>CAJFCO010000373.1:2060275-2086922 GCA_904066015.1 Synergus gifuensis
TTTTTTTTCTCACACTGGGTACTCATGAGTTCAGATTCACCATGTATCGATTTTACCGAACCCTCAGAAAAAACTCGCCCTTTAAAGGGTTAAAGAGTGTATTAGAAAATGTCAAAGTCCCGTTAAGAAATAATTTTTGTTTATTGTAATTTAAAACTAATTGTGTAACATTAAGAACAGGGGTTGGAGGTATTTAAAATAATGCATGCAAATTTAGTTGTGTGCGTTATATCAGAGTAATGAAGTGTTGAAAATTTATACATATGTCCATCCTTTACGCTTCTAGTAACCGAGGAGCAATTTAACTTCAAAGCGAGAGAGTTTATAGCAGTTGCAAAGTTCCAAATGACAATATTCTCCCCGAGAGTCTACATTCTGTCACAGAACAGACTAAATATTTATTGTATCATCTGATCGAAGTATTCCCACCTGTGCATTATTTTAATGAGTCCATTTTCTGAAACGTTTATTTTGTCCTTACGGAGTTTTCAAAGTATTTTTTACCTTCAAATATTTATTAAGGGAACATATGACATGGCAGGAATGTCAAAAGAAAAGTTAGTAGTGCCTATATTAAAGGATTCAATTACATGTTCAAACCTCTGATTTTTTGGGACGAATATTAGAGATTTTCGTTTACTGCGACCAAATTGACCTGGTTTCCCGAAGCCAAAGATATACGACTACATACAACCGTTCATCGTTTTTTCAGTCACATCAATTTCCGATTTCTAACTGAAGGAAATGTCGTGTACTAAATGAAAAATAAAAGAAGAGTTTAAACGATGTAATTATTTTGATAGATGCTTTAAATACCACTCTAATTGCTTTACGTATTTAATTTATCTTCTAGTTATCTATATAGCTGTCTATTATAGATTAAAATACACTGCAGAGATTATACGACAAAATCTGTTTTAGAGATTTATAACTATAATTTTAGACATCTTTACGTTTCTACAAATCAATATTCCACAAACGGAAATTCGTAACTCACGATAGTAAACTAATTTCCCACCAACGTCCGCTAAATCGTGAATAACGAGTTTGCGAGCCACTTCAGTCTTCGTTTGCATTAGTCTGCAAATTTTACATTTTGCATAGCAAGAGCGAAGAAATTCGTTTATAGTTTTTCAAGTTTAAACAATGTACTAAAATAAAAGATCAACTTCTCTTTTTCTACATATGATAGCAAGATTATTTGATTATTTTTACAGAGGTTCAAGTAATAATTTGAATTTAAAACAGAATTTCTTGTGCTATATAATATATATGTAATACATTTACATTTTTATCTTTATTCATACAATTTGAACAATGGTTAATATTAAATATAATGTGCGGTTCCAGAAACATAAAAGACATTTAAAACGCCGCCGTAGAAAGGAAGCTTTTGTTCTCAGATTTTTTGTTTTGCACGTAGTGCAAAAGCAGAAAAGCAGAAAAGCACACGACTTTAATGCGGCATAAAGCTCAAAATTTACTACCCACAAATTCGATAATTTTTAACGCAGATTAACAAGCTCTTGGAATTCTTCTAAATTATGAGCAATGAGTAGGTACATTGCTCGCTCTAATTTAATTGCTGCTGACTTACACCCAAGGCTTCATATCAGTCTACGAGGTAATTAATATTTTAGAGTGACGCTCTCTGCAAGCTCTACTTCACCATATTACCTTATTATGAAAGTCGTAAAAGATTCGCATAGTAATGACGTTTCTAACTTCCAAGAGTAGAAATGCATGAAAAGAATCCTATTCAGACGACTCAAAGAACGTGACCGCCCTTAGTCATAGTAAGAAGTACGATTATTTAATTAATTAATAAACGATTGCCGTTTATTAATTATTATTAATTATCACTTGAAAACGAATTGGTATTCCATATAATTTTCTCTTCGCCTCAGTTATTACCGCTAAATATGCTGTAAAGGCGAGAAAAATCCATGCGAGTAAAAGTTTAATTAAAAGATCGAAAAAATACTTCAATTAATTAGAGCAATTACTTAAGAAATGGTCTGAGCGTATGAGTTTTGACATACATATTATGTAGCATTGATTTCTACCGGTGGGAATATCTTGAAATTTTCACCGAATATTGTACCTGGGAGGAATAGGATTTATTCTTGTGACATTTGTAATTAAGTGAACGATAATTTGAGGTATGATTTAGCCTTAAGCTTATCGGAAAGTTAAAACCGCCCTCTTTTCTACTGCGGTCCGGTATCGTGTACCTAAATCAATTTCATCACTCGTTCGTGCCAAACATTTATGTTAAGAAAAAACGAGTTAAATAGGTTTTTCGCCACTTTTTCAGCAAAACATGATCGCCTAATTTTCTAATTAAATTCTCATGAACGCAGCAACTACAGCTTTCAAATAATTCTAAAGAATTTCAAAATGTTTTTTAATCGATAGTTTATTGAGAAACATCCCGATTAAGGTAACGAGAATTATGAATGAAGTATTTTTATTATTTTTATACATAATTTTCGTTACTTACCGAGTACTGCCCTGTGTCCTTTAACTCTTCTGCCAATGCTAGGCGAAACAAGGCTAAGTCTATCACCTCTAGTTCCCAAAAGAGGACTTGGACTTCTTCGGGGCGGCACAGGAGGCAGAGGATCAATAAAAAGTCCATAAGTGCTTCCGCTATTTATGCCTTGTGAACTTCCGATTCCTCCAATTCCACCAATTAGCCCCCATTCTGCAATACTATCAATGGAACTGCTTCTTGGAAGACAGGAGCTTGTGCTACTGCATTCTCGTCTGTTGACAAAAAAAATCATTTTATTACATACAAATGTGTACTTGATAAATCGATTTTAAGTTAAATCCTTAAATTCTTCAATTATAGATTGAATAATGTTAAAAGTTTAAGTATTATATAACATAACACTCCATTTATCAATTCTAGATATTTAGTGCTAGATTCTTTTCCCGCATACGTATAAATAGTTAATCAATGCTTTTATTATACAGCTTGATTAATTTATTTAATATCTTTCAGGTTATCACAATGGATATTTTAATATGAAAAACTTGTTAGAAAAAATGCTTTTTCATATCACATACCTCAATCTTAACTAATTTATGGTTATTCGCTAATACGATAGCAGTAAATGGTTTTGAATCATGCGACTTGTTGCAACGAAGTTTTTAATGAAAAATTGTGTCACAGGTTTTGTTCTCATAATTTTTTTAAAAAAGAGCAAAGGTTGAGACTATTTTAGAATTTTTTATGTTAAGCAGGTTTAAATTATTATTGATATTTGCAAAAATGTGAACACGAGCATTGTGTAGAAAGGTCGGTTTGAATGAAAAATATTTTTGCTGAAAATATTTTCTTAGATCACAATATTCAATTGCTTATATGTCATGAATGCTAGTGAAATTTTACAATGTATACAAAAGTGACGCCTTTGCAGCATATTTGTTTACAAAGTCCATTTTAGCAAGACATGAATCTCTTAGGTTAATCCTCGTTCCATTTTCATTGTATTTTTGGAATACTTAAGCTAATATTTTACACTGGCACGGACAATGCTTCCCTTATTTTCTTTTGTACATACAATATGGTCGATTTGTAGTTTAAAAAAATAGGGATATGTGAAGTTCGTAACTTATTTTTCTAAGGAAAATATATTGTTAAAAATAAATGATTAGTTTAGAAATATTCTTAATGTTTTTAAATGTTGAGGATATATTTTTCCAGCTTCTCAAAAAAGATATCACTCATCATTTAAGTTCGGTGTGACGCAGTTTGATAATTTTGGCGAGTAACTAAATGAAGAATATATGTACTTTACACAAACACTTAATCTATTTTGAGAAATCAATAATCCAACGTTATCAAGTTAACGGAAAGATGATTGTTGAATGATCAAAGCCGATGTTTTTTAAACTAAATATTCAATACTATTCTTTTCAAATAATATTTTTTTTAAAAAGAAATTACATTTATTCTAGAAATAATTCAATTTCCCCTTCAAAGATGCATATAATGTAACTAGCCTCCTTCAAAATTTATCTTCTTAGACTTTCTGTGGAAGTAGTTATTCAAAGAAGACGTGTTCATTAGTTTCCTTCAAAATCTGAGGTGACAGATTTTACCAACTTGCCACTTCCACCTGGATAAATTCTCTGGCGATTTCTATGATTCCAAGTTATATACGTCACATCTTTGAAGAGGGTAATATATGGACAGAAAGAATACTGTCAGAACAAACTGACAACTAGAAATAAATGAGTGATTAGTGTAGAAAAAAAACTTATATATAAAAGATTGCAGACGTCTAATCTGACTATAAGTCTCTTAAAATCCTTTTATAATTTTTAAAATATTTTTTGGGTATTTTGAAAACTTTTTTTGACTCCTGTATGTTTTCAATACGATTCAAAAAACTTCCCTCTCTCCTGTGGCATCTTTGATACTTTTTATAAAATGTGTATGATTATACAGCTGTTTTTCATGCCTATGAAGCTGAACTAAAATTCTACTTTCTATCCCCTAGGGAGTTAAAATTACTTTTTATTCCTTAAGGATTAAACATTATTTACTTACAGGGAAAAAATTATTTTCTTAGATTTTAAAACAGTATTTGCTGACTTTCGGACACAGAGAAGTCAGAGAAAAGTATTATAATATTTCAGTGAATTTTATGAGATATTAGAAAAGAGTTTATTAATTTTTAGAACAGATTTCCAAAATTTTTAGAAATCTGTTCTAAAAATTAATAAACTCTTTTCTAATATCTCATGAAATTCACTGAAATATTATAATACTTTTCTCTGACTTCTCTGTGTCCGAAAGTCAGCAAATACTGTTTTAAAATCTAAGAAAATAATTTTTTCCGTGTATGATGTCATTTTTTACTCCCAAGTAGACCCACTTCATCGACATGGAAAACGGCTGAAATTATAAATAAACTGATTAATTTTAATTCTCAGAAAATCTTAAATTACCATATAGGTATTTCTATGATATATTATTATTTATTATTCGATGTCTCTTGAAAGCGAGTTTGAAAGTGAGACAAAGGTTCATAAAAGCAATGGAACACGACGCAATTCAAAATATTGATTTCAAGTACTTGTGAGGATTCCCGAGGATCCTATACAGAAACCGGAAATGACTATACGACGTTCAGAATCATTTATCGTAAAGCGCAATTTCCGGTTTACATTTATATCTTTCCTTGAAACTTATACATGTCCACGATCTTTGTTGATTCCATTTTTATTTATAAAACACTCCAAAAACGTGGGGAAAGTCTTTGCGGACAGATTTAAACATTTTTTTCCCTTTACAATTGAGTCAATCAAATTTCCAAAATTTTGCTGCTCCTCCTCAAAAAAAAAAGGAGTTGGAGTTCGTAAAAAAGGGGTTGGAAAATGAGTTAAAAAGAGGTAAAAATTCTGTGCTTTCAATCCTGGTATATAATTAATTAACAGATATTTGGTGGGCAAGCTTTAATTTATTATTCCTTTATATGTGTTATTAGAAGAAACTTTTTTTTTCGTTTTTTTTTAGGGTTTCTTATCATGTTTTTTTGTCATCCGCACATTTCTGCGTCCTAATATTAATTTTCTATTCTGTGCGTGTTGATGGTTTTTCCACATACATTTCCGCATTTCTTAAGAAGATAAAGTATATCAGGGTATAAGAGGGATGTGTGATTTCCATTATATTGCAATCTGAACTCTACGCGAAAGCATTGTGGTATTTCTTTCTCTTTTTTTTTCTCTCTTTCTCTCTCTCTTTCTAACCCTCTCGTTTCCTGTTTATTTTTCTTCCTATTTTTCCGCGCGGGTATTTTTCGACGATCGCCTCTTTCATGAGATTTCAATCTCCGTTTTATCCTTAACGATAAGGACACTTTAAGAACCTCCGAATAAGTGAAAACGTTTATGGTAAAAATTTTCCTTTGGTACAGTTAGAGAAACGATATCCTGCATTTTTTACGGAATCAAAGATCATTCCTGAAAGGTTAAAGAAAGGTTCGAGGCTTGAATTTGACTTCTTAATTTTATTGATTTGAATTGGAAGTGAATTTTTCCCTTCTGGCCAAATTTTCTATAATAGTATTTCCGTGTATAATGACAATAAATACTGTGATGACTGCAATTACTATCTAAAGTAGATTTTTTACATCAAATTAATAATAAATAAATAAAGATTTGTTTTGAAGAAATAATTGGGAACAAAAGCGGGATAATATCATGAATAAATTCAAACTAATACCATCAATAATTCAAATTAAGCTTGGCTTAATTTAACGGACGGTTGTAATTTATATTTCTGAATTCAAATATAATTTAGCCAAATTCTATGACTATAAAATATGTACTATAAAAATCTTAACGATGATTTAAAATGTAGCAGTTAAGTACAAAAAAAATATATTTAGATTGCTTTTACAGACGAGTGCTTTAATTTGTAAATGGAAGGAGCCTATTTAGAACGAAGAAATGGTATTATAGTGGGTGTGTTTTCGTGTAAAAATAGCATCGCAAAGTAATAGTAAACGTAAAAGATTTGACACGATCACTTAAGAATCGTCAAATAATAATTTCTTTTTCAGTTCTACATTTTGTTATGCAGAATTTGGATCTTTAAGATTTCTAAATTTATTATTTTAGATTTCGACTTAAGGATGTAAAATGAAAATCTATAGAAGTGAAAAAATGTTCAAATTATTCTTATTCCATCATAATTTAAATTTATGATATCCTGAACTCTTTTTTAAAATATCTGTCAGAGGCAGCCAGATCACCGAGTGATCATAGCTTCCTTATGAAAGCTATGAAGGTCTATGTAGGAATAAAATTTAAATGTCCCTTTTGCCCTCGAACATGGATTTCGTTTCAAACCATACCTCAAAAGACCGTAAAATTTGGATTCTTTTTTCAAATCTGCACACTTCCTTGATGGTAAAAATACATTATAGAAGAAAGCTTATCTATACTATATTATAAGTGAAGGAACATCCCTAAAAATGGGGATATATTCCAGGAAGAATAAAATAAAGATAAGGGTTCATTCAAAATATGAAAAGAAACGAAGAAGAAAAATACGGAGATAGGAGGTCAATTTAGTTATAAATATCTATTAATGGACCGCTAAAAATATCTTTAAACGAGTATATAAAATAAGAAAGTTGGTCTGAACTCGTTCAAATGAACGAAATTGTGTATTGATTTCTTTTCAGACAAGAAGCAGAGATAAAATACTGTTTCACTGTCATTGAAAATAATACAAAATATAAAAAAGAAAACTAAAAATGTTTTTTTTTTTTTGTAATTCTGAACATTATTTCTATATATCCTAAAATTAGGAGGAAATATTTCGTTAATTTAAACGTTCAGAACTTTAACCATATATAAGAATCATATAAAATATTTTTATGCATCGGATCTTGATAAAAAAGAAGCTTTAATTAATTTCAAGAATGTTCTTCAGTTTTGGATATTGGCTGGGACAATGGGCTTTGTTGGAAATGCATAAATGAGTGAATAGTGAATAACACAATGGCTAGGGGAGTGAATGAAAGCAAAAAAGATATTATATCTCTATATCTACCATCGTGTGACCTGAAGTGACCCCAAAGAGAGTCAATTTATAGAGGAGAACTAAAATGAAAGCTTTTATTTTTATGAGATCCTCGACCTTTACTTTACTACTCTCTTTGAATTGAAATAATCATCGACAAGAGTGGCTCTGCACTTCTTAAGTAAATAATCCCATTTTCGAAGACGTCAGAAGTTAATTCGACAAGAGTGAAAACCACGTGCTAATTTCTCAAGTTCTTGTTAACAGTTTTTGCACCTAATGTATTTCTAATGGTTCTCTCTTTCAATGGATTTTGTAGAAAAAGAATGATGTTAGGGATGTAGATAAATGAAGCGTGTTTTGTATTTTTGCCTTCAACATCTAACCTCAATCGCACTGATCTAAAAAAAATGTCTTTTAAAATGTTCAATTTCACATTTTGTATTACACATTGCGTGACTCCATTTCTATAAAGATAATAGTAACCGCCATAAAGAAAGTATAAAAAGTATACAGAAAAGAAACTTTTAATTCGATTTTTGTTCAGCTAATTTTAGATGAGTAGGTTCAAAAGTGGTAGATAATTTTCTCGTATATCCAATTATGATCGTAAAGGGATAAAAGCGCTATTTTATAGATTCGCTTACCTTTCCCACGAAAGCCTTCGCGGAATGTCATCGCTCGGGGTAAAACTGGACCTCTGATTTAAGAGCCTTGCCAATCTGGTGAGTGGTTGAGAACCACTGACACTTGATGTACTCAATCTTCCACTTCTTGAGCTGTCTTTGAAGGTCTCCCTGTTTGAAGGACCTAAATCGGAGACACGACGCTCGGCTAGAAATTAAATATTATTTAACTTCATTTTAAATTTTACATAAAAACCACGTGGCTCGTTTTTTAGGGATGAGGGGGGTGGTCCAGACTAGGGCCACAGTGGCGAAAAACTACATGTGTTTTCAAATTAAATTAAAGTAATTGGAAATAAAATTGATGATAAGTTTGCCTTCAATTCGAAAATCACCCATGAGCAGAGTTTATAATTAAAAAATATGTGAGATGAAATTCTCTTCTGTGAAATAATTAAATTCATTAAATTGAAATTCTGATTAAAGTGGTTATAAAATGGCAGACCAGGGTTTCAATTACTGTCATATATATATTTCCCAGGTCGCAATGAATCATTGTATATATTAATTTAATGTGTTAAGCATCAATGCAGCTTTATTATGCATATGGAACGTAATTAGTCAAATAATTTCATTATTATATTAATAAGTAACTAAATGATAATTACGTATAAATATTGAATTTTGGAAAATTAGTTTTTAACTTTAATTGGAAATTTCGAAGGTCCTTGAAACTTAACTAAGAGGAAGTTCTGAATTGGGTTCTAATAAGTTCTATAGTGCTTAATTACCTAGCGTATCGTCCGTGAAGGATATTCTTGGTGCGAGAAATTTGGTGCAATACGTTATGGTACTGCCACGTTTTGTTGAAACCGTCTCTTCTCCAAAAGGCGGAATAACTGCGATACCTGTAGTGGGTGCTATGTTAGGAAAACAAAGACCAGAATTATATCTGATGATGATGACGACTACAAAACTTAAAATAACTCATGATCCCTTATTTTACTCTTAAGTCTTTATTTTTAGACGTCATCTTAGACGCCTCTATTTTTCTTGAGCTTTGTAAAGTTAAAACTGAGTTGTCCAAAGGTAAAACGTAGCATTAAAAACGTAGCTGTTTTAAAGTCAAAAAAAATATTATTTTTACACGAAGGTAACTATTCGTTGAAATCTGTAAAAAAGTCTTTTATTTAACTACTAATAATAATCTTATTACTGGTTATAATAATCTTTCTCTGTTCAGTTTTTAAGTGAGAGCATATAGGTCTTATTATTAACAATATTATTGATTCCGATAATAATACCGAGGCTACAGAAACTTGTGTTACAAATGATAATTAATATTTGATCATAAGTGAAAACAATAAGGTAAATTAAACTTTAGTAGCACATTGTGTGAACTCTAAACAAAATCAAGTGTTGAATATAAAGCATTTAGGTTATTTAAACTTGTATAATTGATTTTATTTTTGTTTCACAGAGTCTCTTCAATATATTCGTATCATATTTTCCACTGCTCAGAATAAAAGTGAAGCAAAGCTGTAGATCATATTTCAACCTGAACGAGAACATAAAAAGCTGGAAAAACTTTTTAAAAATCTCTATATGAAATACTAATCTACCTCTACTATGACAATTTTTGATGGATATGATGACTGTTGATCTTTTATTGAATTTAAGTTTTCTGGTACACTTTTGCAATCAGAATCTCTTGCAATCTCTCTTCAAAAATTGATGATAGATAATTTAATTCTCAGACCTGTTGCTTAATCATTGCAACAAAAAAAATATGACTTTGCGACAAATGAAGACTTACTGTTGTATCGGGCATCGATCTGTGCTTGCAAAATGTTCAGGCCGGGTGCGACAATTGCAGGCAATGTTCTGGATCGTAAAAGTGGTGCTGGCCGGCCGCCAGCACCACGAGCATTCCTCGTTTCCGGTTTGCATTCTACAACTGGTGCACTGAAACACAAAAACGAAAAATTGTTATTCATATATGCTAAATAGAGTAGAGAACATTTCTTCTTTTTTCTAGTTTTAGTGGTATAGAAAAAGGGTTAAATGCAGTTAAAACGATCAACTAAATGTTAGGCATAAACTAACATTTGCATATTTGAATTTCCCTCCGATCGTAATCTTCAAGCTATTTTTCACATCACAAATTTTCATCCTTTCTTTGTCTGAACTAATTTTCAGTCTTCACTGGATGGAGGTACATGCTTAGAACACTTTTTATAAATTTCAAGTCTTCCCGGGTCTTTGCTCATGATTAATCTAGCTAACCGTACGTTGGCACTGCCAAAAAAAGTCCTTGGCTGCTAACAGCCCCATTTTTCAATACATTTTAATAATTCATATATTCACCTTTTTTAACATATATGAAAATTTACTCTTTTAAAGTATTTTCCATTCCTTTGAATTCTGTTCAATTCCTTTGCAACTCATATTTAAAATATTTTCTTTTTGAGAGGAGTTAAAATATTTTTTTTATGGTTTTCCAAAAAATTTTAAGATGAAGTTCATGTTTTAGACGCTAATGAAGATTTCAAACTTCAATTTGAATTCTTAGTTAAAATTTTAGCCAAATTTTCTAATACTTCCATTTTGTTGGCTTAAGTTTGTTTCATATTTTGTCACCTATTTCTCACCTATTCTAATTAAAAAATTCATCTATTCACCTTTTTTAATAACAATTTTCGCGAGATATTTACAAATACAAATTCGGAAGAGGCTTTAATAAAAAATTTTATAAAAAATAAACTCAGAATGTGAATAAATAAAGCACTTGAACTTTATGAGTTTAACTTCCAACTTTGACTTCCAACTTATATGAGTTGAAAGTTTCCACTGTGTCTCAGTTGAAGTCACCTTTGTGACTTTCTCTAGAGAATCTCATAGTTTAATAAACTTTGGTGATCTTGAAGAATATAAAAAATGTACAATATCAAACATGAAATCGATCCCTCTGAGAGAGACTAAGAACTAATAAAACATGTATCAAAGTGTTGTCTGATAATCTCCTTGTTGTCTCCTATTTTCTCTTTTTTGCTTCAGATCAATGGTAATGTGAAACTTTTTTTTGAAACCTGAAACTTGCGTGTGAAGAACAAATGAATGCGACTCATATCCACAAAAAATATGTTGCCACTCGACAAGGCTTTTTAACTATAGTTGGGATTAGATTACAAAGAATGCTTTGTAATATTCAGAATCCATTGCAAAGATGAAATTAATTTTATTCTAAGGAGATTTAGGGAATTATATATTATAAATCACAATTTGATAATTACGTAATGGTTGATTACTAGTCCCCCCCCGTCTCCCAAAATTCAGGTGATCAACCCCTTGATTTTTTCTAAAATTTAATGAAATTATGAAAACTTGGTTGTCTGTGTAAAAATTATAATGCATAAGTATTGCTATACATATATTTAAGGAAATAACATCACTTCAACCTCTTAAATCAAATACGAATAAATTTATCTTAAATTCGATGCGAATTTCACATAGAAACATTTTTATTTAATCTCAAGTCTTTTTCGATTGCTAGAAATTCAATTTCCGGACAATCTACAGTTTCTAGCGCAGAAGTTGATCGGCAAAGAACGAGAACTTCCGTTTTCACAAGTGCGAAGCCTTAATATCTCGATGCTATTGAATTTCAACATCAAGTACGTTTTACTTCGTTCATTACTTTTTCATTAAACAGACTAATTCAATCCGCTTCTTTCAGGGAATGTTGGCGCAAAATAATGTGGAGTCATTTTGAAAGCTGAAGAGAAAAAGGTTTAATGCTAAATTCCAAGTTGCAGAAATGCGGAGTGAATTGCGACTTTGAGATTGAAATGTTTTCTTGTCTTGTTTTCTTATTGATATTTGCTACATTATATTACATATGTTTATGTATGTATATAATGAATATTTTCTTTTTCGTGTAATGCAAGAAAAAGGTTTGATAGCAAAGTGCAAGCAAAATACAAGCGTTTTGTGAAATTCGAGAGTAGAGTGTATTAGTGACAGGAAAGAATCAGTGAAAAAAAGCAATTTATACTCTGTTCCATTTCATAGAAATGTAGAAGGTAGAAGGGGCCTTTGACGAAAATCGTAGGCGATTGAAAAAGAGAATGAGGAGAGAAGATGGTGCGATATAAAATACGGAAAGCCAATAAAAGAAACTTGGATGGAACTTCATGAGAGAAAATTCTATTTCACATAGATAGAGAAGTTTCACAGGTTGTCACGTTTATTTTCTTCAACTGGCGAAGCTGGTTGACAAGATAATAAACCTTCGAGAACAGATTAGGTAAAGAAACATGAAGCAGAATTTTATAAGGGACTTGCTTGCTAATGACGTTTTCTATAATCATAATTACGAAACGACAAAAATTTATATCTTTTATTGACTTATAGCTTCAAATCAACTGATCAACCCCTGGAAATTAATCT
Organism: Synergus gifuensis; assembly: GCA_904066015.1. Taxonomy (NCBI): domain Eukaryota; kingdom Metazoa; phylum Arthropoda; class Insecta; order Hymenoptera; family Cynipidae; genus Synergus; species Synergus gifuensis. Next base: position 2,072,903 of record CAJFCO010000373.1, read on the forward strand.
TAGTATATATTTTGTAAAAAACAATTACATATTTGTATGAAAAAGAACGAAACGGTTTTTTAAAGTAGAGCTTATAATGCATTCCTGGAATGAAAGTGAAAAAAGCAAAAATGAAGTCCTTTTTCCTTGAGCTGTGAGGTGAATGAGGGAATAAATTAATTTTCTTAACTACTTTCTTGTGCTTTTTGCTCATTCTTTCTCTCTTTCTTACACAGAAATTTGAAGACAGATAAAACTTTTTTATTTAATTGCAGTAATTATAGAATTTTATAACCTTATATTATAAAATTGTATATTAATTTGAGTATCTACTTGAGTAAATCGCTATTATAATAATCGAGTTGACCTTTATTTCAAAGGTAATGGGCAAATTTATAATTTAGATCCATGATGTTGATGATAATCAGAATTTACAAACATGATTAATGATTCCTGCAGAAATAACACAATTTTTTAATATATTATTAAAACACAAAAAATTTGTTCAATGAATTAGGAAAAAATTAGTTGAATGACAAATGCTTCTTAAACGATTTTTAATTATATTTAATAAGCACAGACGCATGATTATTAAAATTAATGATATGTAGAACTGACTAAATATTTTGCTAGATTTTAATTATTTCATAAAAAATTTATACTTTCAATACTTTCTGCAATATCTTTTTTTCTATACTATAATGTATCTTTTATTTTATAAAATATTTCTTCTTTCCTCCTTTAAAGAGACAATTCTAGATATTTGTCTCTGATAAGGAAATCCCGAACATTAGTGTTTAACGTCTTTCCACTGTAATAAAAAAAACCCAATGTAATTGCGAATTTTCGTTAGCAGGAGACAATGGGGAGCAATTTAAATTCCTGCGTAAATTTTAGGACTAGACGACTCCCCAGCCTCCCATATTCTGTACACGGGAAAGTAAAACCACGTCGTAACTTTACACGCTTTTTCTTCTGCTCACGTATAAGGTGGTAACCACCCTTATATGTATTCCTTCTATGAAAACAGCTTGTGGTAGTAAAAAGGAATGCATCTACATCGTCTGTATTAGTTTCTTTCTCCATATTGTAACTTTCATGTTTCGGTATGCTTTCTGAGAGAATCTCTCAGATGATATACATGAAAAGTTTTTCTTCTCTTCCTGACATTCAGGAAAATATTTAAATTATAATTTTGAATTTTTTTAACGCCTTCTTAAACTTTAAAAATGCCAGACTTCATAGTCTTTCCCTCATTCCCATGTTTTCTCCTTTTTTTTTTTTAAAAAGGATTCGTCTTCTTCCCCCTGTTTTCAAGAATATTCGCCTTTTTTTTTCTCATTTTCACAGAGAAATGGAATTTTCATCAAAAACATATCGGGGAAAAAAAATATCGGAAACTCGTTCAAACTCGACATGGACGATAAGCGGTTAACGGATCGTTATTTCGCACCAAACACAGCTTTTTGAGTGTCAACTTAATTGTCGAAATCGATGAATTTTTATTATTGGAATTTTAGTGGAAGAATTATAATTATAAGAAATAAAATTCATTACTTGTTATTAGTTATAACGTCATTATATATCTTCGAAAAGTTCAATTCTTTACTTTGGTTTCTCTCTACACTGAAAGCTGAAAGGAAATTCTAGATGAACAGAAATTGAATTTTATTTGTTAACTTCAGCCGTTAGAACAGGAAGTAATGTGGAGCAACAAAAAAGATTCATTCCCTATCAGAAAAGAAATACAAAGCTCGATTCACTAAATCTCTAACATGTGGTTCTGTTCCTTTTTTCGATCGATCGATCATGTTTTACAGGCAATGTTTCACAGTCTACCAAATTTTACGACTCGTTCCAATTTGCCCGTTGAATCCAACCGTTTTTCATTCCCAAATTATATTGTTTTAAAGCTTGATCACATACATCATTATTTATCATATTATCATATTATTATTTATTTATTTATCAACCTTTTTAAAGTTTTTGAGACATTTCATTATACCTCTTTTTTTAAGAGGATTTTTCTTTTTATATATTATTAAATCATATATTAATTTGTTTAAATTAATAAAAAAATTAAGAAGTATACAAGGAATTCATTTCCTGAGTAAAATGAATATTGAACCTGAATATTGAAAAATGTTTATGCTTGGAGTATATAATGTGGTGCAACAACATGAGCCCTTTTCATGAATATACTGTGAAACGAGAGACTTAAAAAGTTGAGTCCAAAAGTGTCTAAACTCGCTATTACGAAAATCTCATTTTCTCAAACGATCTTTCGTGAAGTTAAGTCGTTTCTCGACAGGGTGGAAGTTAAGAAAAATGAATAATACGTAAAGAGCTAGATCTCTCATTTTCTTTTTCATGTTGAAGAAAATCTCGTTTTAGAGAGATTCTCGTAAAGTTAAAGGAAGTAATTCTATATCAGTGGCGAATGAAGGTTAATGGTTCAACACCATAAAGGCAACGACGTATCACGTAATCACGGAGCTTCTTAAAGGTTCAAATACTTACAGTTAATAAACATTAAATTTCACTTTTTCTGAACTTGAGAACTGGCGTTAGAGCTTCGGATTTCAATTACTTGGCTATTGGTTTATAATCATTCGTGTAATTAAAATAAAATAAGAGGTTTTAACTTTATAAGATGAACTTTATAGTGTGAACTCCTTTCTACCGTTACACTTTGCTTCGTTAGGTCTAACTTAGTTCTGGACTCTCTTACAATTCACAACTACCCTCGGGGGTAGGAGCTCGTTTTAATGCTGAGTTGAAGTTCTGATTGGCTTGTGGCTTGAACAAACGTTTCTTGAATTTCAAAGTCTGATTTCATAAAGTGTACCTTAACAAGTATTTACTTTATACCAATATGAGATATTGAAACTATTGATCCTGATTAGGTTGAAGTTTCAGACGTCTAGTCTGACGAAGTTTTATTATTTTATTTATTTTTTATATTTATTAGATTAAGAATATCAAAATAAAAGAGTTCCAAAGAATATTTTTTATTTTTATTTATTTACTAGCAGAAATTTACCCAGAATTGCCTGCGATTTTAAGAGATTTTAAGTGACAAAGGAATTCCAAGATATTTTCAAGAGATTTTAGGCAACTTCAAAGGGTTTTCAAAAGTGTTTAAAATGATTTAAGGATATTCAAGAGTTTTCACAAGATTTCAAGATATTTTAAGGGAATTAATCAGATTTTAAGCGACTTTAAGGAATTTCAAGGAATTGATTCTAATATAGATGAAATAAAATGAAATCCCATGAAATATATTTTTAAATTATTTGAAATTTTTAATATCATCTTTAAATTTCATAAAATCGTTTGAAATATTTAAAAAATTCCATGGAGTTCATTAAAAACTTTTGAAACTTCTTGAAATCTCGTAAAATCTCTTGCAAGCTCTTAAAGTCCCTTCAAATTTCTAGAAGTTTCTAAAATTCCTGAAAATTATACGAAATTACCTAAAACCTTTTAGAATCCTTTAAAGTCTCTTTAAAATTTCTTTAAATTTCAAGAAAGCTCTTAAAATTCCGGACAACGATGGATAAATTTCTGCCAGTCAATAAATAAAAATTTTGGGCTTTGGAAACCGTGGAAACATTTTTTAAAAATATTTTTATTCCATTGAATATAAAAATAAAAAATCGTCAGACTGGACGTCTGACACTTCAAACCAATTTGATCCTGGAATAAAAGTAGGAATAAACGCCTTTCAGACTAATGAAATAAATCCAGAGTAATGATTACTACTAAAAGATTCATTAAAAGAAATAAATATATTATCAAACTGGTAGTAAAGACTGATGACATTTTAATTTTCAAGGAATTCAATAATATTTAAAATTCTATGTTGTTTGTATTTCATTGACTTATTTTCTTCAAGTTTTAATATTTGATTCATTTACGTGAAATTTATTGTTAAATGTAATTTTCACGTAAATTAATTTACTATTATAGATTTTCTTCAAATTACATTCAACAAATCAAAGAAGACGAACGACTTCAGATCTTAAATCTCATTGCCTTCCGGAAGTTCATAGGGTAATAAAAGTTTCTTCAAAGTATGTAAATAGAACATATCCTGCCCTTTGTAGATTCTTGCTCAAGTTTTCTTAAAATGTCAAGGTTTCTGTTGCGCCGATTGAAAACCATACCCCGAAGGCATCAAAATAAATCTAGGAGTTAACGATTAATAAAAACTGAATATCGCTTATACTCGTCTGAGAGCAATTTAATTATATGATGCTAGGAAATTGTATATTTATTCAAAATACATTATAAATCCAGCAATATTACGTTATTCTGCAGAATGTCTTGTTTCATTGACCAGGACGAAATTATTGGTCATATTTTCACTTGTCTTTGCACAAACTGGTGATTACAATGACAAAGTAGATTGAACAGTCAGATCTGGCGACAGTCCAGAAGTTTTAGAAGTCGAATCTCTCTCTCTTCCATTTCCAGTTGTACTTTTAAATGTCATCCTTGATTTCCTACTGGATGCCTCAAATAATAGACGTAACTTTCCTTTATGAAAGAAATTTTTCATTCAGGACTCTTCAACATAAACGAACATTCTTTGAAGTAAAAACGAATTTCTATTATAACATTTTTCAATTATCTGCAGCTTAATTCATTTTTCTGGTATCATTTTTTACGACTAGGTAAAGTTTTAAAGTTTTGCTTTAAAGTTTTCAAGATTAGAGGAAGGTTCGACTGATTATTTTATTTTAAAGTTATATCTGGTTACAATACTCAACAGAAAGTTAAATTGAAGAGAGAGAATGTGAGTCAGAATGCGACTTAATGTAGCAAACTATCCTTGATTCTATTTTTCACATAAGGAGAAAAACTTTAATGAGCATGAAGAAGAATAAGAAGAAAGCTTTTAGAAAAGTTTCTACTGTCTAACCACATTTCTCATCGATACCATATCTCCCCCTTACAAAACGCATCAACTATCTTGGGACGTGCAGTGAAAACCTTACTCATCGAATGTCGAGGGCGACTTTAAGCTTTTGGGGGTTGAGCCACAGAATAAATGTCTAATCACTTTACCACTTGCTTTAGCTGTCCGGAGAAACATCGATTGTAGACTTACGGTTTTCCTCAAAACCGGGATAAAAGGGATTATCTCAAATTGACATAATTTAACTCGACTTCTAGCTAGACGTTTAAAGATCGCTCCCTATTCCTCTGTCTCAGGCGCGAAAATCCATTCAGGATCAGAATAATACGATGAAAATAGGAGATGCTTTTAAAGCAGTGCCTTTTCATTTCAGGCAAGGGCACGTAACTGCTAACTGTTTTAAGTGGATGGGTAGTCCTTTCTAAAAGCTAAAATACTAAAACGTACGATTTATAGTCAGATCTATATAAATTAGACTAACATAAAATCGGATTATTCGCTTGAATCCTTTGACCATATAAAGAATGAATAAAAGATTCTTTAGAAGATACTTTCCAAAATGAGAGAGTCTTTTAAGCTAATGTAGTCAAGTTCAAAATGCACTTACATAGTTCTTCTTTATCCTCTCTAAAACAAAATAAAAACGAAGTATAAATCGCGTGTGTTTTGGTTTGGACTACCTTCGAAATCATTTTAAATTCTACTAAATCTTTTAAAAATTTGTTAGAAAAGATAAGTATAAAATGAAAAATTCTTGAAAGTGATAAAGTACTTTTTTCACTCCTTGATACACATTAATAATGGCAATGAAAGTAAATTTAAGGATTAGCTATCAGAAATAATAAAGGGATTGATTTTAAATTATGAGGACTATTATATATTTGTTCGAAGAAGTAATAAGTACTGATTCGATAAAAGAATCTATATATTTTCCTAAACGGCAACTCCTAATCTACTTTTATTACCCGCGTGATTATATCAATGTCTCTTAAAAATACTACTTTGTAAAGATTGATGGATTTCATGGAAGATTAGTCTATAGGAAGTTTCGATCTCATAAATTTATGTCATTGGGGTGAAAGGAGATTTACAATCCAACTGTAAAATCGGATTAATTTAAAATTTTGAAAATATTTTTTTATGAGATTCAAGTACATTCTCTTTATCAAATTACTTGAATAATCTGAAATTAAAGTTCTAAATACATTTTTATAACAAATGTCTTTTATTATTTATGTTTCAATAAACGAGGTATTTTTAGCTTCAACGAATTCCTTTCCTCTCTTATAAATCTTGACGGGCTAAAAATTTACTTAATCCCTATAAACAGAGCTTTGCTCTTATCAAAAAAGAATAGATAATCTGCATGGAAAAAAATGGACAACCTAATAGATTAATCCTATGACCTTTTTTGTTACGCTTTGCTACTTTTTCTTCAGCACCCATATTCCACCATGGAATTTATGTCGCTCTCATGTTCAAGGGAATAGCAAATGATTCGATGGGAAGTGATACGTGCATAAGGTAAAGTCGTCGACCGGAAGTGACGTTAGCAAAGTCGAGAGAACATTCGTCGTCTATGAGTCTAATAAAATTAGAATTGGAATTTGAATTTACGTCTAATAAAATTGAAATTTATGGATTTCAAGGTAGATTCTAGATAATAAAACACCCACGGAAACACCAGTATTCCAATAGTGCTTCCGACTATATCTACCACTCTCATAATTTTTTTTCGCCATAAAAAAATGGATTGACGTCGAGGGATTGGTCACTAATGAAACTTGGTTTATTAGACTCTTCGCATGAACTCTTTTCTAATCTTTCCTGAATTCTTTCGAAATTCTTTAAAAATTATTTAAAACTACTTGAATTCTTTTGAAATCGTTTTAAATTCCTGAAAATCAATTGGCATCAAAAATCAATTGGCCATCAAAAATTGGGATGGTGTACAGTAAAAATTCGAGCCTTCCTCGGAGGGAGGATAAAAAATATCTGATCCTTCAAATTTTTTTGTTCAAAAAATCTCTTAGCAATTTTATAATGTAAAAAATGAATAGGTAACTGATTTTCTTGGGCCTGAAAACTAGCCTTGGCTCTATTCCTTTTTTTTTTAATAATTCACTTGTGTCTTAGACGTAACTAGTGCAGTGAAGAGGCTAGTAACCGCTAGAAAAACTATGCAATATCTAAAAAGTAGGTCAGCCCTGATCTGCGTACTTATATTTGAAAGTTCAAAAGCCATGTGAAAACATTATGAAAGATGATAAAGCTTAATAAGATTTATCTTTAATCAAAAAATTATAACTTTCCAGTAAAATGAAGTAAGTCATAGAGTAGTTTCAAAACGTGGATGGAAAAGTCTGATTTGTGAAGTCTACGTGAATTGTTCACTTTTTCTTAAAGATAATAATTAAATCTATTAATTAAAAGCCTTGCTGTTTTGCACTTTTATTACATTTTCCTTTAAAGTCTCTATGTTCATTTTCTTTCATTTTGCATCCTTGTTGATGAAAATAAAAATATTGAAAAAAAATTATAAAAGCAAAATCTTAAGAAAAAAATGGATCAGTAAAGTATCACGTGTCCTAAAACATTCAGAAAACCATTATATTTTTGTTAGAAAATCTGATGAAAAAATACCGAGATAAGTAAACCGAGAGCTGAGTTCCGGAGGTGGAAAGAATTTAAGTGTATGGGCATGTGAAAAATAGCTCTCTTAGGATGAAATTACTCTTCGGCACCGTTCTGCGCAGCATACTTTGGTTAATTAGCTTTCCTCCAAATAGAACACAGAGCATCACGATTCTCTCTCGCATGACAAAATTCCACCGAACTGTCTTGGGAATCTTAACGCTTTGTTATACACGATCTTAAATAGGTATATCTAAGGTCACTAAGATCTGAGATTACCCACAAATTAAATTACATGAGCATATGTTTCACATAAAGCATGCTTCATGACATACATTTTTATGAATCTGCTAATATTAATAAGAGTATTATTTGGCTTATTTGGCCCTATTTAAAAGGGATTCTAACGAGGCTCTATATTAGTCGGGATTTCTTTTTTCAATAAACATATTTTAATATAATTAGACACATTTATGGGGCATGTCCCCTTAAAAAATAAAAATGGAAAAATGAAAATTGAATCTGAAATTGCTATTCTATATTTTATTGTGTAAATCATCTTTTAGGATGAAACCTAATCCAATTATTTCAGACATCCACTTGATTCAAAAAATTTTAATTCGATTCAATTTCCTTTGTGGATCGTCTAAAGAAAATTACACCCCGAAATACATGCAGGCTAAACCTTGGCGAGAATCTCGGTGGCCCGCGTTGGCAGATAAATTTTATTTCTCCAACGAACATTCCAAGTCGATATCGGTTATTGGTTTTCGTCTTACTCCCGTTTTCTGAGAGATTCAGTGACGTGTGAGCATGCTGCAGCCAGAGGGTGGAAGCTTATTAGTTATTACTGCTACATTTCATCGATATTATGGCGGAACACTTTTTTTTTTGCTAAATTGCAACACTCTTTTTCCAAGAAAATAAAATATGAGTCGTTTAATCTTTTTCTATATTTTTCATGTTTACGTATAATAAAGCATCATTTTATTTGCAATACACATATGTGTTTGAAAAATATGTTTAATCTAATAAATACAAACATAAATAGGAAGATAAAAATGCTTACAATGTACGTTGACACGTGTCAGCAATTTTGTTTATTTGCTAACCTTGCATCAGGATAATGTGAGAAGAGCTGAAAGCATCCTATGAAGTGTGCTGGGAAAAATGGGGTGGTTATGAATATTTATGAAAAAGTGCTTTCTACTTCCGTAATAAACTTCTCTAGTCAGCATTCAAATATCATAAATAAAATATACATTCGCAAAGTGAATGTGTTACTCAGGGGAACAAAACTTTTTACAGAAACTTTTGACCACTAAAGTGAAGACTTTAAAATAAATAAAGAAGGTATTTTTACTGTTAAAACATTGAATAAACCAATCATTAAACGAACTCAACTCAAAAATAAAAACTTTTTCTTAAATACGCTTAAATAATGATAATAATAATAAATACTACTTCTTAAATACAAAGTGTACAATGATTTGCAAGTTTTCGCGAAGCTTTACCGGAGTTTAATGTTCACAGTAAAAATACTTTGAGTGCAGAGTCGCACGGTCAGGTTTCTTGTAAAGTATAATAAACTTATACCTGAGAAACTTTGCTTGCTGATACAATATGTATATATGTGTAACACATTGGGATGTACAGCTAAGCTAGTACCCCTCCTTGATTGCTTATTCTACGACAAATAGTATGAATTTACATATTATTCTATTCTCCAGCGAATTTAGCTTCCCAAGGCGAATAATTGAACTCAAAAGAGTACACATCATACATATGTGCTGCATAAAAGTAAATTTTATTCCGAAAAGGAAGTTCATTTTGTGGTTTACTTACATAAATCTCAACCTCAAATAAAGTATATGCTGAGTCCATGTAAAAATAGAGAAATGATGATTTCAATTTGAAATGCAACAATTGTAGATTTTTTTTCAATTTTAGATCTACCCTTAAAATTAGAAAAACCATGATGCAATCTATGAATTGAAATTAATTTTCTTAATTGGAATATTCAAACATCATCTGAGATTTTCGTCCATTTTTAGGTAATTTGTACTTGTTAAAATTATACATGCAATGTTCTATATCTCAAAATCGATGCGCTGATCGTGGAAAGCCACAAGCGAATTGCTTTATACAAATCCCTTTCAGTATTACTATTCGCTTCTATAATAGTTCTATTACTTCCTAAAGCCAAAGGAAATGGGTCATTTCTTCCACTAAGAACAGAAAAGCTTATTTAACTCTAATAAAGTTCTATTGCGGAATAAATTGTCCGAAAAATTGAATCGACAATTTGTCATCTCAATTGTCAACTCCTTCATTGCTAGCTGCTGCTCTTGTAAAGTAAAAGCAATAAGAACAAAAGTACCATATGATTTTGCAATTTATTGCACACGTGCATGGAACTGAAGTTAACATCATGCACAATTAGCCGAAGTTTCTATTCGAGATATAATAATTTTCAGGCGTGACCCGACTTGAAAGTGGAACAACTGAAATACGTTCGCCCTCTCATTGTTGATGAAATTTCAAATTTTTAAAGTTTTTATTTACATAATTTGTTTCCCAAGAGAGAATTTCATTTGTCGAAATTCAATCTAAAGGATATTCATAATTCCGCTTTAATGATTGTTAATGGTAAACTTTCAGTTGTTGAATAAAATGTTACAGTTAAAATTAACTTGATTCTTGACGAAATGAAAATTTTTAATTCCTCTCTAAAAAATAAATATGATTTAGAAAAATCGCATGAGCAATTCTGATCGGTTCAAGCAAAATTCTCTGTACGCACCTTTTTCTGTTACCAATCTGAACTTTTTATTATACACACATAAAATCAAAGTTTCTGGACAGAGTAAATCAGACCGTTCAGAACACAATATTTTATGTGACCTTAAAAAAGTTATTTATGTAAGAAAGATATCGGGAACACGAATAGAATCCTTAAATTTTTATTACGAGCTAAATCAAACCTCCACTTCAAATTTTCACATTATACGTTTACAAAGTGTTATATATGTCGCCTCTTAAAACATAAATTATTATTTTTCAGTATATGACAAGATTTAATGTACAAATTCTTTAAACTCAAATGATTCAGTGATGTAATAATAGCTGATAATAGGGTGGTCCAAAAATGCATGTCAAATTTTTTTTTCGTTTGTATTAATGTATTATTTGTATTATTATGTGTTGACGCTTTGCTGAAATTTAATTATCGCTTTTATATTATATAAACGTGCCGTACCTACGACATCTTCTGCATAATGTACAATTATTCTACATCTGCACTAGACTCATGATTATGTAATGTAAATCCAAGCTTCCGCGTTTTCGCTTCGACCACCTCCAACTTTTTAATGAATTAGTTAATGGTAAAATTTTGAAACCAAAAATATGCGAGAATAGTTTAACTAACTAAAATCCCCTTTTGGATTTTGACCTAATTAGTTATTTCAAATGTGCTTTATAAAATAAGATATCTGTGTAAATTCTAAGAAAATTCTCTCTCTACAGTATAATTTAAATATCTTCTTTTTCTAGTAATTTCTTTTGCAAATTTTTTACGACGTGAACAGCATCTAATGAGTTAACGTTGAGCAATGCATTTTTATGAGATTTAAAATAGAAAATGAAGGAGTCATGACAATGTTTGAGAAAAGGTTCGACCCAGCTGATTATACAGTTTTTCGTAGTGAAAGAGGGTTACTCTTGGAATAAATTAAGAGAGGTAGGTCATGGAGGCAGAAGGAAGTCAATAATATTTTTAATTGGTAAAAAACGATTGAGAGGCGAGGACCTCTATAATTAATAATCGATACTTATAATTAATAAAACACAAAAGGAACAAAAGCGCTTTTACATCAGTCTATTGAAAATTTTTGCATTTCGATGGAAAAGACAATTCATTTTATTAGAGAAAGGATATAAATAAAAATAATAATTAAAAAATTTAAAAACTTAATCATCTACCTGATAGAAAAAGACGTAACTCACGATCGGAAACTCTAGGTATACATTTTCTTTTTTATTTTCACAGATTCTCATATTTTGTACCTGATGCTTTATAGAGACATCAACGTGACATGCAATTTCCAAGACAAACTTTTTGTCACCTATATGCATTAGAAAAATAAATTGCGCTCTCTATCAGAAGCTGAAAGGCTAAACTGATTTAATAGTGTCTCGATATAGAAAGTTTTTCTCGCGGAAAGAGAGTTTACACTATTATGTCATCGAAATAAACTCACCTCTTTTCTTTGCGTTGCTGCTTTTTCTTCTTGAAAGCTTTCTTAACCCTCAGGAGCAAAAACGCGGCTCGGTCGATCGTTAGGCTTGGACTGGCCTTGTCACCACTTGACATCCTGCGTTTTATTCCTCCCAGCACCTTAAGCAAGCACAATTTCACTTTACTTAATTACCATTCCTCCTTCGTTATCTGTTTGGTAGATTTAACTAATTATCTCTTTTTTGCAGAGCGAAAAGGAGTAAGAAATAAAGAAAAACGAAAGGAGGAAAAATCTGATTTAATCCAAAAGCTTACACCCAGAAAAAAAGTTTATTTGAATCAAATAAACGTATATTTGTTACAGAGCCAACTAAAAAATATCTTTGAATTAAATAAAATTTATTTGATTCAAAGAAATTTTCTATTTAATTCAATTAGAAAATTTCTAATTTTCAATTAGAAAATTATTTAATTCAAATAGAAAATTTCTTTGAATCAAATAAATTTTATTTAATTCAAAGATATTTTTTAGTTGGCTCTGTAACAAATATACGTTTATTTGATTTAAATCAACTTTTTTTCTCAGTGTAGCTGGCTAATCAAATGAATGCAATTTGTCCCAAAAGGAAATGATACACTTAAAAAAAAAAGGATTGTCTCAAGCTTAAATCTCCTACTTAATTTTCTTATGGGAGCCAGAGCAAAAATGTACACTGAGAAAAAAAGTTGATTTAAAACAAATAAACGTATATTTGTTACAGAGCCAACTAAAAAATATCTTTGAATTAAATAAAATTTATTTGATTCAAAGAAATTTTCTATTTTAATTAAATAATTTTCTAATTGAATTAAATAGAAAATTTCTTTGAATCAAATAAATTTTATTTAATTCAAAGATATTTTTTAATTGGCTCTGTAACAAATATATACGTTTATTTGATTCAAATAAACTTTTTTTCTGGGTGTAGTTTTATCATATTTTTTATTTCCATTTTGTTTTCCCCAGAACAAAAGACATGCTTAATGTTCTTATATATAATAATATCCACAAAAAGTAATTTTTCTCAAAACCGCTACCTTTATTCGATTTTAAATAAATTCTACCGTTTTCAAATCCCAGAGGTATCGAAAGAATTCTTTTCAAATGTCTGTAGATTCGGTAAATTCCTTTTTCCACAATATTGCGTTACGAAATTCGTTTTAAAAGGTTTTCTTTAAGATTTAGAATCTAATTGTCTTATATGATTGTATGGCTTAATATTCCTGCGATTATTACTAATATGAAACCAATGCATACAACCAATCTATCTTTATGAATGATGTTCGTTAATCAAACCATATTGATTTGCATGCATAATTTATCGATTTAGAGTCATTAACGTGTCCAATATGAGCAACTGTATTCTATAATTGCAATTTAGATATATTTGGAATATAATACCTGTACATACCTAGGTAATACCAAATCGAAATTTAACGCAATAGTTAAATTTACTCATAGCTGAAGATTTAATTCACATTATTTTGAGATATACATACAATTATACATATTATTGAGGAAAATTTGAAATTTTTATTATAAATGACCACATTCTAAGATTTTGGATTATCAAGCCACTTTCACGAATGGTGGTCTTAGGATCGATAGTGATTGACTTTTGTGGGTTAAGGTGAAAGCAGCCTGCGGCCACAGGACAAAATTAATCAGAATGTTTGTCCTGTGTGACGTACATTTTGGTAAATACGGTAATTCCACAAACTCAATAATTGTACGCTTTTACTGATAACTTTATTATATAATTTGTATTATACATAGACATGGACGAAAAATGAATTAGCGTGCTGGGTGTATAATTAGAAATATATTTGAGAATTTAGTTTAAATCGGTACAGAGTCATATTAGCTTTGATTATTTTAATCAACTTGTTTTCACTTTTGTATTCACCTGTATGCATTCATATTTTGAATTAATTTTAATTTAATTGAATAGCTTAATATTATTAAATCCAATGAGGTGAAATTCAGAGATCTAAAACAATTGAATTCTTGAATTTCGAACGTATTAACCACAAATCTTGACAAAGACCTACAAGTCAATTTTCAAGAGAGCTTTTGAAGTATCAAAGTAAATTCAATGAATATAAAATGAAATGAACCGTCTGCGGGACAAATTTCTGTGTAAATTGTCTGTTTCCACAAGGAAATACTTCGAAACGACAGAATTATTCTCTCAATCTGAATT
>CAJFCO010000373.1:2087022-2123128 GCA_904066015.1 Synergus gifuensis
TTTATTTCATTATTTATAGTAACATATTACCAATTCAGATTGAGAGAGTAAAGTTTTGCCTTTTGATTTCAACAAGGTCTGAAAACAAATAAAATCCCCATTATTTTTAAAGATTTCAAGAGATTTTGTAAAATTTTAAGATATCAAAAGGTTTTTAAAATTATTCTTAAGTTAAGATTTTTAGTGTATTTAATATCATATCCTCGATGTCTTTTAAGTTATAGATAATTTTCTACGCATTATTTTATTACGCATTTTTACGCATGACGTAAGGTATGTAAAAAATATTCGGATCCTAAAATTATTATTCAAAGAAGGGAAGATCACGTCAAGATCAAAGTCAGGTCAACCTTTCCCTCCTCCCAAGGGAAGGAAATTTACCTTTTCTTACTAAACATATATAAAGTACAGTGGCAATATAAGTTAATACTGCTTTTCCACTCAATTGTATACCCCTTTTTTCTGCATTTTTTAGAGACTGTATCTATGTCTTATTATTTTTAGACGATCGTGAAATATATTAGATGAAAGTATATACGATAATTGGCGTCACTATTTATAAATTAATACATTATTCTAGATATTCAGTTTAACTCTGAGGAAAATTCTGAACTCCAGGTGCTCTTGAAATTATATTAATTCAAAAAATGATTGATATTATCATTTATAGCTATCATGCATAGTTAGGAAATTCACGAAGCGATTCAGAAGTAACGACCTCTATATATCACAGGTGATTTGCCTCCAGGTCGAAACCCAGATATATGTGACTGTATTTTTTTTACAGCAATATGTCGCCTTTCCATTCCTCTCTGTTGCCTCTTTTTTGTTCAATGTATCTGCAGACTTCGTTAGGCGACATTCATAGAATCAGAGGAGCCCTAAAATTATCGACCATGATTGAAACTTCATGGAAACTCAGGCAAATTGCTGGAAAGTTTTGCGAGTAAACAGTTTCAAACAGTTTATATATGTATCTTCCTAACTATATTCTCAAGAACTTGCAGGTCCTTATCAGTTCACACTTGATTCACTTTAAGCAATATTTCAAAATTATCATGAATCAGGTAATCAGATTTTCAAAATTCACATTTTTCACATCTTCGTGAATCTGAAGCAGCCGTTTAAACAATGTTGCTATAATTGAGATAAATTCTTCACTTTTTCTCCTCTTTTTCTAGTCAACATGCTTCCACTGTAACCTTTAATTCTCAGCTCGGCATCAAAAGGTCGCTGGAGTCGTTGGTGTCCTATTCTGTTCTGGTGTGGTTTGAATAAACGAGGAAAGGAAACGAAAAAGAGAGAAATATGTCCGTTCGTTAACAATGAGTGAAGTGCAATTTCTTCTCAACAAGGAAAAAACGCGTTTTGAACTGACATATAATTTCAGTCACCAGTGCTATCCTACAATCAAATAATTCTTATTAAAAAGCGTAAAAGTCCGAGCGCAAACAGATCCTGACAACGTAAAAATTACTTTAAAAATGTTTTTTGATATTACGCAAAACGGAAGGAATTACTTGAAATGAATTTCTAAAAAGTTTACAGATTATCATAAAATTGTACTAATTATCTTAAAGAAAGGTTCATTAAGTGAACATTATTTACATAATACACTTTCTTGATTACTATTTCCTCGAAATAAATATTAATAATAATATTATGAAGTTGTATTATGAAATCTTTTTTCATAATGAGAAATAAGTTCGAGATTTCTAAGGATGATATACTGTATTTTAAAAAAATAGAATTTAACTTAAGGTCCAGATTATAAAATAGGTCATGCCCACTATATAGATATATATTTTTTTATCCGTTGGACAATGTTGATAACCATAGATTATTATGGCGTGAATGCAACGCTTTAATCCAGTTTCGTATATAAAAATAATCTTTCGGATTTACTGTGATTATAATTTTAACTTCATATTTTTTATTTCATCGGACTTTTGTTTGCAAAGGAAACTTTATTAATTTTATACAATAAATACTATAACGATTTTCCACCATCGTTCTTTGTTATATATGTATACATATATATTATATATATTATATATAAATATCGTCACGTATTTCGCACGATTCGTATTTTTACGTGATCAGAATATATGCTGCCAGTTGCGTGTATTATACAAGATTACGAAAAGGCTAATAGTTTATCTCAGAAAAATATTTACGTGTATTATATGTATATGAGGAGAAAAATTGAAAGTTTTGCTGATCTGTAAAGCTAGAACGCTAATTTAACTGCTCTGCTTCAACAAACGAGACAATCAAGGGCGTTTGGTCGTTATGTATACATATTTCGTGATGTGGAAAGTCGTTTCGTGTCGGATAATTAACTAAAATGAAAGCGTGCTTTTGAATCTATAACTTTCTCCATTGTTCATTCTTTCACGTATTCGATGCTAATGTTTGTTTTTTTTTTAATTCTTTTGTAATTCTCTCATCTTGAAATCTTGAGAATTCTAATGAGAAATACTTTTAACTAAACATTCAGTAAAGCAGTAGATTTTCCTGTATAATTTCATCAATGCACTGATTTGCTACCATAATTTACACCATGCGCACAAGTAGATTAAATCATAGTTGATTCGAGAACAGATGTCGTAACCTGAGGAAAATGGATCATGCAAACTATACTACTAAACTGAATAGTATTAAGCACCTCTTAGAGGGTTCTGAAATGATTGTCTGACAATTTACATATGAGGACCCTGCAATGTGATCAAAGAGAAGATACATATGTCAAGGTCATGTCTTATGTATAATAATGATAAGCTAATATTAATAAACTTGTTCGTTTAACTTCGAATTATCTTATCAAGACTTACAATCAGAAATATAAAAGAAAAATTCATTCCATTTTATTTCGTTTGGTGAAAGAATAGAAGCTTTTTGATCGAAGAAATGTAATGGAATATCAGATAATATCTGCCTTTTTGTTCTTCAATTTGGAAAAATTCTTATTCTGGTTTCTATTATATCTTATCATTAAACCAAATACAATTTTTTTTTATCAGTCAATTGTTCGGACTGAGGAATTAAGTAATCTTAAAATCTCTTCAAATTCCTTGAAATTTCTTAAAATCCCGGGCAACGCCGCTTAAATTTTAGCTAAATATATATATTACTTAAATATCTCAAGAATTTGTTGATTAAAATTTTGTTTTTTTTTTGAAAATCTTTAAATTCCGGACAGGGGAATTCCTAAGTCCAGAAAATTTAGACTCTGATTTTTCCCAATTCTTCTCAATTTTTCCCAATACTTCTTAGTTTAAACCAAAAATGAGTCGAGGTTTCTTTGCTTTAAGCACGAGAGAATTTTCGAAGTTAGAGTCGGCAGTTCGCTTTTAATTAAATCGTAATGGAAAAGCTTGTATTCTCAACCTTGGGTGGGTTGTAGAAACACCAGTTAATCGATGTGGTTTAAACTCCTAATCCTCGTATTCCAGCTCATAATAAGCGCGATATATTTCAGACAGAGTAAATCCCAAAGGATAATTTTTGTTTCAAAGTTAGGTGCAGGACTAATTCAAGCATGAGTTGTAATAAAATTGCTTTAAAAGTTATATTGTGACAATTTTCTAGGCAGTCAATATAATTGTGTGGAAAAAGTTTCTCTAATATTTCATAGTTTGCGAAAGATTTCCTAAAAATTCATAGAAATTTTTTTCATCGGGGATTGGAGTAATTGTAGAGTTACTGCCCACTTTCGATTATTTATTGCCAATAAATACATAAATTTTTTAAGTTTCAGAAAGTACTAAACTCACGAGCTTTATATATTTTTTAACTGCACATTGACCTCCAGATATTTAAAAAATATGTACATATTTTTATTGAGCATGAGTAACGTTTGAAACGTCTGTCTAAATTCTAAATCGAAAAGAGGAAAGGGATGTAACCAGCATCACTCTAAATTTTTCCTCTTTTTTTCTCAAATTATATTTAGAACTTTTATAAGGATTCAGTGACCTGTAAAATCAATTCACTGACTGTCATATGTGACGGTTATCCTCTTTTTTTTCTTCTCGACATTTTGAATATTCATTTGAACGAGAATCCAACTTCATTTAATTTTCGTGATTATATATTACAAGCAATTAAATTTTGAATCAATTTCAAACTTTAAAATTTGTAAGGGAATTTCAAAAACGATTTTTGAGAAATATTTTCGCCGAAGTAAATATCCTATACTTCATTTTTGTGTTCTTTTAGAAAAGAACGTTCAAAATTGCTTATAATTTATTATTTACTAAAACTTTTAATGACGAACCTCTCGACTTAATATACATAAATTTAAAAATATAAATATATCTTCTAACTGGGTAAAGTTAACAATATGAGGTTTAATATGTAGATGTTTGAAAAGTGGGCGTTAACAAGATAAACTTAATTAGTATATAGTAACACAAAGGTCGTTGATTAATATTTCAGATTTGCATTTTCTCTTTTGTCTATAGATTACATGGACAATAGCTCAACTCGAATTGAAATTTCTTACATATTTTTTGATTTATAAAAACATCCAAAATAATTGTTGAAAGTTTTAATGATTCTTGAGTTACATTTTTAATTAAAAAATTAATTTAACTGAATCAATTTTGTGATTCAAAAGTGTGATTTCTTTTTTCTTATAAAACTGAGATTATGTATCTATATATTTTCAGAAGCCTTCGAAATTAAATTGAACTTATTTTCCGGTTTCAAAAACTTTCTTGTCAACATGTCAGTTCCTGTATAAGATATAAAGTGATGAAAAGTTGTTATACGTATATTTTCTAATTTTCCGGTTGAAAATTGTTCTGTAATATGTACTGTTGTTTCTCGATGAAATTTCTCAACAAGTCATAATTTGGTGTGAAAATACAGTCTGACACTCTGAGTTGTAATTCTTGTATAACGATAAATAAGTTTGAAAAAAACACAGAAACTTTGAATGAAAAAAGAACTGGAACACTGCCAGATCTAGAATGGATCTTTATTATCTTATTTTCCATTATTTTTTATCAACAGTGATAGAGTAAACAGCTTTTTGAATAGAAAAATGTTTATGTATGAAAAAAAAGAATCACCGGAGATCAATTCAAGTCAATCATGTTTATCATTCTTAACAAATGTAAATTATCTCTCTCTCTCAAAAAAAAAAAACTGTAGCTTTCATGTGAAAGAATAAACAAATCATTTCTTCGGATTTATTGATGTGTAGAAAGAGAGAAAATAAACTCATTAATCCTTCATTCAGTTAAAAGGTTTTATAAATGAAATGCAATCTTTTAAAGTTCGAAGTTTTTCAAACTCATTTAATTCAATAAAATTTTTTAATTAATTATTAAAATATAATCTCAAGAGTGCCATCACATTTTATGATCACATTTTTGCAAGAGCTGGAGCAATAAACATTAACTGCCGCTAGTCAGGACAAAAAATGTAAAGAAATAATTCAAAATTAACGAGGCAGAAATATGAGTTGGGAAGAAATATCTCTCGGTTTGTGGACTTAAAAATGGGAAGCCCTAAATTAATGGAAGATTTTATTTCAATATTCAATTAAAGTATTGAATTATTCTTACTCTTACAGCTACTTACAGTTTGTTATGTTTAAATTTATTTTTAAAACACATCACTGATTATTTATTATTTATTATTTTAGTAATTTAAAAAATTCAAAGACGAGACATAAAGTAAAGCCTATGGGCGGTTTGAAAAACCTTTGCATCTTTTAGTACCTTTTGTATAATATAAACTGATATACATATATCTCGACTCTTAAGAGCTTTGAGGTCATAAGAGCATCCGTTAATTTCATTTGCAGTAATTTATTTCGCTCTATATTACTAACAGATTAAAAATCGAAAATAAAGCTTACATCGAAAATTGTCGAAACTAGGTCACAAATTTTTAGTACGAAAATTTTAATCTCAACAATTTAATACGTTTTATAGTAACGTTGCCCACTAACGACTTTTCACACTTTTGATCACTTGATAAAAAATAGGTCACTTTTAGTGTATTATATCTTTTCAGCTTTTCATTAAATAAGGAACTTGAAATTCATATTGAGAGTACTTAAATTTTAGTTGAAAATATTAATGGCTCATATGTTTCATGAAAAGAATACTGGATTAAAAAAAAACTGGAAAATTAAAAAACTAGATTAATTAAAATTAATCCTTTATGTGGTTCGAAAAATTACTTAGAATAGAATAAAAATAGTAATTTAGAGTTTTATGGAATACCGTGTCGTAGAGTTGATGAAATTTTTTTGTCTTTTGTGCTCACTCGATACAGAATTTAATGACTCTTCGATCTGTAAGTTATTAATAAAAAAACCAATGATTTGAAGAAAGGTCGTATAAGAAAAATATTTTAGAGTCCATAAAAATGTATATTAATTTTATGATGAATATTATAAGAGTTAAACATAGTTTCATTATAAAAAATCATTACAATCAGATATCTATGCAATTTCATTGCTTATATGGACTTCCAAGAACCGAGACTTGAATAGGTGGTAAAAACGGAACTTTTATAAGAACTGGAAAGCGTTCCAGGATATTGGACTGTATCGTTTATAGTTTATCTATTGGGGATAAAGATAAGGCATGGAAGTATTTTTTTAAAGCAGTAGAGACGAAATTTCTATGTATTGTGCAAAAAATGATTCGATTGTGAGAAAATTGCTTATTAAAATTGCTTATCAATTACTTACATAGTAAGTACATACATTAAATAAAAAGTTTACTTAACATCTATGTATAGTATACTCTATTTTATAATTAATACATTATACACGGATTGATCACTCTTAAAGTTTCTTAAAGTTATTGGAAATCTTTTTAAAATCGTTTGAAATATCTTTAATATTTTGAAACCCGCTTGACATCTTTAGAAGTCTTTTGAAATTTCCTCTAATCCTTTGAGATTACACAAAATTTCCCAGCATTCTCTACCTGACAATCATAAATGTTAAATCGGAATGGATGGATTAAATTAATGGATTAATTAATTAGTTAAATTGGATACGTCTCTATTGAAATTGAATTCTTTGCAATTAATTAAAATCAGCTTTAAAATAAGTGACTAGGTACTTTAAAGATAGAATTTTATATGTAAAATTCATTCCCAAAAATTATGTACCTCTCTTTCATATCAGTCACCCTTGCATGGTCCCAAATGTTGACTAATGCCAAAAATATATAAATAAATGTTTTCACTCTAAAAACACCACAAACGTCTATCAGGCACAATACCGAGAGAAAACTCTATAGATCACACTCAACAAACCGGATTTGAAGCGTCGAAAACTTTTTAAAAAATAAGTAAACTCAGGCTCATTATTTTCAGAAAATATTTTTTAAATTATATCTAATTGTAACTTTTAAAAACATTTTGATTATGTTACATTTTGTTACAGAAGATACAGACCATCAGTGGAATGTTGAAATCTGCTCAAGGTGCATTTTTAAGCACAAAATTTTAATTTTTTTTTTTTTTATATATTAAGAAATAGATTTTTTATTAAGCCCTGAAAACACAATTAAAACGCGGCGAATAATCAGGGGTGGACGCGGTACAAGCGTCGCGACGTCCGACCACCGACTGGCTCACAAAGTCGACGTCGCGACGACGACCATCGACGCCAAACTGCAAAGAGGGGAAGGACGAATATACACTACGAAGAGCTCATCGATCTTTCCAATAGAGACGCACCCAATCGAATAAATATATATGTGTTCTGTGTTCTATTATCTGTTTGTCTGTTATCAATTGTTTAAAAGTTCCCAATTTAAAATTTATCGTTGTCAGGCAGAGTATAATACTCGGAAAATGAAAAATTTCAATTGCAACTTCATCTGCAATATTTCAAACACTTCTCTTCGAAAGTAACGCGTTATAGTTGCGGAAACTTTTTAAAAAATATAATTTTTTTTAAAAGAAGTAAATTACTTGAGGATTTCTATGCTCTAAGAGCCCGGAAGAGGTCTGAATCCATCCCGGGGTTAGCAAACAGGTGTGGTTAGTAAAAAGTATTAATTTTTAAATAATACAGGAGGTAGTCTAACCACTGGAAATCTTTCTCTAAAAGATTCATCGTCATCTCGGAAATTCGCAATTTTGATATTTTCATTGTTGTCTGTAAGCTTAACTTTGTTTCTTTCTTATAAATGAAAATAAATGATGGTCAGAATGTTCTAGTTTCTACAGAAAAAAAAAAACTGTTTAAACGAACTTCGTCGAAAATGAAGAATTTAAGTTGAAATTAATGTAATTTGAAAATAATTAAAAGAACATATACGAAAAGCGTCGCTAAAGTAAAATATGTAATTATGGAGTAAACGTTGGTAAATGCATTAATAAAGTTGTGTATCATTATAACTTTGTTTTAAAAGTTTTCAAATTGTTTAATATATACGCCTGGCTAAGTAAATAAGTCTAAAACTAAATTCTAAAATAAATTAGAAATGCGTATCGTCAAGTGATGAGCAAAAGTTTTGAATTTTAATTATTATTCAATTTTAAACTCTTCTATTTAAAATTATTTAATTTTATGACTGAAATTATATAAATTCATTTAATAATAGGTATTTTAAAAATTACTCTTTTCATACTTAATTTACACAAAAACGAGAAGACATAGAAAGTTTCTGTTTAGCGTTTCTTCCTTTTAAGTTTTGTATACATTAAAAAAATTACAATACACTTTCTTAGAGGGTTAAATACCCCAGATTAAATTACAAATACTAATTGCATGTTACACAGACGTGAGAGGAATTAAATCTGGAAATGCTCCCTTATCAACGTCCATTCAATTCAGTAGTCCAACCAAGTCGTCTTGTACTACTTGGAGATTGTCGGACAGAGCGGAAGTTTCACTACTGGAAGACTAAATCATGTTGCCTGATCAAAGCTTTATCTTACCACTTAAGTTCTATCAAATTAAATTGTTCAAACCTTCATTACCTATACATGTTCCTTCTTTGACCTGTTTGGATCATATATTATACATTCCCATAACTTTCTTATTACATCACCAAAACTAAAAGTGACTCACAATTTATGACGAAATTTTTTATTCGGACAATATATGTAAACAAATATGAGGGTCGAATAATAAAATAACTCGCATATATTTTCCAGAGAATTTCCAGACCCATGTTACACCTTTTTTTCCAATTTCGACCCCCCCCCCTCATTATATAACAAATCGTAATATCTTCTCTTCTTTGAAAGCTGTTATGTATTTATAGACAACCCCTGAGGAAATTTATGGATCCTTCTAATTAAGAAACCTCTTAATTCTTTCACTTAAAGTTTCAATTAAAATTTTGCTTAGTTTGTGCAATTGAATTTGATTTCTGTTTGAATATTGTTCATTTAAATATTATTAACTTGAATAAGAAAGCAAAGCTTTTATTGCTTTTAGTCAAATTTTTAACTTCATGGTATTTTTTGGATTTTTTGTTATACTTTTTTTTTTGTTATAATTTTATATTTATATAAACGGAAAAAAGCTTAGGGCAATTTTTTTGGCACGAAATTTGTAAGCTGAAATTTAAATTACTCTTGGAACTGAGAGATGAATCTTCAGATCGTTTTTCATAGCTGATTGGCTATCCGGGAGGGATGAAAATCCTCTCCTGGGAACCACATCAAGTTTTATTCAATTCAATGTCGCATTGCGGCAAATTGAGTGTCCGCTCTTGATACATCAGTCATTAGGCAATAGGACCTATTTGAGCATAATTCAAGGTCAAGAGTCCTTATCAACGAATAGAAGTTGATTCTTCTAACTTTGAATTTCAATTATCTATATTTGAAAAATCATTTCAGTTTTTTTCAATCTCTGTGTTCAAATACGAGGGTATTTTTATTTATTTTTTTTTAAGATAAATAATGTATATCCATTTTTAGAATACATTCATTTTACGCTCTAAACACAAGTAAAATTAAACATTAAGGTCATGTAAGACTTATCCGATCCCTACCTTACCGACAATTTTTTCTCTGCAACGCTACATCTACATTTTTTGAGATATCAAATTGAAAATTTCTAAAATTGAAGCTAAAGCATTAAGGTACGTTTATCTGGTCCTAAATATTGACATTTATAAAAAAAATTTTCAAAAAATTTTTTGTCATTTTTACAAAAATTTAAAACCAGATAAACATACCTTAGCATATTTTCTTTAATTTTAGAAATTTTCAATTTGATATCTCAATAAATGTAGACGTAGCGTTGCAGAGAAAAAAATGTCGGTAAGGTAGGGATCGGGTAAGTCTTACATGACCTTAAGGGTATTCGGTACAACTTCTAACGTCAAAATTCGTATTCTTTAATTTTATTATTTATTAAGTACAATGAAGAAACAGAATTTTGAGATTAAAGGACCCCGCACCAAATGTACAGTAAAAAGCCTTATGTTAAAAAATTCTAAAAAAATTTTTTTTGTGTATTTCCGAACCTCTAAAGTGAAGATTTGAAAGAAAAAAATAAGAAAAAAATAAGAAAAAAATAAGAAAAATGAATAGATTTTCGACAAACACTCGTCGAAGTATCAATTTTTAACATGTATTTTAATGAAAAAACCCTTATTTTTGTGAAATGTTTTTTTTTTTCAAAATCTCTATGATAGATTTGGCTAAGACTTATATATTTTGCATGTCTGACTTACCAAAACAAAAGGTAGATGCCCAGGAACGATAAGAAGCAACGATTTTTTCGATATAAATCATGGTTTGGGGGTGTTTTCACTCCTTAAACATTGGTTTTCGTGATACTTTTGATTACACATGCCCACAAAAAAAAAGTAGGTTGTGCGCGGGATAAGACCCTGCTTACTCTATGTAATTTTGGGCGCTGAACACGAATTTTTAATCAGATTTTCCCCAGCATGTCAGGATTTTCCCCTAGACGAGAAAAATTCCCTAGAAAATGATATTTTCTAGAATAAATTATACTTAAAATTAAATAAGCATTAAAATCGAGATAAAAGAAACCAGGCATGATATTTTAAAGTATATTCTTGGGCGTAGAATACGAATCTGAGGGTGGTTTCCCGGAAAAAATCGCGGTTTTTCCCTAGATTCGGAAAATTCACAGGAAAATCAAGTTTTTGGGGGAAGAAATTAACTTTGGTATTAAAATAATATGAAAAATGATCCCACATTATATTTTCATATATTTAGGTGCACAAACTATACACAGGCAATACAAAATATTTCTATGTATAAACCTGGAAAGACTGTGAATATATTTCGATTTTTTCGTTTGGGAAAATGCACGTTTCTTCGAAAAAATGGACCTCTGTACCCGGATGAATTTTTTGTTAAGACTTCCACCTATGGATTGTGATCACAAAATCCTCCTAAACACATCTAATCAGTTTCAGTCATTTCTGACTAGGTGTAGAAACTCTATGAATATTTTTCGATCCTATCCTTTGGAAAAATGACCGTTTCTTCGAAAAAATGGACCTCTGTGCACGGATGAATTTTTTTGAAGACTTCCTGCTACGGATTGTGATAACAACATCCCCATAAAAACATAAAAACAGTAGCAATCATTTCTGATAAGGTTTAAAAACTCTATGAATATTTTTCAATTCTATCCTTTGGAAGAAGGAACGTTTCTTCGAAAATATGGACCTCTGTGCCCAAATTATTTTTTTTTTGAAGACTTTAAACTGTGGACTGTGATCACAACAAACGTCTAAACACAACCTGGCAGTAGCAAACACCTTATCAGAAAACGTTCATTTTCCCAAAGGAGAATTTCGGAAAATATTGACAGATTCTTCAAACCTTATCAGAAATGATTGAAACTGTTTAGGGGGATGTTGTGATCACAATCCATACCTGTAAGTCTTAAAAAAAATTCATCCGGGCACAGAGGTCCATTTTTTCGAAGAAACGTTCTTTTTCCCAAAGGAGATGATCGAAAAATATTCATAGAGTTTTTAAACCTTATCAGAAATAACTGAAACTAACTAGATGTGTTTACGGAGATTTCTTAATGACAATCTATCTGTGGAAGTCTTAAAAAAAAATTCATCCGGGCACTGAGGTCCATTTTTTCGAAGAAACGTTCTTTTTCCCAAAGGAGATTATCGAAAAATATTCATAGAGTTTGTACACCTTATCAGAAATGACTGAAACTGATTAGATGTGTTTAGAGGGATTTCGTAATCACAATCCATACCCATGTGCGAATTTCCCATCGGCCCAAAGTCGGCCCGACTTTGTAAAACTTGGTCCAACCTTGTTAGCCGAAGATCGGACCAACTAGCGAAATGATTACGCTGGGCCGAGGTTTTTGCCGACCATCGGCCCGAGATGGAGACCCAAAATTGGTCCAGCGTATTAAAAAAGATCGGTGTAGCCTTGGGTTACAATGCAGGCACAACTTTGCTTTTCAATAAGGGACCGGCAGTGTATAAAAGCAATGGACCATTGTTACCCGTAGTTGCACAGAGGTCCATTTTTTCGAAGAAACGTTCATTTTTCCAACGGATAGGATCGAAAAATATTCATAGAATTTTTACACCTTGTCAGAAATGACTGAAACTGATTAGATGTGTTTAAGAGGATTTTGTGATCACAATCCATAGGTGCAAGTCTTCAAAAAAAAAATTCATCCGGGCCCAGAGATCCATTTTTTCGAAGAAAGGTTCTTTTTCCCAAAGGAGATGATTGTAAAATATTCATAGAATTTTTAAACATCAGAAATAACTGAAACTGATTAGGTGTGTTTAGGGGGATTTTGTGATCACAATTCATAGGTGGAAGTCTTGAAAAAAAATTCATCTGGACACAGAGATCCATAGTTTCGATGAAACGTTCATTTTCCCAAACGAAAAAATCGAAATATATTCACAGAGTCTTTCCAGGTTTATACATAGAAATATTTTGCACTACCTGTGTATATTTTATGCACCTAAATATATAAAAATATAATATGGGATCATTTTTCATATGATTTTAATACCAAAGTTAATTTCTTTTCCAAAAAACTTGATTTTCCTCAGAATTTTCCAAGTCTAGGGAAAAAATACTATGTGCTACGGAAAAAATACTCTCAGGTTTCTATTCTGCATCCAAAATTACTTGAAAAAGTCGTGCCTGGAATTTTTCAATATGATTTTAATACCAAAGTCAATTTCTTTCCCCAAAAACTTGATTTTCCTGTGAATTTTCCGAATCTAGGGGAAAACCGCGACTTTTTCCAGGAAACCACCCTCAGATTCGTATTCTACGCCCAAGAATACTTTAAAATATCATGCCTGGTTTCTTTTATCTCGATTTTAATGCTTATTTAATTTTAAGTATAATTTATTCTAGAAAATATCATTTTCTAGGGAATTTTTTTCGTCTAGGGGAAAATCCTGACGTGCTGGGGAAAATCTGATTAAAAATTCGTGTTCAGCGCCCAAAATTACAAGCAGGATCTTATCCCGCGCACAACCCACTTTTTTTGTGGGCGTGTGTAATCTAAAGTATCACGAAAAACAATGTTTAAGGAGTGAAAACACCCCCAAAACATGATTTATATCGAAAAAATCGTTGCTTCTTTTCGTTCCTGGGCGTCTACCTTTTGTTTTGATAAGTCAGACATGCAAAATATATAAGTCTTAGCCAAATCTATCATAGAGATTTAAAAAAAAAACATTTCACAAAAATAAGGGTTTTTTCATTAAAATACATGTTAAAAATTGATACTTTGACGAGTGTTTGTCGAAAATCTATTCATTTTTCTTATTTTTCCCCTTAAAATCTTCACTTTACAGGTTCGAAAATACACAAAAAAAAATTTTTTAGAATTTTTTAACATAAGGTTTTTTACTGTACATTTGGTGCGGGGTCCTTTCTATCTCCCAATTTTATGCAAAAAGTGTTAAATGTAGACATTTTTTGTTCTGGTATGAATATTTCTAAAGTAAAGTGGGCGAAAATCGAATTTGTAAGTTAGAATTTGGTTTCAACGTCCTTAAAAGTGTTTGTTCAAATTCTATAATCAATTAGTTATCTATTAATTTTAAATACAAATTATTAAAATCTGTAGTTTTATGTAATTAGAAAAAAACTAAAAGAGAAAATATAAACTTTGAATTAATATCGAAAAGCTCGAATGCGTTTCGACTAATCGATACTACAAAGGTCAAATCAATGTCCATGTACGTCACTTCCGGCATTTTCAAACTGTGTTCCCTCTTCTGCGCATCCGTCGCGTTTGACATCTGATTGGTTGCTATTCGCACGCAGTTTAAAATTGTTTAACATTTTAAACTGCGCGCAAATAGCAACCAATCAGATGTCGAGCCTGACGCATGCGCCACTGTTTTCAAGTGGTACTCGCCTAGTCAACTCCATTACTTTTGGAGCAATTTGAAAACATTTCAAAATCAGGACGAAATTACAGTAAAACTGAGTAAAACGATTCCCTATTTTACTGTCAATGTTATATGATTGAGAAGATAATATAATTCGAGATCTTATTCATGTTTATAGGTACTCAACTTTTCTAGAGAGACAATGTTTTCTGGAAAACCAGTATTTTTCCCATCATTTATCATTTAATTTTGACAGATACCATTGGAAGCCATGGAGCCCTCGACTTGCAGAATGACTAAGCGAAATTATCTATAGAAAGCGAGAGACGCAAAGAAAAACTCTGGAAGCATTCTTTTCTTGACGTTGGAAGTTGAGTCTCCTTATCAAATCTTGCTTATGGATGGCATAAGATCTATAAAAATGGCAAGTATACTTCTAATAATACGAACATGGTTTTGTACAGTCTTTGTTTTGAATCTAAATTCTACTATACAACTACAAAACATAACAAAATGCAAGTTCTCACCTGCGTAACAATAACATTTCATTCTAGATAGCTGCTCTTTTCACATTTCAAGAGCTTTCTTCAAGAAATATCTTGGAATCTGCCTTCCTAAATACATAGATTTCTTGTATTTCTTTGTATTTCTTGTATTTCTTTAAATACCGTCTATTTCTAACCTCAAAATTCGATTTCTTCATTTTA
This sequence comes from Synergus gifuensis, assembly GCA_904066015.1. Lineage (NCBI taxonomy): Eukaryota > Metazoa > Arthropoda > Insecta > Hymenoptera > Cynipidae > Synergus > Synergus gifuensis. The sequence goes on from CAJFCO010000373.1 coordinate 2,102,063, forward strand.
CTCATTTTACTGAACAAATATCATAAATGAATTCAAATTCTTTATTTTACGCAAAAATTATCAAAACTGAACCTTTTTGTGTTCTATAGGCACACCAATACATTTTTAAAAAAGTGTTCAAATGTAGACCGAAAAAGTATTCATTTTTAATAAATACTTATTAGAATAAATAATAATAATAATTAGTAATAAATAATAATAATAATAATTAGAATAATACTTATAAATAAGTATTTATTTCTAATAAATACTTTTGACAGAATTTTGAAGTTAGAACTTCAGCTCAAGTTAAAAAATTTATAAGGTTCATTTCAAATTGTAAGCTTTAGATTCAATTTTGTTATTTACTCAAATATATTTTAATCAAACCAAGTATATTTTTATGAATACTGAATTACTGATTTTTTTTCCTCAGGACCCCCTTTCACCCGGTCCTTGCCTGGACATCAGTGACGATGAACTCGTTTCAATCTCAGTACGTGACCTGAATCGACAATTAAAACTCAGAGGTCTGTCTCGTGATGAGATTGTGCGTATGAAACAGCGTCGACGAACGTTAAAAAATCGAGGATACGCTGCCAGTTGTCGCATTAAACGTATCGAACAGAAAGATGAATTGGAAACTGAAAAAACTCAGGAGTACAGAGACATGGAAGCAATGCAGGATGATAATAACAGGATGCGAGAAGAAATAGAATCTTGGCATTGCAAATACCTAGCCTTAAAGAAATTCGCTTTACAAGAAAAGATTCATCTTCCACCTGAATTGGAAACAATGTAAATTTTTAATTAGTAATATGAATCTATTATAATTCCCATTATTTAATTACACATTGATTTGATCAAATACATTATTAAAAGCACTTTAATTTCAAGAATAAGGAATTTACTTTTTATAAGGTTTTAAGGGTGTTAAGTTCAAGTTCTAGCCTTAAAGATCAATTTCCTCATCTTTCTCAACATTTATTTTAAAAATGTTGCACTACAGAGTGAAATAATATTATTATTACTTTATTATAAAAATAGAAAATAACTAATCACTAACATTCTTTAGTAATAAAATCTTTATTGAGGAAGTCTTGTAGTTTTAATGTACATAATTCTATATTTAGACTTTTGTTTAGTTTTGGTAACTCTTTCTGAAATTAGTTCAGATTTCATAGATATGGAAATTATAATTAAAATATACATCATAATTTTAAGGAAAGAAAGGAACAATATATGTGTCTAACTAAATAATAAAACCTTAAACAAATTTGTCAACTCTTTACGCTTTCGTGATTTAACAGAAATATTAGTTGACTAACTACGTGAACATTAATTGAATTACCTAAGAGTCTGTATCGTTGTTTATTAGTCACGCTATTTGGAAATGAAAATTCCTCCGGAAAACACATAAGCCTGGAGACTTCTTTGGGCGTAAAGTATCTCAATTTCAAAGCAACCAGGAGCTTCAACTCTTCCAAAGGCACTTCTTTACAACTTTTCAATGTTGAAACGTTTTCCTCTATTACCTGGTCTGGATATGGACAAAATACAGAACCAGTACCTTCCACGTAGTGAGCATAGGCTTTAGTAAAACAACAGGAACCATTTGCATCTTCGTTTCTTACGTCCAGAATTGATATATACTTTTGAAGTATTTTTTCTGAAATTAGATACTTCTCATCTACTTCTTCCTGTACAATGTGACGTAGTTTATAGCACTTCCTATCATTTCTTGGATTCAAGATATCATCCTTAGAAGCTAATAGCCTATGCCGACTATCAGGTAGAATTTGAAAAATATTCTCTGAAAGGGAATTGACAAGAGTGGAATCTTCGAAGCAAAAGTTAAGATCTTTTCTCTTGGCTAAAAAGTAGTATCTGAGTCTTGAATTGGGAACACCAAATTGACACGGACTGAGTAAAAATTCCTTATAATTAAATCTATTTTCAAGGCACCTAATGAGACTATTCCTTGTTTCAGAGGTTTCAAAGCCTTTTACATTTTCCACTAAAATGAACTTCAAGGTTTCAATTTGAGGTATGAGCTTCAGAATATGGAAAAAAGATGTGGATCTGTTATCCAAGCTATCCTTCTTTAGACCTACTCTTGTAAACGGTTGGCAAGGAGGACTCATAAGAATTGTGTCGATCTTAAGTTTTCTTATTTCTTCTATGCTAAGCGACTGAATGTTTCTGCTAATGTTTGAAGTTTTATGGAAATTATGCTTATACACTTCATTTGCGATAGTATTTACGTCGATTGAAAGAACGACTTCTCCTTCTACATTACTTTCTGTAAAAAAAAGGTTTGGATTAATTTTTTGAACTCAATTGGCATTAAAGTAAATTTTTTTTTACTTCGTAGGCTTTATTACAGTCTTTCCTCTTTTTTCCAGTTTATAAAAAAATTCTACCTTTTTTTTTTTGTGGAAAATTTATCATTTTTCGGTTGAAAAAGTTGAAAAAAAAAATATATATATACTATTATTACCTTTTAATGCAAAATGCATTCCTCCAATACCACTATAAAGTTCAAGGACTCTCATTTTGACCTTCTTTAAGAATATTTTTTTTCAAAAATACTAATGAAAATTTAAATTTTATATATACATTTCCAAAATTCTTCTTGTTCTATTAGAGGTTATGTCGAACCGTCAAACAAACGTCAAAAAACACGTGCGCAAGAACAATTGCAAAACCAGGAAGAGTCAAAACAAAGACTAAATAACGGTAACGGTAAAATAAATTACCTTACAATTTTCAAGAATTCATGAGAATTTATTTTTTTTTAATTTTTATCATTTTTTATTTTTCATTTTTAGGGGGGAAAAATCCTCCCCTTGGTGCCCCCCTGGCCTGGCTACGATCATGGATTATCGACGGCCCGGAGACTGCTCACTGACTTTCCGTTGGAGAAATTCTGCCGTTGGTTGAAATTTGAATCGCGCGCCAAATTTTGACCAATGGCAGCGCAGCACACATTGGCAATCGGCTAGAGAAATACTGCCATTAGTCAAAATTTGGCGCGCGATTCAAATTTCAGCCAACGGCAGAATTTCTCCAACAGAAAGTCAGTGAGAAGTCTCAGGGCCGTCGATAATCCATGACCGTAGCCAGGGGGGGCTCCATGGGGGATTGTTCCCCCTCTAAATGAAAAACAAAAAATATTTCTGTAGTAAGTACACTGTAAAAAATATTGTCGTAATTTTTCTTTCTTCCTTCTCTTTCTACCATGTGAGTTAGAGGACGAGGTGCGATTTTTTACCTAGATAATGTTACAAAATGTTAATTCTCATAAATTCTCGTTAATTCTCTTAAATTACGTAAGTTGCGGTAACGCTCTTTGTTACTTTACCCAATTTTAAATTACCGAAAATTTTCGAACTCTAGATTAGACACGTTCACTGAATATTTAAGGGCATGTAATACTTTACCATAAGAGCAAATTAGTTATACCAATTATACATTCATAATAATAAATATTTTTAGCTAATAAGAGTCAATAAACCTTCGTCTACATGAGAGGAAGGTTTATTGACTCTTATTTACTAAAAATATTTATTATTATGAATGTATAATTGGTATAACTAATTTGCTCTTATGGTAAAGTATCACATGCCCTTAAATGCAATAAAAATTGATTTAAAAAATATTTCACCCGACAGGGAACTATTTTCTTACAGACAGACAGAAAATAATAAGACCAGTTTTATAAAACAAATATGTACGTATTTTCTTTAATCTACATATATAAAGAAATATCCAAGCACTGTGCATACAGGTACAAAAAATATGTAACTTTGCAATAAATGGTAGCTTTTTTAAGGGTGTCAGTTATAATCTCAAAATTAAATTTCTTCATTTTACATAATATATTTTATAATTGGATATTTCTTCGCTCTGTAACGAATATTTATATTTATATTTTTTTCTATTTTTTAAATAGAATCGTGGATATAGAAAGTAAAAAAAATGAGACAATCAAATTTTATGGTGCGATTTTGAATTCTTTGTTTCATGTTAAAATAAGTAAAAGGGTACATGTTTCGCTCTGCAGACATAGTTCTATTTTGAATAAGAGTTGACCTACAAAGCGAAATTCTAATATTTATTGAGAAAATTGAGGAAATTGAATTTTGAGATTTGAACTCAGCTTCAATATAGTCTTAAAATGTAGTTTATAAAATGGGCTACTTGATAAAGCTCTCAAACAGATTAGAAATGCAGCTAAAAATTATTTCAAAATATTAGCACACATCCTGCTCAAGAAAAAGATTAGGATAAAATCTTAGTGCCTCTATTGAATCATCTCTGCATGCCTTGCCATTTTTCTCTGTAACGAGTAATCTTTCGCGAGCCAAAGTCACAGGTATTCCCTCAGACTGAGCTAATTCTTCAGCTGTTACAGATCCTTTTTCTCTCAACTGCAATATAAAAAGTGTTTAAAACAATTTAAGGAAGCATACAATATATTATAGTATGTATGAACCAGAACTCATAAATCGTATGAACATTAATGGAGAATAACAATTACCAATTCAGCAATAGATTCTACAACAGCAACATCGTCAAGAGAGCGAATCTGAAGCACCATTACTCCACTGTCGAAAACTCGGAGAACAAGTGGTAAATCTAAAAGCCCTAACTGTCTACTTGCATTAAGCAGATCCTCAGGAGACAAAAGTTCCAGACCTCGTGCTCTATTAACTCGACAGTAGACATCTGTTAATGTCATCATGCCTCCTACTTCCTGTTAGGAAAATATTTTTAATTAGAATAATCTTCAACAAATTATCTTCATCTATATGAGAACGTACTTTAATTGGTTCTTCTAGAATTTCTGCAAGCTGCTTGGCCAGTTGTCTGTAGTACTCGTTACTACTTCTGTAGGCATCTCTAGTTACAGGATCTTCAATTCCTAGACTCATCAGATACGACTTAAATCTGACAGTTTCATCTTCCGTGATATCCCCTTGTCGTTCCTGCAATTTTAACGTATTACAGCAAAGGCCAATTATTTAAATCAATCTTTGACAGTCACCCTTATTTTTGTAGAGATCGTCTTTGAGATGGAAACCATATCCTTCGCCATTTCCATCAACTTCCTCAAATCCTGGAATGCCATCGAGATGCTCTGATCAGTCGCCTTTTGCTTCTCTTGAAGATGCCTCTCGATTCCTATGATACCGGTACGAGTTTTTATTTCCGGTAATCGTCTTGTATTGCTTTGAAGCTGCGAATAAAATATTTCGATCTATCTAAAGATTCGATTAACTAGAAAAATACTGGCTTTTCAAAACAAGGGAAATAGAGTGATTTTTCATTAAAATACGTGAATAGGGGAATATTCTTTTCAATAAAATTAATACAGGTGCTATATTAAATTCAACTTGAAACGCTTTGTTTAACAAAAATTAAATTTTCAACCAAAAACCATACCCATTGTACAGAAGATGAAGCAGCTGGAATGAATTCCCAAGCTCTTTTTGTAATTGCATCAGTCAACTGGACTACAAAATTAGGGTCAAGTCCTTCTTTAAATGATAATTTAACATAGCTCTTTGTACTGTGGTCAGCAGGTCCTTTCCTCTTGTCTAAAAATTGATAGAAATAATTTTTTATTCTGAAGCAAAGATAATTTCGTTAAAAGTAAGAAATTCGGAGTAACTTATTATAATGTAAATTAATTCCTTGTAGGCAGTCCAAAACATTAGTAATTTACCTGTTGCGGGCTCAGAAAGATGCAGGATAATTTTTTTGCTTCGACTGAAGGAAAAAGCGCCAGGACTTTCCTCTTCAAAGAAAACAATATACCGTAAAGCTAAAGCCAAACGAGAACCTTGATTATCTATTTCGTCAGGTCTTCCCCAGAATATTCTATAATTTGTCAGGATCAAATCACTCGTCACAAATTGTGTCTGTTAACAAAAATAAGTATTAAGAATTATTGTCCGAATTTTTCAAAATTCATATCTAATATCTAAACAAGATTGTTTACCTTTGTTTCACCGTCATAGAGACTCACTCTTTTATCAGTTCTCAAATGAACTTCATTTGGCCAGAATGATAAAGTTTGATATTCAAATCTATTCATATTGTTTGAGGCTTTTAGAAAACCTTTTTATACTTGTCTCTGTAAAACTATAAAACCAGTATTGACCCTATTGACTTGAGACATTATTATACACTAATAATGCGGAACAAATAAGGTAGGGATACATTATACATCAGGGACACAAATATTTTGTCAGTTTTAAGGTTATATTCAAACGTCAAATTTGAAATTTTTGAAGACTGAGGGTTAAATTTTTATATTTTTCCTAATTGTTGCAATAAAAAATGTATAATAGGTTAATCTAATGGATGAAATATATTTATAAATCTGAAAATTGGCCAATTTTGAATCGTTTTAAATATTTGAATTTGAAATTATGTGCGTATTCTATATGTAATGAAAACCAGGGTTGAGTTTGTTGGGTTGACGTTGACTGTTGACAATGTTGACATGTTTACAAAGGAAGACATTACATTGCAGGGCACTGAACAGTGTACAAAAGAGCGTCTAAGAGTATACACAGTGTAAGAGCAAGTTAGTTTCCTATGGTTTCGCCTATTTTACATTTGTTATAATAAATATTTTTCACTAAAACTAGACCGCTTACCTCTGTCTGTACGAAACGGAGATAAATGGCCTAATTTTAGCAAGAAATATTTATTATTGCGAGTGTAAAGTGTCGCAACTAAATAGTTGCTCTTATGATAATAAAGTATCACAAGCCTTTAAAAAAATGTAAAAGGTCAAAAAAATCTAAACTTTAATATCCAAAAACCCCAAAAAACTCCTACTTTGAAAAATCTGAAGAGAAAATCTTTTATAATCAAACTACTAGCAAATACCGTTAAAAAATTTTTTACTTTGCTAATTGCGTCGTGCGCAGAAGGTTTAGTTTCGCGAGTTGTCCGCGGCGTGTGGTTCGAAGCAGACCAAGATGAAGTCCGAGTCGTTGTTGACAGCTCAGACAGAAAAATCTAATCATTACAAGTAAGTAAGAGCCCGCCGGGCGGGTCGCGTGCTGAATAAAAAACAATTCGCGGGCGAGGGAGAGTTGGTTAAAAAAAAAAAATAAAAAAAAAAGAGAGAGAGAAACCGAGTGTGTCTCAGTGCCAGAGAGTGCCAGAACAAACAGAAGCACCGTGAGCCACCAAATGCCACAATTACCAATGGATTCGCATTCTAGGTACCTAAAAGAATTTCGCGTCGAACAATGTCCGCTATTTATTCAACGAAAGTGCACTCAGCATCGGCCCTTCACGTGTTTCAACTGGCACTTCATGAATCAGCGGAGACGCAGACCGGTGAGAAAGAGGGACCGAACGTTCAACTACAGCGCGGACAGTTACTGCTCCAAGTATGATGAGACGACCGGCATTTGTCCAGATGGAGACGAGTGAGTTTCTAATTTTCATTTAGTTTTGCAGGAAAAAATTTTCCAGGGCGTAATCTGATAATGAAAGTGAAAAGTAAACGAAAGTTCAGATGTTATTTCTTGCTCGTACCCCCTCCCCAGGTGTGGCTTCCTTCCAGTCAACACCGCTTTGCTTTGGATTTTATTACGCTTTAAGTAGATATTTTTTATTAAATATAAGCAAGATCATCTTTTGATTTGGTTAGATCAAAGAATCTCGAGATGAGATTAAAATTTATTGAAACTTTTTGCTTACGTCCTCAGATTGACAAAGGCTTTAAGTTTATTTGAGAGTTTATACATAGTTTCATTGATGTTGTTGTCGTGAGAGGTGTCCATCTTACCGACCGCGCAATGCCTTTCTCTTGAGAGAACCCCTTCCCTCCAAAGATCGTCCTTCCATGCCTTTTTTGTCTACTCTCGAATATCATTATTACTGTTCATTATTATTCATATTATTCGGATTCTTCGTTTCCTCATTTCTGAGATTTGTTTGTCATTTTTAGGTTATTTGGAATCTTCAATGTTTATTTTCATTATTATTTAAAAAACATTATCTTCACTTTTTTGCTGAAATCTTCGTGAAACTAAACAGAATTAAGAAGACTCAGTCTTTTAAGATAAAATACGTTGTAAGGTTTGTGTATCTTTTTAATTAAATTCAGTTCATCTTCAAAATCCTGGGCCTTGAATTTTTTATATTTATATTATTTTCGAAGACCAGGATTTTGTAAAAATATCTTTTCTGTTTATCATATTAATTTCTTAGATCGTTTTTTTTATAGATTAATTTAATTTAAAGATAAAATAATACATTTAGCTTTAATTACTTCCATTTTAATAATCTTTCATGTTAATTGTGTTTCCAATTTCCTCTCTTCCTTATAGGAGTTTCAGGGGGCTGACTACAGCATGGAAATTGGGACTCATTTCCTTCGGATGATGACCGCGAAAATTTTGACTGAATTTCGAATCATGGCCAAGATTTTCGCGTGCGTTTAAAATTTAAACCTGGAGTTGTTGGGATCTATTAACTATATCCTTCGCTTGTGTCGTTGACACACGACTCGCGAATACATAACGAAGTCGCGTGATGTTATTAGCATTATACTGACATTCGATGCAAAGTAACATGACATTGTAAGTGTCTTGAACCCGAGAACTAGTTTATAATTTTATGAATTGCACAGGAGAAGATCCGATCGCACGCGCCACTTCCATCCCGCCTCCTTGTTGATAAAACGCCGGCGTTAATTTATTTATTACGAGCGATATTATGCAACCACCGAGACAGACGTAGAGCAACTAACCAGCTATATTGTTGTAATTTTCAAGCTTCAAAGTCTTTCTATTTTTTAAATCAAAAAGTAAACTATTCTTTTGAAAATTCACTTTTTTTGTTGTTGAGAAGTTCACCATTTTTCTGAGAATTGTGGACTTTTAAAACTTATCTTAGGTTTGCGGAAGGTCAGGATTTTGGTCGATCAATTTCAAATTTTTTTCCTAATTTGCGGAATTGTTAATCTCCAAAACAAATTATGTTCCTTGGTCAATCAGAAACTCGAAACTCGAATAGCAACTTTCACAAAAGTGTCAATATTTCACTTTGTCGTTTCTTAAACTTGGAAATATTCGACCTTCAAGACATTCACTTTACATTGTAGCAAGAATAATCACAACTGTTGAATAAAAAATTGTAAACTTTAGTTTTCAAACAAAATATATCTATTACAAGTTGAAAGGAGTTGTTGGTATCGATTCAAGAGACGCTAGCAATCATTATATTATCTTCCTTTTTCCAGAATCATCTAAATTTGGTTAATATTTTACAAAATAATACATATTGAGTGAAAATCGTTTATAGATTTTGACTATTTTAATTTCTAAAGTGATTATTCATAATTTTAAATATTTCCAAGTCTACAATTATTATGCAACTAAGAATGAGTCATTGTGATTATCTGTTTCTGTATTGAATCCATTTACAATATGCTTTCTCTTGAGAAGCTTCTGATGAAATGTTTACCTATCAGTTTTTTCAAAACAGACAAATTTGAGTAAAATATATTTTTTTTAATGGCTTTTAACTCAATTTTTCAACTTTGTTTTATAACTCAAATTCCAAGATTTCTTTCAAAGATAGAAAAAAAATTTAAGTGCCTATCATTGAAATTTGAATCTTCGAAAATACTGCCTTTTAAAATATTAGCTAATCAGTAAATTGTTTAAGTAATTGTAATCTTTTCTGCTTTTGGTTGAGAGGAAAATCGCGTTTGCTTATATCACTGCAATTATGCAATTATGGACTGACAAATCGTGGTTTGCAGTCGACAGATCTATTAACCGGATGGAGATGATCTAAAACTGTAGTGATTTATTATTCTACTTATTTGTATTTGGTAATTTGTTAAATTTAAATCTTTGGAAATCTTATGAATTTTCTTGATATTCCTTGAACTCTAAAAATAGCTTCAAATGTAACTTTAAATTCCATTGAAAACAATAAAAATATTTTGTAATACTTGAAATACTTGAAATCTGCTTGAAAACTGTTCCAATTAAAAAAGATCAATAACTTTTTTTTTTTTGATTCGATGTGGGAAGATTTACGTCATACGTGAAAGCGCACCGTGGAGGATAAATTAGTGTGTGCGACCGCTAATTTTATCGCGTCTAATCTTGGCAAAATACATCTCGATAAAATTGTCGCGTGTTACATGAATTTCTTGGTGAGAATTACGTGAAAAATCGGGCAAACGTGATAGCACCGTTCACAATAATATTGAGAGTCTTGGTTTTCCCTCCAAAACATTCGATGCTTAGGGGGACTCCAAACAAAGGAGCCTGCTGATATTGATTTTCTCTTATACTGGGCACGCCGAGAACGAAGATTCATGAGGTTTTTTTTTGTCGTGTTCCCCTTGCAATCGTGAATAACACCATGCCAACCTGGCGCCTCTTTCCCTTCTAGAACTTCCTACTCCTCCCTTTTCCCATAAAATGGCCCCGTTTTAAATTTAGGTCAATCCTATGCCAGCTGAGACTAATTGTTGGTTCTCTGGATTCATCGAAAACGGGAACTCGGTTTATCTACCACTTGACATGATGACGCAGCAAACATATAAATGTATAAACTCCACGTTTCACGTTGGAATTAGGGATAACAAAGTGAAATCTTTTGTTTGGAATTGATCGATAGCTGCCCTTGAATTTGTGTTCTTCCTCCTACAAATGGGGCAAAAACTTTGCTTTCCAAACTTGATTCTTTTCTAATAAAATAAAAACAATTTTATTTTAGATCGAAGGGTTGATCACTTTTGAAATCTAGTGTACACCCCGTTATGAAATCGTTTAAAATAAATTAAATTACTTAGAGTCGTTGAAATCTATTCACATTGGTTCATATCACTTGAAATTCTTTAAAATTATTGAAAGTCTCTTGACATCTTTTTAGGTATTCTTGAAATCTTCTGAAATCTTTTAAAATCCTTAAAATCTTGAATCTGATGTGCATTAAAAATTCGAGCGATCAACCACTCGGTTTAGATTATAGGAAAATTATTTCTTTTGTTTGAATGTCCTTTGTTATTAATTTTTGAACACAAACAATATTTAATGTTGTATAATCTCAAATTATTATTTGTTTCAACACTTTTGACACTTTGTTTAGCGCCATTGAAGGATTCGAAACCTGATAAGTCATAATATAACTTTTAAACATGCAATTTTGATTTACTAAGCAAATAAATTTGATTCATTGTAATTGGGGACCGTACTTAAATTACGTAACGCATTTTAAGACTATATAAAAATTCATAAATCGAGTCTACGTTAATTTTTCGGAGTTATTTGTTTAATTTGCGAATTTCTAAAAATTACGTACATGACTGAAACAACCCCCCCTGTTACGTAATTTAAGTACAGTCCCTTACTAATTTTTACTTTAAGGCGAATGTTATGTAAATCTTTGTTTTTTCTCCTCCTGCATTGTAGAAGTAATAAAAGCTCAAGGTTATCATTTATTACGCAACACTAAAGTTTAAATAAACGAGATAAATAAACGATTTAAAAATTTAAAAAACCACATCTTTTTCATATTTCAATTGAATATTTTGATACTTTTTTTTCACAAAATCTAAATCACTTCCAGAATTATTAATTAAGAGACATGTAGAAAAATATTTACTTTCTCTATTGATATTCTGAGAATAAATCTTCTGGCTAGATATGATTGCAGGAAGAGAAGAGATTAATTTAAAAATGTCTTCGTGAAAAGGCATTTAATTATTACATATCCTCATTTCTTAGATTTCAGACCCTTGAATTTTTTTACTTAAATCTTTTGGCTCCATGTACTAAATTCAATATTCTATCTCTTTATTTTATTCAAAAAATATTATAATTAAATATATTTTCGCTCTGTGGACATACTTTTTATCAAAATTGAAGTGTGGCAAAGAGCGAAAAAATGTTTAATTTCAATACTTTTTGAATAAAACGAAGAATTCGAAGTCCATTCTCAAAATGTAATCGTTTCATTTTACGTAATGATTATTAAAAGCAGACATTTTTCGCTCTATACATACACTTTTATTTGAAAAATGAGTGCTAATAAAGAGCAAAAAAAATCTGATTATAAAATTTGTTATGTAAAATGAAGAAATCGAATTGTCATGCATAAAAATTTTTACTCTATTTAATAGTTTATTTTATAGTTTACAGCTTAAGAGTATCAATAGGAACCTAATACAATATTTCTAACTTCTGTTCTTACGCCCCAGATGTCCATTTCTTCATCGAACGGCAGGAGATACTGAAAGGCGCTACCATCTTCGTTATTACAAAACTTGCATGTGCGTTCATGACACAGACACACGTGGGTTTTGTGTAAAAAATGGGCCTCACTGTGCTTTTGCCCATGGCAATCATGATCTTCGTCCTCCTGTCTATGATATCAAGGAAATACAAGCGCTAGAAAATCCAGAATCTGATCCTAACAATTCCTCCAATGGGCCGAATATTCTCGACAAGGAGAGGAACCTCATGAATGAAGATCCAAAGTGGCAAGATACGAATTATGTTCTTAGCAATTACAAAACTGAACCTTGCAAAAGACCACCGAGATTATGTCGCCAAGGGTACGCTTGTCCTCAGTATCACAATAGTAAAGACAAAAGGAGGAGTCCACGAAAGTATAAATATAGGTAAGTTAAGGCAAATTCAGTCATCACAGGTAATCACCACTAGCAGTAAAATAATTTAAAATGATTCATAATTATTCAAAGAATTCAATTGAATTCAAAGAAATACAGGTGAATTAACAAAAAATTATTAACTTTTTTTTCTCCTTGTTTAGATCAACTCCGTGCCCAAATGTGAAACACGGAGAAGAATGGGGTGAGCCAGGAAACTGTGAACAGGGTGATGCCTGTACGTATTGCCATACACGAACAGAACAACAATTTCATCCAGAAATTTATAAATCCACGAAGTGCAACGATGTCCAACAAGCGGGCTATTGCCCTCGTGGTGTCTTCTGTGCTTTCGCACACGTTGACCGTGAGTGTACCCTTATTAATCGTACGTAACGCCGCTAATTCATTTTTCCTGTGAGCTTAGGAAACTGATTTAAGTGATTTTACATTGTTTATTTCCTATTGTGACACATTAAGGGTATCAAGCACAAGTACTAATCTCAAGAATTCGATTTCCTCATTTCACTCAAGAATTATTTGAATTTTATATTTTTTTGCTCTGTATAAATACTCTTCTATAAGCATACATACTTCTATTTAAAAAAAAATATATATCTACAGAGCCAAAAAGTATCTAATTCTATTATTTATTGAATAAAGTGAGAAAATTGAATTTTGTGGTCAGAATTTGAATTCAACACTTTTAATTCTGTGAAATATGAGCCTTTTAAGTTTTTCAACACATCGAGAAAGAGATTCCAGTTTTTTAAGGTCACAAATGTACTTTCTAATACTTTCCAGAGTTGAAACATCTTTTGTCTATGTTAGAATTAGATTAGATGATTTTTTTTGGTTCAATTTTCTGGAATGCGATTGATGCATTGATTAAGAAAAAACATTAGCGATGAAATACGGCTCAAAATTGATATATTCGAACATTGGTATGGTTTTCTGATGGAGCAGTGTTGCCAACAGAAGAAATGAGCTTGGCGAGGGACATTCCGGTACCCATAGATTGTGGCACAAATTTGGCAGATATACTCAGCAGCGCATTACCACCTGACAAGAGAACCCACGACAAGGATAAGCCTCTAAGCGATAGCAGTGTAAGTTTATAAGTTTTTTCATTTATTTTCTTAAACGGAATAAAATTACAAAACGAAATAGAATTTTAATCTTTGAATGTTCAATGAAATAGTACTTCAATCTTGAACTTTGAATAAAATAATAAATGAGCTTTGAACAGTATTTGCTGAAAATTAATAGAAATTAATCATTTCAATGAATGGGTTGACCTAATTAAAATGTTAGATGAGTACGAAGGTAATGACTTGATGTCATTAGTTGGCTGCGTTACAGAATGGAAGCGGAGAAGTATCAGAATCCGCAAGCACTAGCAGTATCGGCAGCAATAGTTCTCATAGTAAAGCTCCTGGAGCACAACTTCATAATTCGAATTCAAATTCCAACGCACAGAAACTCAGCAGTTTATTGTACAATCCCGGATCTCTTATTCAAGTGGTAAGTACTTTATTTTATGTGCATGCTTCAGTGACTGATCCATATCATCATTTTTGCGATCTCATAAAAAATGGAAGTTATAATGCTTCTCACTTTTAAAATAAAAACATTTTCTCTCCTAGGGTGACATTCGGAAGCAGGTCGTGGCGATCGAGAGCGATCCTTTACTTACGAAAGCAGAAAAATCACAAAGGAAACAGAGTCTTTACCTAGCTTACAATTTAAATGGTAGCTTGGGTCATTCTCTTGCATCTACGGTGACGCCACTATCTACTTCTTTCTATTCAAATGACACTGTTGAGTCTGTCATAGGTCAGTTTCTTAATTCATTTTTTAAATTATATAACTTATCACATGTCGCACTGTTGTGACTGTTATATTCATTTATCTTTGTTAATTGTAAAAAGAGGACTAAACTTGAAATTTTTGCAGGAAATGCATTGGATGAATTAAATTTGGACGATCCGATTAGCCTCGTAGATTCTATTCATAGGGACACTAGTTCTCCAATTAGCAATTCGATTTCTGCTGGCCTGGCGAGTTCGGGTCTGCTTGGAAGCTCTGCTCCAGTAAATATTCCAGGAATGGCGGAGCGATCAGTGCTTTCGAATTTTTCTCCATCTACGTCCAGTCCTTTACAACATCTTCAATCCGGGGGCTTTCTCACAGGATCTAGGTTTTCGCATCAAGACCCTATGGAATCGGTTAGTTTCTATTTTTTTAAATCTCTTGTAATACTTTTAAATATTTTGATATCTCTAGAAATTCCCTAAAATCCCATAAAATGAAGTGAGAATTGATAACGTCTTTCTATTTCAGAGTATGCCATTTATGAGTCACGCTTCGGATCCATTTAGTAATCATATCTCTCAGCTCAGCAGTTCAGCATCAAAGCTTAGTGGCTACAATAACAGTTTATTTGATTTTGCAAATCAGGGAATGTCGCCATCGAGAACTCAGCCTCTTCCAGCTTCGCCTTTGATTGGTGCATTCTCGATCAGTCCGAATAACTCAGGATCACTTTCAGAGGTTGTAATTCACTTTTCGAAGAACCTTAAAGATAAAATTGAGCAGATGAGTAATCTGTAATTGATTCTTAGTTGCAGGTGCAGAGGTTGAGAGATGAATTGACGTCGAGTCGTGCGCAACTCGCAACGTGGGACGAACGCATAAATCAAGCGAGAGCAGCCTGTGCAGCGTGGCAATTGGAAAGTGAGGAAGCGAAGCGTAAAGCATCTATAGCTGAACAACAAAGGGATGAGGTTAGTTTTATTTATTTTTATTTATTTATTTATTTTTTTTTGGTCAAGGGCCACATACTTGATCTTTTTCTAAACATTCGAAGGCTTTAACTTATCTCAAAATTTGATCTCTTCATAATTGTAACTAGATATTTTTTCCTATATGCATACTTCTACTTTAAAAATAAGCACTACTACAAAGTAAAAATTCCTCTATGAGGAAGCAAATAACTTTTTTAAATGTTTGTGAAGTAAAATGAAGATATTGAATTTTGAAGTTAAAGCTTGGCACCCTTAAAGGAGTTTCACTTTTTTAACTTTTTAAGTTTTTCTTCTACATATATATATGTGCTCAAAGTTATGACTTTGTCATTGGAACATCTTTACACAGTTTTTAATGAAAATTTTTTAGTTTCAAAATGAATTACAGGCACTGAAGCAGTTACGAGTTGAGAAGGAAGCGGCTAACGGAGGACCCTATTTACATACCCTGAAGAGAACAAGTGAACTTAGGACTCTGCCATTAACAACGTTGCAATCGATACAGTCGCAACTACGTTCGGATCTTGAAGAACTGGAAAAGGTGAAGCAAAATTGTCAATCGGGCTTGAACAACTGGTCTATCGGGCGATTCCCAAACTATTTTTAACTACGCTTCTTGTAAGAAGGCACGCCATTCAATCTCCTGAGATTCGATTTGTGCCTTCTACGTTCACGTTATTTGTGATAAATGAAATTATAATTCTTCGCTGTTAGTCGCACCGTAAAGTTCAAAATCAAGGAAGACAAAAGTGGATAATTTGAAGGAAAAAATAATTTATTCATTATTGTTTTACTTTTGAATTGACTTTCGGAGATAGTGGAAAGTTCAAAACTGTTCAAAGTTATTCCAAGGAAAGTATGTCACTACTTTATCAATTGATCTTGGGATTGAATTCAAGGTAGATTTTTAACAATGTTTTTGTTTTTAATTTTTATTAGATTCAAATCTTTTAAGGAATTTTTGAACTTTAACAAATTTTGTTTGCAATTTTAAGACTTTCATTTTTTAATTATAAGTCTTTTTTAAACGATTTGAATTCGTATTGAAGAAATAAATTCTTTTCTAATGTTAAAAGATTATCAAAGCCAAAACAGTTTCCGCGAACTTTCCACTTTTCCCTAAATCTTGTGAATTTCTACTAAAAGTGAACTTAGAAAGTCAAAAAAATCTAAACGAAAGAATCCCGGCAAATTTTGAGACCCAGTCGCATCGAAAAATTCTCTTTTCGTTTTCCGCAATAATTTGCGTAAAGAAAACAGTGGGTAGCTCAGATGTTGGCATTTCAGGTGCTGTACAGGGAAAAGGCAAATAGGTGCATGGTATGCGAGGAACAAAGTCGCACTGTAACCCTCTCGGCATGCAACCATCGTGTAGTTTGTTCAACGTGCGCTCCGAATCAACACGAGTGCCCGTACTGCCAGACTCCGATGGTCTCCACCAGTTAGGTCGAAAAACTCCTTAGCGATCCTTTCAGTTTCTCTCTTAGCACCAATCAACAAGGGACAAGTATTTTTATTACAAATTTCGAATTCTCAGACGTCCAATTGACAAAAAAAAATCTTTAACACCAGCGACAGAAAAGAAAACAAAAAACTAGGCAAAAAAAAGAGCGTCTAACTCTTCAAAGATAAGGTGGATGTGATATGAAAATTCTTTATTTTTTGGACACAGACTACGTTTTATATTTGTTCTTACGTTTGCTTGTACCGGTATCACTTTATTTGGTCATTCCGAAAATATTTTTTATTATTATCATTATAAACATAATATATTCTCTGATGAGAATATAAAAACGCAACATTTTTCAAACAGTTTCCAAACTGAAGGAGCTGTTAGCGTCACCAAGCAGAAGATTGCCCTCATATTTCTGTATTTAAAGCTATGTAAGTAGGATTTTTCAATTTACCTTTAGGGGTATCTAGTTATTAAATAAGTATTAACATACATATTGTACATCTAATGTCAAAGATGAGATTTCGTATCGTAATTGGACTAATAGATATGTAACTAAATAATCGAGATAATTGAGATAACTTGACGAGAACCTTATGAAAAAATAGCAATTCTTGGAAAAAATTGCATGACTTTCGAAAAAGATTTTTTTTTTATCATTTTTGAGAGAGTCAAATCAGTCTCGATAAGAAAACCTAATTAGCTCTAGATGCACCGAGAGAAAAATATAATAGCCGTAGCTTGAATTTTATATGACATGCTTCTATTTTCATAACAGCAAGTAGAGTTAACTTAGATTGTACATAGAAGATACTTATATGTACGTATATGTATTGAATATATATTGAATATATATATATGATATTCTGTGGTTTTCTGTAGGTGAAATAATAATTTTGTATGTTAAGTGTAATAAGAAGCAAATCTAGCTATTATGAAAAAATTACATGTTGAATTACTGTGTGAAGATTAGCGATGAAAAATGAATCGCGTAATTGGCTAGAATTAATCGGGTGGTACAACTCGTTTATGTAGTAACGTTTATTCTATAATCGTATGATGATAAGGGAACTTAGGATTTTTCAAGTTATTAATCAAAATGTATTTAATGATCGCAAATCCTCAGCTCGGTGACGCCCCGGTACGTCTTCTTAAAACCATCAAACGTAATTGGTAATTGATGATTCATTATTGATAATAGATAATAGATAATTAATAATCAATAGAGCACTAGAAATTCTCTCATTTTTTTAAAAATAATACTATTGTTAAATTCTATGACAAAGAAGGATTCGTAATTAAAAACTATATACATATATATTATATATATTCTCTAAGATACAAATTACTAGGTTAGATAGGACGACACTATAAAATTTTTTTCTTCATAGGTATTACAATGTTACAACAATCTATTTTAGAAACTCAACCGACAATTTCAGTCACTTTTATCACAAGATTTTCCAAATTCATAAAATTTAATATATGTATAGATTCAAATTTTATTAAAAGTAGGGACTGGAATCGTCGTGTCGTTTTAAAATTTGTAATAATGCCCTACAATTCCTTTTTAAGAGGTGAACAACTTTTTAAACGAAATTCTTGCCTCGAGAATATTATTGCATCAAGTAATAAAAAAAAAAAGAAAGATCGAAAAGGGTATTATGACAGACTTTATTTAAATCAGTTGTGTATTTGCGCAATCCATTTGGTACTTTTCTCAGTTTCAATTAATTTTTTCTCAACTACATTTATAATTTTGTATCAAAAAATGAGGCCAAAAAAATGTTTTTATTAGGTCAGTTTTTATTACAGATAAATATTAAAATATTAATAATCGTTAAAGCAAAAGTATGAACTTATTAGCCCATGGTATGCATGGTTTGAAAAAATGATATATATATAGATATTTAAAAAAAATTGATTACATCGCATTTCGTTTTATCTGAAGGTGTCTTATAGATTCGCAAGACTGGAAAAAGAGAAATTGTTGTCATTGCAAATTATATATTTTATAACGATTCAAACGATGTATAAAAATTTTACTTTCGTAATAATAAAATTTAATATAATAATCGTACATACCATGGGTTAACTTTCAAAATACTATCTAGGATTTATTCAATTTAGCGCTACGATAATGCATTTTTCAATTGTCATCGTTTACGCATTTTTTACGAGTTTTTGTGTTATTTAGGAAGCAGATTTATGAAAGAATTTGCAAGATTAATACTCGAATTATTTTTTTAGCCAATACTCGTAAAGAATGACGTTCGAAATTTATGTGAGCTCGCCGTGATCGTCAGTTTACTAAAGGAAGTACATTAATTTAGTTATAATGACTTAGCTTTATCAATTTAGCTTTATAAATTTACTTTTTTCAATTTAAATAGTAATTAATTAGTCCAGTAGATATTTTCCAGATCTGGTTGTTTCATTTTCAGAAAAAGATAGTATATTAGTATGTTTACTAAAGTGCATTTCTTATTTAATTGTTTGCATTTTATAGCATTAATAATTTTTTATTTTGAAGAATTTTGACGTTGGAATTGTATAAATTTCAAAAATACTTGAATTTCAGATTAATTGGAAAGTTGTATGTTTTTTTACTTGCAATCAGAAATTTATTATAGAATTTAATTCCAGTTTCCTAAAATAAGTGCTCATTTGAATTGTCATTAAAAATTTTAATTTAATTACTTTATTTTTTTAAATAAAAAAATTTTTTTAGTACCGAAAATAATATAAGACAAGTCAACTTTCGATCACGCCAGGCAAAAGAGAGAGTCTAGGAATGATATTCCTAATTAATATAATGATATATAAATACTATAAACAATTACATCATATTGTACGCTATTTTACATATAACGATAATATACTACGATCATATTAATAATTATTATGAAATTAAATTATTGTGAAAACAACAAATTTAGCTACAAATAGGTTAATAGGAGAGTAACAAAGTGAATGATTAGGTATTATTACTTACTGAAAAAATTACACAGTTGAATATTTATAAATGAAAAACTGCCCTATGTGTTGATTTATTTTGATTAACGAATATTTCTTTTATAATATTTTCAATACTATTTTTAACAATATTTTTGTCTCAAATTTAAAATTAAAAAAATAAGATTATAAACTTTACTCTTGCTGAAGAGCTTAAAATGAATTTTTTCGTTATTCAAAGAAGATCAACAATTGGGCAGGCAAAATTGAACAGATTAGGTATATTTTTGAATAATTACAAAACAATATAAAACGACGTTTAACGATCTCTTTGTGCAAATGATTCTCCTATATGAGTCTGGCGTTTTCTCGATTCAATGGAACTAAACATTTCGTCTTCAAGACGCATTTTTAGATGAATTGAAAAAAAACTTGTCATTTTAAAGAATTATTCGCACATTAGAGGAATGAAAACCTACACATAATCACTAGGCTACTGTACAATAATGAATTTACGTAAAATAGTGATATTCAAAGTCTTGAAGAAAATAAAAAGAAATTTCGACTCGTTTGTAATACAATTGAATCGATAAGTGTAGAAAGGGAACTACTCCAAATTTTCCCATCATTTTCTGAGTGCACCCATTAAATAGAGCGTATTCGAATCTATATAAATACATTAATAATTTATTTTGTCCAAAAATGTCAGTAATTTCCTTTCTGCACTTAGTGATTCAATTAGAGTTTTTCGACAATGATCTACTATATTTATCAATCCAGGTCGTCTTTAAGTAGTAGTTTTTGATATTCGTCTAAGGAATTTGTCACGCGATTACAGCTTTTATTTTCAGACACTTTCTGCTAATCGAGTGCTATTTAGAAAAACAGTAAAGGGTTCTTACACTTTTATTTTGATCACTTTCTGAGAGAATGTTGATTTTTCGAAATTTCACATTTTTAATGCAATGTAAGTCAAGGGACCAAGTTTTGTTCATTTTTTCGTTTCTCTAGGTTTGAATTGAAACATCTTTTTCCAAAATTTCGAAATTTTTGGGTAATAAAATCCTTTTGTTGTGGATGTAAAGAAATTTAGAAAGCGTCGATTAGCATAAAAAATAGTGTCATTTGTCACCAGATTTAAGAAAGTACTATAGTTGTCAATCACAAATGATGGAAGTGATTTGTTACATATTCGATTTCTATTG
>CAJFCO010000373.1:2123228-2144879 GCA_904066015.1 Synergus gifuensis
CAATAGAAATGCACCTGTTAAAGCGTTCGACTATTTTTGCAATAAAGAGACAAAACCGTCTTCCGGAACAATAATACGATGTTTGCGTAGCCTAAAAAACACAAGTGTAGGTGAAAACGAAAGAGGAATAAAAGACAAATGTTTATAAATATTATCCATAAGCTTGATCTAGGTGTCACTCTTTACAAGGATGAGAAAAACGAGTCGTTCGACTTATATTAAAAGCAAGAGAAAAAATATATTCGTAATATCTAGCTTGCGGTATTAACAAAAAAGCAATGTGCTATAATGTATTATAACAGATATCCCACAAACCTTGATCTACGATTTTATAGAAAATTCCATCTCGAGGAAGGACCTCATATTGGTTTCTAAATTTGTGTCTAGAATTAGGGTTTAAACCATTTTTTAAAGTTGTAACTTTAAAATTCGATCTCTTCGTTTTTCTTAACAAATATAATTAGATATTATTTCATTTTGTAACGCTACTTATTTTTATAGTAAAACTATGGATACACAGCAAAAAAAATCTGTAATTTCAATATTTTTTTTATAAAATGAAATTTAAATATTGATATTAGATTTGTTAATTTTACCCAAAATGTATTAAAAAATAAACATTTTTTCGCTCTGTAGCCGTACTTATATTTGATCGAGGAGATTGAATTTTGTGTTTACAACTTGAACCGTTTGAATCCAGTCAGAGTGGCAAAGAAAATCGCAAAAAAAATCCTAACTTTTATAATGCGAAAATCATTTCTAAATTTCTAAATAGACTGTAAAGGTCTCTAGTCATGAAAAAAAATTAGGAAATTTGCTTGAATTGGATTCTGGAAGTTCTTGACTATACTGTAGAGCGAAACAATAATATTATTGAAATATAGTAGCTATAATACAATATTAAAGATAATAGACGATGTAACAAATTATTAGAATTTCAAAATGGTCTGTCGTTCTGGTTGTGGTTACTTCTATGTGTGCATTTTATATGTATACTTAAAGGATTCTCGACTCATATCACCGACTGTTTGGCATAATTGGAATTTTGTACGTTTTTAAAAATCTCTCTTATATACGAAATAACTGCTTGAAGATTGTAATTATTTTTTTGTAAAATCTGCGTCGAATTACAGCTCAATTTTAAAAAAGCACTGTGAATCTCTCAGTCATAAGTAAGTTATACATAAATAATTAAAATATATATAATTAAATATATGTTATATATATTAGAAATATTAGAAATATAATATTTACAACATTATGCGACTTCTAAAATACCTCAGCTACAGTTTTTTAATGGTCTGAAAATAAAGTCAAGACTGCTTAATCGTGCGATTTCAAGGACAAGTGGGAAACGCAGTGCTTTTTTCGAAGCTTCTTTCGAATTGTAAGATTGTCGAAAAGCTCTTTTTCTTACCTAGATAAAGATAGCGAATCGAGAGGCGACAAATTTCATATTTCAGTCGAATTTTTCACTGTGAATGTTTCAACCACCGAATTTAATGTATACGTGTCTTGCAAAAAAAACGTGGTTTTAATTACCTTTATTCGCGTGGGACCTCGCAATTATTTATTAATTGTATGTAATAACTTTGACAAAAATAGCAATTTAGATTATTCTGAGAAAAATACGGTACTATTAGATTCTAATTGTGGTTTGTCTCTTCGTGAAATCATTTATATTTTTACAATAATGCATTTAATTTTCTGGTTTTCATACATTCTGTAAGGCTGTATGCAATCTTCGAAAAATACTCTTAAAAATTCGGTTTTATTTTTATTTTTACGGGTGTTGAATTCAAGTTCTAACCAGAAAATACGATTACATTTTACTTAAATGTTATCATTAGTTTTGTAAAGGTTCTTCTTTTTTAAACAGAAACAGATGCGCATAAAGCGAAGAAATTTCTAATTAAAATACTTTTTATATAATATGAAACAATTGAATTTTAAAGTTAGATCTCGAATTTTTCGTTTTGAGCAAAAGTATTAAAATTAAACATTTTTTTTCTCCGTAAACACACTTATATTTGAAAAATGAATACCAGTACTCAGCGAAAAAATTCTGGTTACAATATTTATTGAGTAAAATGAGGAAATTGAGTTTTTAGGTAAGAACTTAAATCCAGTACCCTTAAACAAATACAGGAAAAAGTCTTTACTTTTTTAAAAAATAAAATGTAAATCTTATGAAATATAAACACCAGTTTTTGAAAGGCATTTCACCGAAGATGAGCTTATCATTTCAGTGGTGATGTAACTATAGAACTTTAAGAATTCGTGTTTTATAATTCAGAATTAATGAAATCTTATAAGATTAGTAAATTTTTTTCTTAATAATTACTTCTCTATTATGAAACTTAATTTTGAAAGTGTTCCAAAATTCGATTTCATAAATGTAATACACAATTGAGTATTGCAACTAGTATAAAATTTGTTTTTGAATGAAAAGATTCAAAAAGAAAAGATATTAAATTGAAAAATTTGAAACTTTTATTCAACTTGGAAAATTTTTTTTTATAATTTGGCATCGAAATCAATAACAAAGCCAAGATCGAAAAACCGTATTTCTTATTTGAGTATAAAAGTCTGATGCTGCGTACAAAAAGAAAGGTATTGTTATAAGTGCAAAACTCACACAAAGAATTTTGGAACGTGTACAAATCATCGAAATGAGTTAATTATTTATGTTAAGCACAAAAATAATTGCGGTTCATTACGATTAAGTAATAATCAAATTCGAATCGCGAAACTTTGTACAGAAAGTAAATGGAGAAAAAGGATCTATTCTGACGCATACAAGGCTTTGTTTTCAAATTAAGCATGTTTGTTTCTGTTAAAAATTCTACATGACTAGCGAATTCTAATAAATGTCAGTACAAATTGAATAGTAAAAAAAAACAAAAAAAAAAATGACGAACATATGTCGTTCGAATGAAGACAAAAAAAAAATATTAAGCGATATTTTTGGCAAGACAGAATTAATTAAAGAAATTAATACCAAAATAGCTTAGTAGCTATTTTAAACGTTGAATAAATTTTGTTCTAATATTTTTTTGACGACTGAAAGTTTATATTATAGTAATGATGATGGGTATCTTACGACGTACATAATTCGTAGAACAAATTTTCATTACTGCTTCTTATGCTATAATTATAATAGGTAATGTATTATAATAAAAATAGATATTGTAAATCAATAAATTAAACTTATTGAAAATAAGTGCTGTCTTTTTTAATTTATATTGTTTTTAATTAACTTTATTGTTATTCAGTTTTTGTTTTTTTACAGAATTAGATTATTAGCAATTGAGAAATTTCTAAAACTCTTTTTAGAATTCAATTACTCTATATAAATAATTTATAAATCATATGCTCTCTTAAAGAAAAATTACTTATTAATAAAAAGACCTAATTAATAATTATCTGCAACATTCTATGAAGAATAAAAATATTGTTAATAATAATATAATTCCTAAGGTATTTTCAGAAAATTTTCACATCCAAGAATTTAAATATTGGAGCCAATAACGAGAGCCAATCAGCAAGCAAGAATTTCTTCAAGACTACGGAAGTCAAATTCTGCTTGCTTACACAGGAACTAGAACTAGAGCAACTGAAGTCAAAGGTACAACTTATCGAGATCTTTTTCCACTGCTAAATGCTGAGTACGTTGAGGGCAAGCAAACAGAATTTGACTTCTGTAGTTTTGAAGAAATTTTTGCTTGTTGATTGGCTCCAATGATTAAATTCTTGGAAGTTTGAAAATTTTCTGAAAACCCGTTGGAATATAATACGTATTCGATCATTGTTAGTGTTCGTGAAGTTCATGAAACTTGGAGGTCGCGCTCGCAATATTTATTTACATTCTCTGGGACTTGAAAGTGCGGCGATGGGATAAATAATGTTTTGACCTTGTGATGATTAGTTTATTTGACTTGTGCACATTAAATAGACAGAAGTGACAATGCAATTCGGTCGCGACTTTGTGCTTTTACCGTTTCGACGCCGATCGTCTCAAAAATCTCAAAATCATCTTTATGTTCGATGTTTGTAGGAATGTTGTGTCGAATTGTTTATTCATAGTGTTAAAAAGTAGATTCGCGAAGTATTTAGTTTACGAAATGATACAAAAATGTATAGAGTCAATGAAATTGCAGAGCGCTTGTTAGGTTATGTTTGTAAAAGTTAGTGCGCCATTTTTCCATGTCAACAAGAATTGGAAATGAAAGGATTGCAATATTGTTTCTTTCTTGATTAACAATTATTTCCAAAAACAATTAGAGTCAAGGTGCAAAATCCGAGATATATCCAACAATTTATTGAGAACTGAAACAAAAGAGATTTGTACGATATTATAAACTAAATGACTAAAACCTTTCATTGTAAAATTGTAATTTTGCTAGTATCGTATTTTTTTACACTGTTATTAATATCGATAACCCTAATATAATCAATATTTAATTTAATATTTATATAATGATTGTATATCTACAAGCCAAAAATCATTTTTATGTGTTCAAACAGACTCCAGACTCAAATAGTTTAGAGAAGTTAGGAAATAAGGCAATCATTTTCGAAAGTTGCCAAATCTTTAAACAGATCCAATGAATCGTATTCCTACAAATTGGAATAGTCTCAAAATTGGATGTTGGAAAGGCCGACAAAAGTGGAAATAGGTAATCAGGAATATCAGGAGGCAAGATCTAAAAATATTTATTGATGGTATGTGTATGATTTTATTAACAAAGTCCTAGAAAACTTTTTCTATTTCTATTAAATTATAAAAATGCTACATTTTTCAATTAATAATTTTGTGGATGTTCTGAGAATTAAATCATTTAAAATAATTTCTCATACTTGAAGACAATATTTTAATAATCATTAAAATGTAATTGTCTATTTTTATGGTATATTCAGCTATATAGCCAGTAGGATATAGCGATCTAAGAACGAAATAATTTGCATGCAGATAAAACACTGTTTTTAACAATAAAACCATTTTCATCTGAAAACTAATTTTTGTTTTGTGGAACCTATTTCCGAGATTAAAATGTTTTTCAATTTGCTGGGGAACGGAATACAAACCTTTTTAATATTTTTGAATTTAAAATTACATAAAAGTCTGAAAAAGAAAAAACTTATTTTCTTTGGAATTATATAAAATTTTGTTTTTTGTTCTTTAGATAGAATTTTCATCAAGTGTCCCGGATTACCGAGGCCAGATATGTTCTTCAGACGATTTGGATTATCGAGAATGTATTCTACAGATTACCTGGTTTTTATTGAAAAAATGGATTGTCAAATGGATATAAAATTTAAAAGGGACGCTCTATCTTCTACTACTACGGACTCAGGTACTGACTCAACCTGCTGCTGATCTACACTGCTCAAAACATGAGTGTGTAGATGGTGAGTAAACTTTTTATGTTCCTCCTTGTCTTCAACATATCAGAAACAAAAGGTTTGAACTGATAGGAAGACATAGGTTGTAATTACTTATTTAAAACATCAAAGTGACCGCTGGTTCTCTATCAGCGTGTGGATAGATTGTTTACATTTTTTAGAGCAGGCTTCTTCTTTTCTTGGACTCTCTTATTTTCCTTATTTTTTAATTTAACTGGCATTGTGAGTACAAATTATAATCTAATAAAGTTATTGTTGGTATTAAGCAACTTTTAATTCAAATTTTAACTATACATAAAAATCCTGAGACCAAGAAAAGACGGGGAATTGGTCGAATCAAAAAGGAAATTTTTATTCGGTTCTTGTATGTATACATGCTAATCATTTTCTTTGTTCGTGCTTTTTCCTTTGGATCGATGAAACCCCTAAAGTACTATTTTTGAAATTAATGTAAGAGTTTTTTTGTTTAAAAACAAGTTAATAATTAAATTTAAATAAGAGATTTGATTTTTCAATTTATATAGTATTCTGGTTTAACAATCAGGATGTCAACTGATCCATAGAAAAACTGAAAATCTCCTTAACGAGAAGATTAAAAATAGAACTATTTCAGTTCAAAATCTTGAATATTTAAAATAAATATAACTTTTAACAGTTTGTAGCAACAATAAAATTCTTGAAAATTGAACTTGTATGAGAATAAATTTTTAAGAGAAATTTTTCAAATATAAACCCATTACAAATTATTTAAATTCAAATAGTTTTAATTGGCATAAAATCTGTCATTCAATCACTCAATCTGTATATCCTTATTCCTCAAATTATTCGTAAAATAAAAGAGGAACGGAGTATTTCCAATTCATTTAAAGAATGAAATGGGAATTTTGATTTAAGTATTTTTAACAAAAAGTAGAATTATTTATATTTAAAATACTAAATAAAATTGTTTGAATTTTTAATTGAATGTTAATGAAGCTTATTTTGAAATATTTCAAATAAAAAATTTGTTAACATCGAAAGCCTGAAGTTTTTAGTCCAGAAAACTCAGAAAATGACAAAAAAAAAGAAATTGTTTATTTGTGCCCAGAATTTCGTTGTAGAGAATCGCTAGACACCCTGACTTTCCTTTTTATTAAAATTTGTTATTAAATAGAATATTTTTTCAGTCAGAATTAAAAATTCCTAAATTAAAATATGAAACTTAGAGTAGGGTATACTAATGGTTTAACCTATGGAAAATGTTGGCGTACACCGTTTTATTTTCTAATTAAGTAAGGCACAAAATCTGTGTGAGTGTGTTATTGTTTATTTGCGCCTTACTTGATGATTTTCAATATAAATTTCTCTCTTAGAGCTTCATTTTAGTCATTGAAATTATGATTATTATTTTTAATTAAACCGATTTGATCAAATTAATATAAAGTTTTAAAAATAAATATAATTTAATAATGAGCAATGTTCTCATGTTTTATTAAACGGTGTGTGATTTCAGGGTTGCAGCTTTGTATGTGTGTGCCCTAACGTGGCCTATAAGCTCAGGTGTCGGATACGTCCCGGGACGTATCTCTAGGTTTAGGTTCTTTTGCACCGGGGTGGTATGAATGAGAACCGTGGAGTGATTCTGTTTGTGTGATTGTTTTTTGACTTTTTAGATATAGCTAGGGAGACAAATAAACTTTTCTGGAATGAATGTTTAATTTTAAGCAGGTAGAGCCAGGGTGTAAAATATTTCTTGCGTGCGTTCGATATTTTACCCTGAATAGATATTTTGTTACAGAAGTACTTTTTCTAAGTTAGACAAATTATCTTCCAATTTATGAAATTGTTCGCCTGATAACAACATCAACTATTAATTTCAAAATTGATGCGTGTTATCGTTGAAAATCAAAAGTGCTCGAAATAATTAAGAAGGGAAATCTTCATAATTTTCGTTCAATATAATTTGAATTAGGATCTCGAGCGCAAAATTTCGAAAATCTAAGGCTAAACTGCGTTAAATGTTGGTCCATTTTCTGATGCACGAACATTTAGCAATTTATATTTTCCACGTTAGTCACTATGATGTTTTGTATTTTTATTGCACTCGATTTTTGTGAATTTTATGCATTTGTATGTTTTCTTTTCTTTCAGAATTTCAAGACTATTTTTTTATTAATTTGGGTGGGAAGAATACCTTAAATTGACAATTAATTCTTCTTTCTTTAAAATGAATCTTATAAGCCTCTTTATAGATATATATTTTATTCTCTGACGTTGTTTTTTAGGATTTTAGAAATATATTTTATGGCGAAAAGAAAATATGGTTTTAGGTACCTATATTTCCTATTTCACGAATTTATTCCGGGTTTCTTTTCTATGAATGACAGATTTTATTATCTTACATTCATTTTTATCCACGAGAATGTCGGTACTTTTATATAATTTTTAGTTTTTGATGTGTCTTTTTAGTGCAAATTGTGAGTGCTTCATATCTATCATAGGTAAGTGGAGTTTTCTTTAAGGGTGTTGGAGCCAAGTTCTAATCTAAAAATTCGATTTCTTAATTTTACTTGACAAATATTAAATTTGGAATTTTTTCCCACTGTAGAATGAATCAATTCTTATCTAAAATTATGCGTACAGAGCGAAAAAATATCTAATTCAAATATTTTTTAAGTAAAATGAAAATTTTTAATTTTGAAGATAGATTTCTGTAGTATTTATTTTATTAAAACAATGTGGTCTTTTTCAATATTTTTCTTCTGGTCCACCAAACCAAACCCCCCCAAAATTTTTTTCTGGCACGGCCCTGATCTTTCCACTGGGCATGCGTCCTTAGACTTCCTATTTTTTTTCACGCAATGAACCAAAAAATTGATTAAAATTTCTTTATTACGCCGAGGTTTAAGAAAATGAATAAACCTTTGTTAAAAGCTTCTTGAAATAAAACTTTAGTATTTATTCAATTAGTAATTAGCTGATCACGAACGATATAATGGATATAATTTTTTGGAGGGAAGTTCTTTTCTTAGTTGCGAGCACCACCACCAGAGTGTGTTGTTTAATCAGTTTGAGTGTCATGACTGCAATTGTATAAGTGTAAGTGTCACTACTGACACAAATTCACGCACAGTCCAGTCAGTACTCAGTTCAGTCGCAGTCTTAGTCTCAGCTGGCCATAAAATCAGTTTTGAGATCAGTTTCATTACAATTTTGCATCTGACGCCGTAAGAAAAGGTAGAAGTTTGTCACGAAAGTAATCTTTTCAAATCAGGTAAGAAAACTTTCGCTTATATGTTTTAAAAACTATCTTTGTTAAATTTATGATGCGCTGATATGTTTCGTATAAAATCCAATATTTTGGGAATTTAGGAAACGAGGAAAATCAAAATTTTCATAATAGCGTCTTGTGGCACAGTGTAAATTGAAAACTTGCTGTATGACGACGTCCGCCATTTTGATTATTGTCCTCGTTACATACTTGGAGGGAAATCATTTTAATATATTTTCGAATTTTTTAATCGATTAATCTCAATAGAGTTTTTGTTGAATTATATATTTTTAAATTAATAGTAAAAGGTGGCTCTTATATTTTAATTGGAAATAGAATCTTTTTTGCCCACTAAGAGAAAAATGCGGGATTTCATTTTCACCGCGTCCCTTCCGTCTTAGATCGATGATTGTCCTCGCTTTTTGTTCTTTGAGTTTTCCGATAATTGATATTAATATCCATTTTTGATATTCTGGTTATTTTCCATAAAGGAATATTTTCATTAATACTGACGTAGTTGTTTTAATAAATGAATTGTTTAACAACGTAAGCATGCCTTCAATAGAACATATATAGTAATAAATGAAAATTAGAACTTGAGTTAAATCTAACAAAATTTATGAGAACTGTTTACGAAAATACAGATTTTATTTAGCACTTAATTCTTGTAAACAAGAGTGAATATTTTGTTTGATATGTTTATATACCCTTGAGACTTTCCTTACATGATGAACGAAGGTTAAATAATTTCGGAGCCAAAAGTATCTCAATAGAAGTGTGTTTTTGCATCACATTATTTAATTAATATCCCTATTTCCTGTTTTTTTTCTAAAATTTTCTTATTAATAATAATGATTCTAATTTATATTAATTTAACGGAAATCAGTTTTTATAATTCAATCTTCATTTATCATTTCAATTAATCTGATTATGCATGAATTCAGTTTATATCTACTTTACAACAATCTAAAATAAACTAAAACTTTAAGCCTGAAATCAGTAGTAATTTTCAAACATGTTAATTTTTTTTTTTTAGAAATGGCTCGTACTAAGCAAACAGCACGTAAGTCCACGGGAGGAAAAGCCCCCAGGAAGCAGCTCGCAACCAAGGCAGCACGTAAAAGTGCGCCTTCTACTGGTGGTGTTAAGAAACCCCATCGTTACAGGTAATTAATGAAATAATGATTATTATAGTTCCTGATTTACGGGCGATGGATAAATGCGGCTAAATTTCAAATTCTAGAAAACGTAGAAAACACTTTACTCAACAAGTATTCGAATTATATTATTTTTTTCTCTGTATTTTCTCATTTTTCAAAAAATAATCAGATTATAGAGCAAAAAAACATCTAATTCTAATATTTTTGAGTAAATTGTTTTCTACATTTTCTAGTATTTGTAAGCTATCCGCATTTATCCAAAGCCTTGAAATTCATCTCCTAGGAATTACAAATTCAATACAATTACAAATTCCATTTTTCAGGCCCGGTACTGTAGCTCTTCGAGAAATTCGTAGATACCAGAAGTCGACAGAGTTGCTCATCAGGAAATTGCCCTTCCAGCGTTTGGTTCGAGAAATCGCTCAAGATTTCAAAACAGACTTGCGTTTCCAGAGTGCAGCCATCGGCGCTCTGCAAGAAGCATCTGAGGCATATTTGGTCGGTCTTTTCGAAGACACCAATCTTTGCGCCATCCACGCCAAAAGGGTAACTATTATGCCCAAGGACATCCAGTTGGCTCGACGAATTCGTGGTGAACGTGCTTAAGCTTTGAATTTAAAAATTTTTAGCTTTCTCTTTACTGTCTTGTTTCGAGCATTAATATTTGTAATACACCACGAGGTTTATAGCGTTTCTGATGAGTTATTTTTTCGAATATATTTAGGGTGTCTAGCGGACCGCAAAACCGGGAAAACCCTGAAAATTTCATTTAGAACCGGAAATTTTTTATTATTTTTTTGAAAAATCAACTTTTTTATACTTTATCTTCTTTTTATTCTATTTCTACTGTATCAAATTCAAAAAAAATTTTTCAAAAATCACAAAAAGCAACTAAATAAAAACTGGATCGGTTGAAAACAAATTTGACTGGGAGAAAACCGGGAACAATTCGGGAATTTCCAATTCGCTGATCGCTAGACACTCTGATATTGTATGATTTTCACTGCCGAGCACTTCGAAATTAAACCTAAACAAAAAAGAAATTCAGGCAAAGTCCACTATTTGGCACAGCAGACTAGTTGATTTCTATATTCTCATAGGAGCAATGTATTAGTGTTCATGTAAATGATTTTGTTAGTTCATTTACAACCTAGCAGTCTTAAAAGTCCACATCTTTATTCCACGTTCAAAGTTGTGGCGATCCCATGAGATGTTGATTTTTTTTCACTCGCGATGCATGAAAAGTAATTTTTTCTTCAGCTTTTAATCGGCGGAAGCGTGGACGAATCAATTCAAACTCTTGCCGTAAAAAGTATTCAAAATTGCTCTTTCATTGTGATAAATTCTCTATTGATCCATGAGAATCATTTTTAAACTCAGATTCTGAAGAGTCAGTGAAAAATTATTCTGTGTTCAAATAGAGTAATTAGTTTGTAATTTCTTCATAATGTAGGTTCTATTGAATAAAACTGTAAATTGCGTGAATGTCGATTACTGCTTTCACCATTTAAATTACTAGCTTAATTTTATAGGTGAAGTAATCGTTCATAATCACACATGAATCTACGAAAGTGGAATTCAAACAATTTTATCATGAAAAAATTCTTAGTATAATTCACAAGAACTTTGGTAGATTTTTTAGATGCTTAGGTTAGTGACTTGCACATGTGTAGTTAAGTATTTGTAAAACATAGTTCGCTCTTTCTTTAAAAAGTTTAGTATGACTTTCAATAATTATTCTATTTAAAGTATAGCAAATTACAAAAGTATTAATGTGAAGACTACTTTATTTTATTTAATGACAATTGTGAAAATTTGTACGAAAAGTAACATATACAATTCATCCCTGATAAAATTTTGTGTTTGTATTTTATCTGTACACAAACAGGAAAATTGTTTCATGTACCTAAATCCCATTCTAGTGTAAAAAAAAAACATGTAACAAATAATTTTTTTATTTGACAAATAAATTATAACTGCTTAAAGGGGAAGTTTTGTGTTCTTATTTTTTCTAGTATATAAGTTTCAGTTAAGTAAGAAGTCAATAGAATTTTATAGTTGTCTTAAATTTTAAATAGTTTAACTTCTATCTATTCCTTAATTTCTTTCGTATCTTGGTCACTTATTGCTATTTCATAACAAATTTTTAATTTAAATTGTTTAAGGATGTTTGGTCTAACTTCAAAATTCGATCTCCTCATTTTACTTAACAAATATAATTAGAAATTTCTTTCCTCTGTAGTGGAACTCATTTTTTAAATACAAGTACATATGCGTACAGAGTCAATATATATCTCAAAATTTTTTCATAAAATAAAAGCATTGAATTTTGAGGATATATTTCGAATTCTTTGTTTTATTATGGATTTTATAAATATACTAGATGTCTTGTATAAATATATACATAATACATATTTTAGTAAATGCCATTGGAGAGAAAAAAGCCGGCAAAGTAGGAATCGGATAACATGGCCTTAAGGCCTTGTATTCCTACCTTATCGGCTTTTATTTTTTCAGACACTTGAAAACAAATATTCTTATGTTTACGTAGTTTAATTATTTTATAATTTCCTTATTTAAAGTTTAATATTTCATTTTCAAAATATAAATGTGCACTATGGTACAATTTCTGATTAATATCCTGTACCTACGTCCTGTACCTACGTCAGAATTGCGAATTTTTTTTTTTTTAATAATTCGAAAAAGTAAGTCGCACGTTTTTTAGCCCACGTAAAAAACGAATAAAGAGAATTCGTGCATGTAGGTCCTGCGTCAGAAGAGTTCACCGAGAAAAAAAAATTTCTTCTTATTTCAATGCAATTTTTTCTCTAAAAATGCGGTATGAAAAGTATTACTCTTAATTTTAGAGGTTTATTTCAATTTTTTGTCACCTATTCACCTTTTTTAGTGACAATAGGGGCAGTTGGGTTCTTAATAAAAACTTTGATTTCCATATATGTATACTTTATGAAAAAAGTTTTGGAGTTCTGAAAAGTGGATTTTCACTGTTTTTCGTAATAAAAAATGATACATTTTACAGAAACTCCCATGTATCTTGTTCTGTCTGCAACCTGAGATTCATTCACATCTTCAGTTTGCAAACTGGACTGACCGGCACGAGACGAAAGCTACTTCAACTGACCCTAACTGTATAGGCTAACAGAAAGCATTCAACAATGTCTTTACTAGGCTACTCACATCACTTAATCAATCCAAGTTTGTAATAGTACCATATAGAAGAGCACAGGTGCTATATACCAAATATGTACTCATTAAATATGGCAAGAGTCAAAGTACATATTTTCAACATAGTAATCTTCTAAGACTCATCTACTTTCTGACTTTCCATTTATCAAGCATCTGTAACTAATCGCGACTCTGTAATTAATGCAAGATGATATGCAGTTAGCCTATCTTAAAGTCATCGGTCATTAATTCACGTTAACTTACTGTGCTATTATAAGCTAATCTCACTCATACCTTATATATAATATATATCTGATTATTTATGGTGTACACTTTTTTGTTCATTAATTTTTCACGCAGCTGTGTGATGACTGTTTCCAGAATTTATTTCTGAAAAATATTGGGCTGAAGTTTCAGACGTCTACTCAGACGATTTTTTTTTTCATCAAATATTGTTTACAAAAACATATCCTATGATTTATGTTTCAATAAATAAATTATTTTAAACAAAACAATTTTTTCAGTGAGAATATTTTGAAAAAAAGAAAATCGTCTGGATTTTAAAGTTTATTTTTAAGGATTTGAAAAGAATAAAAAAAATTTCAAAGGTTTTAACCAAATTTTACAGCAATTTAATGTTTTTAAAAAATTCGAAAACACTTTTAAAATATCTTTAAAAAATATCTTAAAATATCAGGAAATCTTTTTAAAATAATAAAAATCACTTGAAATCACTTAAAATTCTTTAAAATGTCTTATAATTCCAGGATATCTCTTAGAAACCTTTAAAATTTTACATACATCTTCAAATTCTCTTAAACTTCTAAAAATCCTTTTAAATCCGTAAAATCAAAATCTCTTAGCATATGTCTTTGAAATGTTAAAAAATCCTTTAATGTCTTTTTACCTCTTGAAATTTCTTAAAATCATTATAAATCTCTTAAAATCCTTAAATAATTTTTGAAACCTTATGAAATCTCTTAAAATCTCGGGCAACGCCGTGTAAATCTCTGTTAGTAATTAAGTACAAATTTTCGATTTTGGAAACTTTAAAAACTTTTGTTTGATATTTTTATTTCAATAAATATAAAAGAAAATCGTCAAATTAGACGTCTCAAACTTCAACCCAATCTGAAAAATTGAATTTGATAAAACATTACATCATTCAAGTTTTAGAATATTTCCTGTGAATGTGATAAATGTTTTTATTTACAAGAAATATCTTTACGGAAGCTTTTACATAAACTGCACGCAGTACCGAAAGTAATTTTCGTTCATGATGATTTACATTAATGGGACTTTGAAAACTTTCCACAGTTATATATCAAGGAGAAAGATACGATCTCAAATGTAGATTCACACTACGAGGACGTACGTCATTCTGCAAATAAATGCTGCAGGCGATCAATGAGATCTGAGATGAACTTAAAAAAGTTGCCAAGACAGGATATTCTTGAATCGGGATACCAAGACCAAGACGTCCTATATTTTGTACCGAGTGACCCATAAGTTTAACCGAAGTAAAAACGAGACATTCACAGCGTTTAAAGATCCGCTATAAACTTCTGTAATGCTTTTCTTCTAAGTACACAGTCAATTTGTCAAAGTGACGTTACGACGATATAGAATTTTATGGTCAATTCTTCAAAATAACATCAAATATTTTAATATAGAAAAATGATCATCAGTTCACTGTGAAAAATTTCAGGTTTCTCCACAATTTCTTACGGATTATTCCACATTTTTATTTGGGAAAATTTTCTAAAGTTTAGAAAATTGAACGATGTGCTTTATATTTTTAAGGGAATTTTTCTAAAAATCTGTTGGAGAAATTAGAAAATATTCCTTGAATCTTTGTGAATTAAGAAATATTGGTAATTTTTCTATCGAATGTTTCGGAAAATTTAGAGGAATATTCCCCAAGAAATTTTCCACGTATTATTTTTCGTGATGTTTAGAGTATAAAGTAAAAAGTCAAGTCAATATCCAATTTAGGGAAAGATCTCTTCTTAAAAATTTCTCTTACTTTTCCTGCAAGATTTCTATCTCTTTTCATCCTTAAATGAAACACGTTTTAGAGAAACTATCAAAGAAACTTAGAATGAAAAGTTATCAGAGAGACGTGTTTCCAAATAAAGTTCTGTGAAACTTTTCCTCCTCACTAATAATTCATCTATAAAAATTAAGAATTCCCCCCAAAATTAGTGAATTTCTAGAAGTTTTAGGGAAATTCCTGTAAATGTTGGTGAAAATAATTTTCCAAATCAAAAATGTGGAATAATCCCTGAGAAATTATAGGAAAATTTGACGACATTTTGTATAGCGTATATAGTTTTTACATCATTAATCTCGGAGTGTTCGTTATTTGTGTCTTTAACGGAAATCGACTTTATGGCAGAAAAGAATATGCAAAACCTCTTCATTTACCATAAAAGTTCAACTAGGCATTTCAGAGATGAAATTCTTGACGACAATTACATGGCTTTGACATGCTTTCTCGCAGACGCAATCCTCCTTGCTTGCAAACACGTTACATAATGTAACCACTACCAACGATCTAGAGTACCAGTTACTTCTTACTTCCCACAGAACGGTTCTTTATGCGGAACCATGATCGCACGAATATTAATTTCTTGAAAGCAAAAATCTAATCTATGATTACCCCCACTTTACATTCACATCATCTAAACCCAATTACGATTATAGGTTTTAATTTTTGAAATTTGGAATTAACGGTAGCGGAGCCTAATTGCAATTTTGCTCTAAACTGCACCGGATGCGAGCTCAAAAAGTTGAGCACCGTAAATGCATAGTACCGTATTTTATGGTGCTTTATTTATGGAAGCATATTTTATATTAAGTGTAAGGGAAACTCGTTTTCTAATGGAAACTGTAAATAAGTGATAATACTAGAAAATGTGGATGAAACCAGGTAGCAATCTTTGTCAGGAAGAGTAGATATTGAAATTCTTGAAGTGTCTATTTATATCGATCATAAAAATAGTTTTAGTGCAAGAAAAGTATTGATAACTTTCCAGGCAATCTTTATTGTTTAATAAATACTCTGTTGTCTATTCGAGTATTCGCGAACAACTCTTAAAGATGACATTTACCAAATTATTTTTAAAACATTTGTAACATTTTTACTGACGTTCATAGATTCGTAGATTCACGCGGATATTAAATAGAAAAGCGTATAAAACTTTTAAGGAATGTTTATATTCTTTTAAAAAGAAAGTAAGGTTGAAAACGAACATTAGGTGTTAGTAATCATCATTATTACAACCACAATTCACCTTGAAGTGAATCTTAATTTTATGTATGAGTTTAGTGCTTGTTGAGGGTATTCTTGCTGCGTCAGCATGTACTCAATCTGTGTTAATTCACGAGCGCATAAAAAGCAGGTAAACATGCCGAATGTCTGTATATAATTCCGTCAATCAGTTTCTTATACACAGTTGATAGGATTAATTATAAAGCCTTAAAATGCAGTCATTCATAACAGGAATTGTATACAAAATTTGCATGAATATTACACACTGGTAAAACCAAAAATGTTGCATATTTTTTTGGGAGAAATGTTTCTCCTCAAGAAAATGGGTAATTTTCCCAAAAATTATGAACGGTTTTACAATAATTAGGGAAAATTCTCCACAAGTTATGGAACCCGCAATAAACCTTAGGGGATTTTGGATATAATTTTATATACTAAAAATCTTTTATCCACATCTACGGTATGACATTGTGATAATTAAATTAAGTATAATAATGATGCACCCGATATTTATACTTAATAACCTTAATAAGTTAAGAGTAGTATGTGTGGAATCTTATATTCGCCTCATTAACACTTAAAATATGCACGTGCATACGGAAGTGGGAAAGATAAAAAAAAAGCAGCAGCGGCGGGCGGGAAAAATAAGTCTGTAGAGCGTATCTGTGAGTTCATTCACCTGATACCTTATTAATAATGGCTATTCTCGCATGAACCTGAGTTTGATGCTGGAGGCATGCGTTGTGTGAATGTTCAGGGTACAAGATTACTGGTACCCGTCTCTAGAGGTCAAGCAACAAACATGCATATGACCTAGTAGGGTCGTCCGGCTGGTACCAATTGATGCCAGCCATTATAGACTTTTAAATTGGCATCCATCGCGTCTTACGTTAAAATTTGCAGAAAATTACTGAAATTCAACCTTCCCTGACAGGTTTATTACTCCACGGTCGATACCCATATTATACCTCTAGAAAATGTAATTCTGAATTCAGTGAAATAACTTTCTTCATAATACCCAACAATTTAGAATTCAGGAAATCCTCTTTCAATAAAAATTTTATTTACTTCCTGCAAATTCTTAATAATAATTTCCGCGACAATCACTATATAGTGATTCGGGATATTAATTCTGGATAGAATAACCATAAAATATAAAATATCTTAAAATCTCTTAAAGTTCCAAGAAATACCACTAAATCTTTTCTTTCTATAGTCATATTAACCAGAATTTGTGGTCAACATAACTAGAAATGTTTAAATAATAAGAAACTAGGAGGAACTCTAACCGCAGAACTTTTTGTCAGATGTAATATCATCACTTCATTAAAAAAATGTACGCATAAAAATTGTAATCATAATGGTTAAGAGAATGGACAGTTGCAGGGAATAGGTTTTATCTAGGATGTAATAATACGTCTTTTGCTTAAAACCATGAGAAGTATAATTTACAGAAAGAATAGCTTCCAATTAGAACACAAATGCCACGACGTAAAGTCTCCCCATTCACAATTAAATAGTATATTTTACTTCCCATATAATACAAGAATCACAGCGTTTTTGCACAAGAGAAAAATGATATGGAGCGTAAAATAAAAAAAATGACAATTTATACCGCTATATATACTATACGGTATTATATTACTATTGGTACCAGGTCAGTTTGTGAAAAATTTTGGTAAAAAGCTACAACTTAAACCCCCTGGAATCCGAAACCAAAAGCCCTTATCTGCCCTAGTGGTTGTAAAATCAAATTCGAGAGCCTCTTTCAATTATTCTTGAGATAAAATTATCTCTTCATCTTGAAATATGGACTTGAGAAGATAGTTACCGTTCATCTGCTCAATTCAGATGCAAAACTCGCAATAAAGAGCTTTAGTAATACACCTATGCAAAAACACTTTTTTACCTTCGCCTCTGATAACATCTATAAGCCTCCCACTCGTTTTCCGCGAGCGCGCAGAATGAAACTCAGTCACTGAATTTGTGAAGTGGTTTTGCTGGATTTGGCGCGAGTCAAAGTAATTCCAGTGCAGGCGTAGGTCGTGGTTTGACCCAGAGTCTGCAGGAAGCCCTCCACGAGACATCATAGTCGAGATGAGAGCTTGTGTAGAAGAAGCCGGAGAACCCTGAGTAAAATGCACACGTGCACCTTCAGGCATCGCGAGAGTCAGTCAACGATCGAAACCCGGTACCATCGCTCGTATTTCACACAACGCTCTTAAAACAGTGCTTTCATCAAATTAATGGACCTGTATTGCTAAAACAAAACAAGGAAAGAAAAGGAATAAATGAAAATGGAGAGAAGAGGGGAACATGAATTTATTATCAAGAAATTGCGATTAGAAATTGAGAAAAATAATAAAAAGCGAAACTCAGAGTGATCATAAGGACTTTCATTCATAAATCAACGTCAAGGACGATCAGAATCCGAAGATAAGTTATGTGAAGAGGAGACGGAAGTGGATATGTTTTATGCACAAGGTGTGATGCGGATTAAAGAGCAAGAGTAAATGATACGCAACGACCAGAATCTAATTAAATTTTGAATCATTAAAATCCCGTTGAATCAAGATAGACTCAGTGTTTGGTGCACTGCACGTTGGAATAACGTTGGCGTTTACATTGCCGGTGCTAGATTGTAATTATGCAGGAGTGGTGTCAGTACTTGCTGAACCGACGACTAAAACAAATCAAGTAGGCACTTTGCGGAAAGCATCTTGCTCTTTGTTCCACGAACAAAGTGAAGTAAAGTGCATTATTAGGTAGGTTTTTATTGGTGGTTTATTTATTGCAAAATGACTTTGAGTGGCTCTACCAACTAAAATTTACATCTTAGCAACTTTATCTGCTGGAAGAATAAGATCCTTATAATTATTGTGATATGAATATGAATTATATTCATATTATTCTTATATATTCAGTATAAGAAAGAGTAAGTGAAAATGAAACATGAAAAGAAAGCGGATGAGAAAATATAATTGCAAATGATGGAGACAATGTCTAGGAAGATATTATAAACAATAAGCTTTCTTTTGCATTTAAATTCATTCATGAAATATGTTTTCAAGGCAGAAAATTGACGTATGTTTATTGCATGATGCTAGTGTTGCAGAAATATTGCTCAGCTCAGCATCAAAAAAAATAAGCAAACAAAAAGTGATGTAGGATTTCGTTAAGAGTGAAATTTTGTCAAGAAGTCAGGAAAGTTAGAATTGTGATGTAACAGTGACTGAACAGCTTAAATATTGAAAAAGAAGTTTAATTTAGATTGGATATGGCGAGTGGATTCGAGTGCGACAGGATGTCAACCTTACGAAATGAACGTGTTGTTTCCTATGTGCTCGACAGTAGTTACGCACGATGAACAAGTCTGGGAACACACATGTGATGATTTACAATGTGCTTCCAACGACACTTGGCAGAACAATTCGTCACTTATTTTGACAAATTACTGACTTCTAAATGTGCTAAGCGAATCAGAAAATCAGTGAATTGTCTTACTGTGAAAATTGTCTTACTGTGAAAATTGTCTTATTGTGAAAATCGTCTTACTGTGAAAATCATCAGTTTGATAAATTCAGAGTTAAACACGCGTAATCTGTCCAATCTGCAATCATCAGTGCAATCTTTCAAGTACATAAAATCGGAGAAATGCTGAAACTAATAAAAATGGTAGAGATTAACTTTCCGTGAAAGAAGCAAAGAATACAATAATCGCGTGAAAATCAGACCGTAGAATACAATTGAACAATTGGTTCCAAGGATCTGACGGGTCTAATTTTATGTAAGGTATCGATTAACACTGGACATCTTTCCAGAGCTCAGTTATCGTTGATGCCAGAAACTGAAAGATATACGGAAGACACGTAGAAAAGTAAGAATCCGCTTCTTCTTTTTTTCTCTCTTCTTCGTTTCACCATAAATTCGCGTAACCCTATTCTTCGCTCCAGGAAGTGCAGTGTTCATGCCGCAAAACGCTACTTTCGTCGAGGCGTCGCATGACCTGTAATTATGGAAGTGTAAACACTGCCATAAGTGCGAACATCTAATGTTTATTAATAAATAATAAAGTTCGACAAGTGTGAAAATTTCGAGTTTTATCGAAAAATTGTCAGTTGTGTACCATGATCAGTAAATGAGGTTTTTAAAATCATTTAAAATTCATCGCAGAAACTCGGTCCTGACCTATCGGGTCACAGAATTATAGTGCAACGGTGTAATGTGCAAGAATGTTGTTCACCCGTTCATGTGCCTCTGAAAGGAACATGACGATGAGGATAAACCGTTAATTTCGAGTGAGTTACATTTGATGCTGCAAATAAAATAAAAAGAGATCAGGAAAAGGTAAAATGGGTAACTCGAGATCTCAGCCTTCAAAGAGCAAATCACAGTATTTGCTCTACCTTATCCACCGAACTTGGAGTTCGATAGTGGATCCGAGAAGTAAAGATCGGTTCGAGGATACCGACAGAGATACCGATTTATCGTCGAGATGCAGTGGTTGCAAGGAATGTGGTTACCAGCAGGACAGTCTTACCTTCGACAGGTTAGTTGAGGATTTTCTACTTTAGTTGCAGTTGGTAAAACAGGAAACTATCTATCGGTTGGATGATCTTTATTGATCTTAAGATCGATTCAGTGGGTAAGATAGGAATTAAAACTTGATGGGATAAAGCAGAAACTTAAAAGATCAAGGTAAGCGTGAGAGCGCAACCTCCTGAAGATTTATCGATGTGATGATCTGAAGATCGGTGAAGTTCAATCGGTTCCCGGTTATACTTGAGGTTCTTGCTTTATATGAATAGACCTTACACCTTTTCATAAATTAAGACTGGGGAAAAACTCTATGATAATATAATATATTGGATTATTATTTTTGTACATAAAGTTGTATTTGAAGTAGAAACATTTACTTTTACTTCTGCTTTTACTGAAAACTTAAATATTCTAGGATTTTCAACATTTAATATATGTTCATTTTTTAAATGTATCCAAATATTGACTGACCTCTTATTCGCAAATGGTACTTAAGTTCTTTTATGGTGCAACCATTCATATAAATGATGTGTGCAAGATATTAAAGCTTTCAACACCGTGAGATACCTATAAACAATTTTAATGTAGAAGTAATGAAGGAAAATGGAATAAATTTAGTACTTTCACGAGCATGGTGATAGCATTAATTTCAAGAATGATCAAGGTCTCATTTCCGCTGATAATTCACACTATAGTGTGAATAAAAGTTGCTAGTTGCCACTTTCTACAAAAATTGCATTTATGTCATGAAATATTAATCTAATATATACTATTTATATCTCTAATATTGTGGAAATGGTTTCAAAGACATGTATTTTTTTTTTTTTTTTTTTTTT
>CAJFCO010000373.1:2147879-2157920 GCA_904066015.1 Synergus gifuensis
TATATATATATATATATATACATTTCGTAAGGTACAATCTTCTCCTTCGTTTACAATGCATGATGAAGGTGTAATTTGCTTCAAAGAAAACGATTAAATCTGAAAATTACGTAGTCAATCTTTGAAGATAGAAGATAATGAACTTTACGAACCATAAGAGCATTAGTTTTGCTAAATACATGAATAACTAATTCATGCATTCACTAACTAGAAGAATAGTCTTGTGGTTAATTTTTTCTTATAACAGTATCTTGCTCATAACAAGATAGCATCATAATCATTTTTTTAATTTGAAAATTTATTTCATTTGAATTTTCGTAAACTATGATTACGTCAGAGGAGGCAATTAACCGCCCACGACAATATTTTTGATTGATGATAGAATGATAGATCATTTCCAATTTGACATTCAACAATAATATTAGGCCCTTCAAATAAACATCTTTTCAATTTTACTTTCAGACATTTGATTGCATTAATCAATATTTTATTACACCAAATTTTGAAAATTTTTCAAGAATTTAAAAGGGATTTTTCCAAATTTATTGGGATTTTAGAGATGTTAAGGGATTTCACATCATTTCACGGAATTTTTAGAAATTTCTAAGTATTTGAAGAAATTTAATAGTATTTTTAAGGATTTAACAATAATTTACGGGATTTTAAGTAGTTTCGAAATTCCAATTAGAAAACCATCAAAACAAATAGAAAATATTTCGTGGTTTTTTCTAAGAGACGAGTGTGGGTGCTTAATTTTTTTGAAAGAAAATGTCTTGAGAGACAAAATATTCCAAGGAACGAATCACGTTACACATCGTTTTTTACAAGTGTGTGTATATTCATGTTATCCTTTCTCCCCTCCATGGATGACGCATCTCAGGTAAACTCAGGTAACATTACAAGCAGGTGGCTACAGCGGTACTCCGTTGTCAGTAAACCTCGGGC
The DNA here is from genome assembly GCA_904066015.1 of Synergus gifuensis. Taxonomy (NCBI): domain Eukaryota; kingdom Metazoa; phylum Arthropoda; class Insecta; order Hymenoptera; family Cynipidae; genus Synergus; species Synergus gifuensis. The sequence goes on from CAJFCO010000373.1 coordinate 2,148,825, forward strand.
TATCTCGAGAAGCGGTGTGCTTCATGGTGACTTCTATATAAAATTTTTAAATCTAGACTCAAAGATGAAACGATATATGTTTAACGGGAAAGGTGCATTTTATTAAAAAAAAATTGTGACTCGTGAAATGGATGGGACACTTTAATTTTTCCGGGATTTCCTCAATTCAGGTATAGTGTCTATTTCCATTTCTTCTATCAGAATAGAAAAAGCTTCTTTATTTACCTCGATATTTACAATCTAACCAAATTAGAGACGCTTAAATTATAAACAATATGAGCATTTATATAATTACAAACAATTCAAAAATGTTTTAAGACTGTAAAACATCACGAGCATATAAAAGATGTAAAAATGATTGCTTTTAAATAAAAAAAACTTCACTTTTATATAGTTTTAATTTAAATTGTTTTTATTTTACTTATTGAAAGAAGTCTTATGTCTAATTTATGAAACCAGAACTCGATATGAATAATGAACACAATTTATATCATCTTAGAATCGATATCAGGTTAATTACTCCGATTATGTACACGAATTCATTTAATGTCTTAAATTGCCTTCAATTTAGCTTAATTTCATAATTGCGAGACACTAAAATAAGACGATAAATGCATAATTGCAAATAATTTCAGTTAAAATTACATCTTTCAAAAACACTCTTTCACATTGAATATACTCTTTTCTGTTTCACTACTTTTTATGAAACGTGATCTTTTGTCTTGAAACTTTTTTAAACTGTATTTAATCATTCATACTCGAGATTAATAATGTAGATTTCAATTCAGGTTTTCCATTTCCAATTATCTTTGAAACTGAAATGAGATAATATCAAAAAGAGATTATTAGTCAGTGTCATGGACACTTGATACTTTTTTCTTTATTCAAGAAATCTTGATCCAGGAAGTATGAATGTCCGAAACTTTTTCGTGAATAAATTAAAGCAGCAGAATGGATTGAAAGTATAATTGCGAGCATGCAAATTTGAAATGATTGAGACGGAAAGTTTGTACCTTCGAAGAAGATGAAATTTGATTAAATCTGTATAATTATTGCGGTACATTAAAACGGTTCTCAGTACGTGCGTCATTTTCTGCACATAGCACACCGGAAGTACTGGACAGTCGTTGTTTTTCCGCAGTAAAGCTAATGAGTCGCACAAATATGTATATTTTCTTTATTGACGCAAGCTGGGTCTTCCTAATCAGGAAAAACATTTTAATCATTTAACAAATTCATAAAAAAGAAGTTCACTCAACCAGCTTTTCCAACCTCCTCAAATTTTTTTACTTTCTAATAAGAAATATACAAAAAAAAAGGAAAGAATTTTAATTAATAGTGCTTTTTAATAAGCATTAGCATTTCTTGTAACAGTAGCCTTATTATATTCTTATAAGAATGCGTGCTGTACAATACGTCACTTATACCATGACAGACGGCTTTCCTGCAATTACCTCAACTGCAGAAATTCCAGTTTATCACAAATCACCCTACTGTCTAATTCTCTTGCATATGATTGCCCTTAGTGCGTTAATTGCTCTCCAACATGTATAATATTGTACATTTAAAAGGATCTATTGTTCTTAAAATGGAAACTGTCAGAGGTTGTGAGACTTCAATAAAGCTAAAAAAAAGACAGTCATTCAAGAAAGAGTCTCTCAAATATGAATTAGAAACACTATAAAACTGTTCTCGTGATTTCTGTGTCTCAAATAATGAAAGAAAGATATTATATCTCCAATGGATCGAATATTTACAATAAGATGATTGTAAAGAAGAAGACTATTGTGAAAAAGAAGAGTCGTTCTTTATGCACCTTTTCTGTTATTCGAAATAAGATACGAGCTTTGCTTAGAGTTAACTTAATGTAATGTTGGTCTCAACTTGTACCAATTTACGTTATACATGATGTAAGAAGCAATTTAACGTCTTCCGATGCTAATAAACTATTTCCGTTCATGCGCGTTCGTGCTATGATATGGTTGTAAGATTCTGATCAGGTTCCCACTTTGTCGACGTCGACAATTAATTAGTGCTTCTCATATACTACTATAAACTTCCTTGCATCGATGGCTATAAACAAGAGATGCTAAAATCATCGATAATGGTCAATAAAGTCTTTCCCGAGACAAATCCTCGATTTTTCGCATTTCATATATATTTCTTGAAACTTTTTCTGATCTAATGATCTAAATAGACTCACGAAATACTAAAATAGAGGATGAATTACTAATCATTTATTAATTGCTATGCAGAAATCGACGTTTTCCACATCCTTTAACTCGTCACTTTTCATTTCTTGCTCGAATTATTGAGCTATACCCATTATCATAAATGCTACTAATAACATTATCTACGCATTTATGTGGATGCGGAAAAATGGTCATTAATAACTCTCTCTCTCGTATATTCAAAGATAAGGATATTTTTATTATCACTTGGTATGAACTGCGTTAAAGTGGTGTGCGATCGAGAAACCCAGTGAAGCCGTAAACCGTTATTATGATACTTTTTTTTATTTTTTCGTTCCACATTACTGCGACCCAAATGATGCGTTCTTAATTTGAGAATGTCGTAAACGGCGGAGACAACTCAGTGATAAAGTAATTATAGGAATTAGAAAATCGAAAATAAGAATTAGAAATTGCTATCGTGCCCATAGAAATATTCAGAGCGCAACGATAATGATGTCGGTGAAGTCCGTCAAAGATGCGACACTTTTACCCCAGATCTGGCCTGAAAAGGTATACAATATATATGTGATATTCGCATGTATAATTTTATAGATGAAAGTTAAGGATAGATAGCAATTTTCTTAATTGTATAAATGGCGTGACGGCACGCGTATAGCCTTCTCTCTGTACTGCGAATCTGCTGCGAACAGGATCGTTTAATGGGTTTCTAATTCTGCAATAGGTCCGCCCACAACATTACCCACCTGTATGTCCATACAATTACCACTCGTGCTAAATACACGCGTCCAATTATGGTACAGGGGATCGATAATTTTCCTCACGAAGATCCAAGTTGATCAATGATTTACGAATTTAATGTAAATCGTAGAAGTACCAGCAGTACTTAAAAAAGTTCTGGTTAGAATATAATAAGCATTAATTATGAAAAAATCAGGAGACTTGTCCTCCTCAGGCTTTTTATGATTAATAAAAAATATATACCAATTGGTTGTAATAATAAGAGTAAAGGAACTATGGCAGCAGACATTAAATTGCACCGGAATTATGGCGATCAAGCCATTAGTAGAATAACGATTTATTCGTGGGAAATGAGGCCAATGCCACGATTTATATTGTACACGGTAAATTATACGCAACTTAACTTACGTTGAGTACTCGGCAACCAAAGTACATTGAAAGAAATAAATGATTGGAACGAAAGCATTTCCACCGATTTCTTTCATAATAGTGAATCCTTCACAGAAAAAACAAGATCTGAAACGGTTTACAGTTTAAATCAGTTTTTAGGTTGAATTTAAGTTTGTCAGTCTAAAAACTGACTTGAACTGTAAACACCTTCAGACCTTGTTTTTTCTGTGTTGCATTCATGCATTTAATTTGAATTTGATTTGAATAATTTATTTAGTATTTCAATCTGACTGACAATCTCATTAATATCATCATGATTAGTTCAAGTTCATCGTCTGCAGTGATAATAATCTGCAGCAACCAGCAGCAACATCTGTTGCTAATATATTCCGAATGATGCTGATAAGTCTGAATAAAAGTATTCTTCATATTTCAATACATCAATTAAAGTGACATGATGCAAATATTATCGATTCTTAATCAACACTTTCGATTTTTATGAAATTAGAAATTATTCTGATGATTAGTGATGATTGATTAGTTGTAACTAATCACTACTGATATAATTACAAAAGCGAACTCTTGAATCTGTTATTGCCTATATCATCTTTCCAGTAGGAAGTACATATTTCCAACATATCCTTGCTCGAAGCAGTGGCATTCGTTAGAAATACGATTATGTTTGGAATTCTAACGACTTACTGATGCACGATCAATACATTACAAGCATTATATGTATTCAAACATAAACAAGGTAATTGCAATAAATATTTCCCTCAGGCAAAAGGGACAGGGGACAAGAAATCTTCTCCTTCCACCTGAGGCGCTGTAGCTTAACGCACCACGATAAAGGCAACTGATAAGTAGAATCTTATTACTTCTTACACGTTACGCAACGCAATAGAAGTCATTCATTAACAGTATTTTTGTCTTGCCCTGGGTTAAAAACATTTGGAAAATGATTTATCGCAAGCGTAATGAATAATTATGCGCGATTGCAATAAATAATTTAGCTAGGATCTTGCTAAGGTAGCTAAATCATGAAATTAACCAATGTTGGAAGATCTTACACTTCCGTGCACTGGACTTGGAATCGCAGACTAAAAAGCCCTAAGGCGCAAGGAATGTAACTCTATATTCAATTATATATGCAAACATATAGAATGCGAGAGAATAACTCGGGAGCCAGTCACAGAATTCGCCTTAGATCAAGAATTCTGGCCTTGTCGTATGTTTCGCCTGTTTTCCATGCGTTGAGCATTATATTACACATATGTTTACACCCACGTCCGCCTCACGAACCGCAAAGGTGGTCCAGAAGATTTATCGATCCGAGGTCTGCGATTAAGTGCACATCGAGCCAACCTCGGGGGGTTTAATATTCTGGACCACCTCCGGTCTTATTGTGTATTCCAAATAGCTTCTTAGGAAGGTACATTACACTTTAAAATTATTATTTGGCTGGGATATTACTTTTAGATCTTATTACTTCATTTATAAAAGAGAACAGTAGTAGATTTTTCTAGAAAATGAAAGTTATGCTTTTGTGTCAGTTTTCACATTTTACAGGAATTTGCTTCTTTGTGCAAATATTACCTGAAACGTCCCTACTTATTGCACAAAGGAGGACCCAAATTCTCTATAGTCAGAGTCTTTTCCAGTACCTGTCGAGAGTTTCGTTGTTATTTACAGAATCTCATCTCGCATACACTCGAAAAAAGTTCTATGTGAGATTTTAGTTGAAACTTTTTTTCTGAGTATATAATTATATAAAATGCATCTAAAAGGAAAAGCTACTCTAATGGATTAATGAAGGTAAAGATAAATTATTATTAGCAGTTTTCCCGTCTCGGGAATACCTCTCACACTATATATTTTCCGGTTTTGTGAGTCCCATCTCATGTCGCCTTACGCAATGTAACCATAGCATCAAATATGATATAAGATATCTCACGTAACGTTAAATTTAGATCAAACTACGAGGCGGAATTAAGTGATGTAAGGTTTAATAATATCATCAAACATAAAAGATTAGAGAAAGGTAAATTGCAAATTATCTTGGAAATTGAACTTGATACACTTTTCAGTAAACTTTACGATATAATGTTACCGTTATATCTACCCGTGAAGTTTTACTATTTGGAGAAACGATGGTTAATCTCATGATGGGATCTGATTTATGTAGACTGTGCGGAATTTGTAGACCGCGATCATACGATTCATAACGGGTGATCGTAATTCTAACAGAATGTCACTGCAGGAGGCCTGTGGTCACGGTCTCAGCATATGAGAGTGTGAAATCAATGACAGTCAATACACCGTTACAGAGCGCTTAATTTACTCTCGAATTGCAAAAGTGATATTCATGTAAAAGTAATTTCTAAAATCATCCAACGGACTGCTACAAACTCTCCATTGTTCTCTAATTAAAAATACTACTCATTCATGCAGAAATTCTTCAGGATTATTATTTTATCCCTAAGACTACTGTTATGTACAAATTCTAAGATTTTCAAATGGTTTAATATTAGCATATCGAATATTTTATGAAAATTTTCATTTTCTCTTGCATCATAAACACTTCCGGCAAGGAAAGTAATGACAAAATAAATGCTCAGGCCCTAATGACTTTACTGTCATTAGCAAGATTGCACGTCTCCAGAAAAGAAGTCTTGCTCGAGCGCAAAATGACGTTTGCATTTTTGCATATATGAAACGACTGAAGCATATACACATCCGACTTTGCTTCACACTTTACGATATTTCGTTACGCTCAGCAATATTGCAACTCTCCAAACTCCGCTTATTATCTTAAAACCATCAGAAAATCCAGCAAGATGAAGACATCTTTGGTTTCATTAAACATCTAGTAAAGCAGATTAAGTGAAATTTATCGACCGACATTAATAATCTTCTTAATCTGTAAAAGTAATAGGCACTTTCCTGAAAAATATCCCTTTCGTGATAAAAATATTTTCGAGATTGGCAATTATGTGGTAAAAGTAGTTCAAGAAAGTTATTAATCTAGTTGATGTCGACAGAGATTGTTGTCTAAAAATCAATATATATATACATGGAACAAAATCAAAGTGGAATGAGTAAATCAGGGAGGATGAGATGCAGGATGTTGTATAACTTTCTACCTCAAGGCCGAAATGATGCTTTCCAACGGATATATCTTTAACGGAAGGAATCATTTTTTAAATAAATAAAATAGTTCAGGGCGGGACGATCGCACTTGTTCGTGCATGTATATCTATAGTTTTCCTATACATGTAATGATCGTCATTAATCCATTCTCACGCGTGCGTTTTCTCGAGTTGTAATCGCAGCCTTGATCTTATTACTGTCATGTTTCTTTAATATATTTTATATACTAATTATTATAACCCTATATGCTTGTTGCAAACCGTTATACTCTTCGATGAATAATATTACGCGGATAACTCGTCTTCGTTTATACAAGCACTGCTCACCTCTGTGTGATTATATCCACGTCAAACTTTTGCAATTAATCGTGCAATCGTTATATCTCATTCTCACGAGCTTGAATAAACATCTAACTCTTTGTATCTTATTTTCCTCACGTGCAGGATTGCCAGAAAGTTATCATTTCGGAAGTCTTTCAATTCTGCACCTAATTCATGCAAATGTCTAAATTAAAAACAAATAATTTTTCATTCCGACACGGAATGAAAAGAATGTCTGCTGAAATTGCACCCCCAGTCGATGACCTTCGAGAAGACGAACATAGTGACAAAACAGAATTAATGCTCTCTGAGCATTGGTACACGTTACTCGGATGCTCATTGTACGATTCTGTTCCGTTATGAATCTCTAGTTATATAAACCGGGTCCTACCAAGTCCCATCTCGAGTCAAGCGCATATAACTGTGTCCTTCTGAAACACACAGATGGCACGATGGACAAGCAAAAGCAGATGAAAAAGCTCGCAATTCGACTTGATGTCCAACACTTCACTAAGAAGAGAAATTTAACCCATTTGCTAGGAAGTGAGGCCCCACTCGAAGCCACCGGTCAAGTTATAAGCACTGTTATTTCAGAAATTCCCATTTCTCTCAAAAAATAATGATTCCAGTTACTTGCCTTTCATCTTTCTAATCCCCTTCAAGTTTTATAAGACGTGAAATCAATGGGATTAATTGAATTTATGAAATTAAAAGTCCTACAAGCTATGTCAGCATTATAGAAAGATTTGTCTGGATTATGTCTTGACACTGGAAATAATCACATGCTTTACATATATGTATACACAAATATACAGATATGTATATATATATACCTTTTGATTATCCTTTGAATGATTTAAATATAAATTTCTGCTATTCTGATTATATTGGCCAGAATGTGAAACCAGAAAAATGTCTAATAATTTACCACAAAACCTGTTTAAAATAACCAGAAGATTATCAGCCAAAAACTTGTAATACTTTTAACTAGAATTTACAGTAAGGTCATATTTAACACTATTTTTTTATAACCAGAATTCTGGTTATACTAATCAGATCTATTTTCGAGTATTCGAAAATGATATCAGTATCGAAAAAATATCTGCTATGAAATGATCTCTTTAATCTGATAAGACTAAAAGCCAGGCTCTAATTTATTGTATCATAAACGCCACTCTCGGAAATGCTCGAACATTTTTCAATTGTTTCTGTTTGAAGGTAATATTAGATCTGTTAATTCCGGAACTAGAATTTAGTGTCTTGTAATAGGTATCTCTTCAAGTAGGTCTTTATATCCACTATATAGTTTTATACTCTCTTTCATCAGGTAATACTACCTCAACGTAGAATATGTAGAAAGCTGTAAAACAACTCATAGCAAATTGATCTCGTTCAGAGAATATAAAAGATCTGCTGCTTACTCATAGGATCAAGAGTTCCTCTTTTTCTGCAAAACTTTCCCCTGGAGGACTAAAAACTACTGCAACTCGGGAATTTTCAGAAGAACATCAGCTGTTAAGCTGTAGCATTGAAAAGATAATATCTGATGATGAACTAGTAGACGCAAAATGGGACGTAAGAGATAATAAAATGTAAGACTTAACAAGGCATCAGCTGATGACTGTAATGAGTGATAGTTCAGCACTTGTTAGTACCTTTGCCACTTATCAACGATGAGCTAAATTTATGCTAAATCTCTTAATTCTTTTTCTATCTTTTTTCACTTGAAAGTTCTCCTTGAAGATTTTCCTTCGCAAAACATATATTTACGCGTCATCTCCTGAACCTGAATGGACGTTACGGAGCAATATTCAAATAATCTGGATTGTTGTTCACTGAAGCGAGTCCGGGCCAATAAGATGAGTCCACTCGCGAGAGCGCAACCCAATGAGATGGTTCAGAGATCCTATCTTACATTTATTATCCTACAACGGCGCTGGTGGTGGCCTTTACTTTTTTATTATATTATTATATCTTCTTGCCACGGTAGCGAACCATCAACTGTGAGGTTCGCGTAGGGTATAATCAATATATTGCCACAGGTTTCCACAGGTTCCAGATCCTGGTGACCTGCGTTCTCAATTCTAGAAAATTTCATTCTTGTAGATTTAAAGAATTCTTTAAATTTTAACTTTTTTTGCTTCCTCATAGAGGAAGCTTTGTGGTGGTGACAAAATCCAGTTTCCTAAAAAAGGTTTTTTTCAACATATTTTAATGTCAATATATCAAACATGATGTCCTGAAAAATTGTCCGGATGTCTCTCTCTCTCTCTCTCTCTCTCTCTCTCTCTCTCTCTCTCTCT
>CAJFCO010000373.1:2170475-2238628 GCA_904066015.1 Synergus gifuensis
AGCGAAATGCATTAATCATATAGGTCAATCGATTCGTTTCGACACAAGGAATCTTTATTTTCCTTACATCAGCTTTCAATTTTGAATATTTGAGAAGTTATAGTGAAAAAATGAATTTTACGAAAATTATAAAAGTACATAAAACTTGTAAAATTAAATATTTTGTTAAACCCTTGTAAGAAATTCAACTAGGTGTATAATGAAATAACTACGCAAAATTTCATCAATTTATCTCTACGCGTTTTCAAGAAATTGCTAGCTGGATCGTGACATCCACACACACACACACACACACCCGGAAAATTTTTCAGGACATCATGTTAGATATATTGACATTAAAATATGTTGAAAAAAACCTTTTTTAGATAACCGGATTTTGTCACCACCACAAAGCTTCCTCTATGAGGAAGCAAAATGATTGAAATTGGAATTATAGGAATTCCGGGCCATTTCCGGTTTGAATTTCTTTAAAATATTTTTAAGGACGAATGGATAATTTTTTATCAACAGATAATTACATCATACGCCCTAATTTGTTGACTATGCAATGCGGAAGGCTCATCCTTGAATTTCATATTTTAAGCCTGATAAATTCTTGTTTCGAAAGATGCATAAATCAAGCCCTTCATCGATGAATTTTCCAATCTTGGCGCCGAACTTCGTTAATCATAAATCTCGTTCTTATCCCTCTTCCTTTCTTTCATTCTCTTTCTACCGCTTTTATCCGCCGCTTTCATTTTCAACGGCGCGCCTTCTGAGCTTTGAATATTAAGGTGTGCCCACCCTCAACACAAAGGTGCACAATTTAGTATTCATGATGTGAGTTCGCCGCATATTTTTACGTAAATGTGTACCAGAAAAAGGGTTCCTGTGTCCCTACAAGACTTACATATATGATGAGTGTAATATACTGTAATATTGTAATGAAATGAATCTATTGTCATTAAAACATCACAACAACCACGAAATGTGATTCTCTTGGCATTTTATTTTTTATCTACGTGCGTCTTGTTTCATTGTCGAGTATTAATACTCGATTATAAAGGATGTATACTATGTTTTCGTCTTTCGGTTTCAAAAGAAATAAAGTTCCGTTGTTTATACAGAAACCTTATACGTGATGAGAGAACAGTAGTCTCTGATCGAAGTATAAAAAATATTCCTGGAATCATTATGTATTTGAAATTATTCATGAGTATAGAAAAGAATTATATGCACTCATTTGATTATTAATATGCATTTTCATTTTGAGAGTAATTTCTTTCAACTGATAATTGTTACTAATTAATTGCAACTTCTCTCGCGTTTTACAAGCCATAAATTGGGGTCGAATATTTACAATCGTTGAATGTTAGAAAGTTATGAACTGAACGAAATTTCCATCATTGTATTCCGTTAAAAATACTCGCTACAAAGTCTCACAGGGCAAACATTAATCCCATTTCCTTTCGAGTATTACAGAAAAATAGGATAAAGGCTTACCAGAAACTCATTATGAACACAATTTAATAACATAACTGCTGGGCAATATGTAATTTTGACTAATCGCACCAATTTCGGTCACTCGAAAATCTTTATTCCTTCTTATTAAATCTCTTTTGATATGTGTAACACTTCCTGAATTTCAAAATTGTCGTGTGAACTTAAAAGAAAATACAACGAAACTTACAAATGAATTGGAAGAAGATAAATGAAGTATCATTTTAAATTACAATACATCTTGCTTATTGATAAATCTCCAATCATGATAACGATAGAAATTTTTGTCTTGTCGAATTTAGAAAAGTCGGAGTCATTGAGGAATTCAAAGAGAAATATTCATCTTAATTCGATTCAATAATAGAAATATCGTCAAACTTCTCAGAATAATAAAGTACTTTTATAATTAAAGAAAACATTTTTTATGGGATCTTATATACATATTCGTCAACGGAAGAGAGAGAAAATAATTTACATATGAAAAGATTTTAGTCGTACTTGAATCGAATCCGAAAATGAAGAGTCATCTTGACCCAGAAAATGACAGTATAAAATAAGGAACAAATGGCATTATAGACTGAAATGATTTGTAACTTATTTTGAAAATTAGAAATAATTTGTACCGAAATATTTCAAATAATTACTGTATTTTATGGGTTTCAAGCAATATTAATATCATTAGCAAAGTTCTTTTAGTCGGTAACAACATTAAATATCAATTTCGAGCCAAAGCACGTTTTATATACCTTTTCTTTCACGTTTTGAAAAGATGGATGTTTTTGCAATTTATTGTGCATCTTGAATCCAATTATGTATAATTCTGATAATGGCTAACGACTAATAACGTTCGATGGCAATCAGGGAGCACTTCCTATCAAGAGGTAAAATGTGAGTGAAGAAAACAGGTTGACGAACGATTATTCACCTCTGTATCAAAAGCATACAAAACAAAACATTTCCTGCTGTCGCTAGTGTTGATAAGATTAAGTAATTTCTTAACTAGACGCGATGTAAATTCAGGCTCGTTTTAAAAGCTTTACCACAACTAATAAAAAATCTTGCATAAAATCAAATTTCAAGTATGTATTATATGTAATTAAAACCCTTTTCTGGGTCAGGAGCTAAAAAAATGTTTTCTAAAACAACTTGGTTTAATCAAATGAAACTTTTTTATTTTAATGATAATTTCAAGTTAGAACTTGCTTCCACTCCCAGTGGGTGTACTTTATTTTTATAATTCTACGCATTTTCTTGAATTTTATTTGATGAATGTAATTTATGGATAGTAATTAAGAAAACTTATGACCAGCACTGATTTTAACGAGAACCAATATTGTCGTTTTTACGATGTATAATTGACAATTGACCTTATTTGTAAAACAAAAGGTACTCAAGTTACGAAAAAAAACTGAAAACATGATGCTTGCAAAGACAGAAACGTATATAAATCAGGAACGAAAAGCATAAGTCATACATGATTGAAATTCCATTGCGTAAGCGGCATTGTCTTACATCAGAAAATACTCTCCTCTTTTATTTTTCAAACAATTAAGAACTTCTGCTTTCACATTACTATTTGATGACTAATCTACGATTCTTATGATTTTCTTCGAAATACAGATTAAAGAAAAGGACTTGTTTCAAGCTAGGTCTTGTTTCAAAATGAAAAACGTATATTTGCTTAATTGAAAATTAAAATTTTCCGAGTAGAAATCATAATAATGTAATAAACACAAAAGATTAAAATAATATAAATGCAAAATGCATATCTTTAGAGTTCAAGGAAGAGACCTTAACTCTTGAAGATTAGCTTTCGCTTTTATGTTTCACGTTGAATAAAACATAAGCTTGTTTCGCATTGCGAATGACAGAAGTTGTCTTTCTTTGAATGACCGGCAATAAAACGCAACTGTTGAATAATCGGGAGATCCCGTCTACTATATGGACTATGGAGTTCAGAAACTTTTAGTTTCATGCTCAGATTTATTTATATATGTACAATATAACCCCTGTCAGATCGACTCACGATACATGTCAATTAGAAGTGGGCGTGTCGATATGCCAAAATCAACGTAGTCGAGATTATATATATCATACCTATGCCTACGCATAGCTAATCTTGAGACAACACCGACGACGATTTTACACTCATGCGTAAATGAAGGCGATCTCAAATCCCTGAATGCAAATTCGAAATTCCAAGTGGGCGAATCCTTTATCTATCATTTGTCCATGAGAAAATTTTTTATAGATTATATGGAAGTAAAATCCATTCATCACAATACCTATTGTCATTAACGAAGGTGAATTTTTTTTTCTAAAAATAGGTGGGAAACAGGTCACAAAAGATTAAAACAAACCAACAAAACTATATTTAAAAATGTAGACCTCTTAATATGGATTTTAAGGAATTTCAAAGAATTCGAAAATAATTCAAGTAATTTTGAGGAATTGAAACTTTTGTAAGGATTAAAAAAGAAATCAAAATATTTGAATATCAATTCAATTAAAAAAGTGCATGTGAAAAATATCTTGAGAAGTTTTTACAATTCGCAAATGACCCGGAATTATATAATTCCAATGTTAATAAGTTTTCATAAGATTTGAAAAAAGCTGAATAGGTGACGAGCTGTGATGACTGAAAATCTCTTGAAATATATAACTTATGGGAAAATGTTTTACTCTAAAACATAAAATAAGTAAAAAATTGTTTGCAGGTTTCCTTTGTTCTTCGAGCCAAAAAAAAGGCGAAGAAGCTCGCATTCCTGGAGGGTTGAAGGCAAATTTGCATCTTTACACTCAGCATATTCCGTAAACTTTGAAGCATGTAATTCTCGAAGTTGCGGGGTTTATTACCGGTCGTATTAAAAATATTCGTTGTCATAAAGAATGCAGCGTGTATGTTGTATGTTGTATACTGTATATTGTATATTGTATGGTGTTTGAAACTCGTAAAAGAGAGCACGCACGTCACGACTCACGAAACGTGAAATACCGGGTCTTTTGCCCTGTTAAACGTTTTCGCGAGCGCTTGTCGGTATGGGACCCATTAACAATTGCTCGGCTGGGTCTTAAAAAGCAGTGGCCCGTAAATGTCGCCGTGTTTGGGAGCGGGTCTGAAGAAATTGCACAACGCCGTTATATTACACTCTGTTCGCAAATGAAACAGCGTATCTACAGAAGGAATTCATAAATCAGTGACTGTCACTGTTTTTTCGGCTAACGAGAGGACAAGGACATGATTGCAAACCGACCGCCAATTACTATCGTATTCGCTTGACACATATTTCTCAGGATCGCGCACAATGGCTTCATCATTGGTTTCGTCTAAAGGAAGTCTCATGCTTACAATTATAGAAAACAAATAAAAATTTCAGTCCAATGCAAATTAAGCGAACTTAAAGTATGGAATTTCTTGCCGTAAAATTTACATTGTAATTAACAATTTTAAGGGGACTTGTACGATTTGAAACACCGTTATGAGACATTTAATGTCACCATTAAGAAATTAATCGCGACTGAGGTTCACCCGCTATATACAAACGATCATCAAAAGCTCTTAACGATCGCCTTTACGCTTATACCTACCCTTGTTGAAAGTGATTCTACAAACCCTTTTTTCCCTGGTATCTTTAATGTACACCGCCTTGTAAATATCTTTCACCTTCTTGACTATAAATTAAAAACTATTGCTGCTATTACTGTTTCCTTCTGTAATAGATGGTAGTCAATCATGTAGAGAGACCTTTATTTATGATCCTTGATCATCTTGAACTGAAGATATGAAAATATTTTATATTGATTTATTACTTTCCCTACTATGGAGTCTAATAAATAAAGTAATTCTATTACAGAATAATTATATATTTTTCCCCTGTCTGGATAAATTGAAAAAATTTGGTACACTGAGAAAACTGCTTGGTTCGGACAACAAAACTTTTTGTTGCTATAGAAGAAACGTAAATTGTTTGGTTGTGCCAACCAAATCTTTGTTCTTTCAACAAACCTTTTTTTGAACCAAGAAAGTTCATTTAAACCAACAAAATCTCAGTTTGGTTGAATTAACAAAACTTTGGTTGGTTCTATAGCAACAAAAAGTTTTGTTGTCTGAACCAAACATTTTTCTCAGTGTGAATGCATCTATGTATTATGAAAAGAAAATTCTTATTTAAATCAGTTTTATTTTAGTTTTGTACAGGAATTTGCATCACCTCCAGCGGATGGAATCACTTTACTTCTCGAGACTTTGAGAGGTGTTCAGTTGGCGCAAACATCACCACCTTCGGGGCAATCCGGACCACGAGTTGGTACAAGAAGGGCGGCTTTAGATGAGTTGGGATGTGTCGAGTGTTTAGCAGCCTGTGGCGAAAGATGTTCTGATGCACCCAGACTTTTGGTTCAAGCACAGCCAGGATTACTGGCTTTGGCTGTCTGTCTAACTAGCAGTCTAAACCGGTCCAGAGTTCTGGCATTACAGGTAAAATTCTTCATCTTTAAAAAAAAAATAATAATAATTAATAAAGCGGGGCTGATGCTACAGGTTTGAGAAACTCTTCAAAAGTCAGGAAACTTTAAATTGACTCATAATAGACACCTTCAAATTATTTAACTCATTACAGTCATCATAGTACCTATTGTCATTAAAAAGGGTGAATTATTTTTATAAAAATAGGTGAGAAATAGGGTTTTATATGTATATTAACAATTTAATAAAAGGTTCTTTAGTACAGTCTTCCTTTCGTAATCTACTTTCAATATAAAGTTTAGAACAGATTTTACATAATTAATATGCTCATTAAAGTTTAGCTTTTTCATTCAACCGTGTAGTGTACGACAATAAATCATAAAATGTTGAACGATTTTGAAGGACATATGTGGGAGATACTTATGACAGAGATCATTACAAGTCTTTCTTACAACTCCCTTAGCTTTCAATCTGTTATTTTGGAGAGCCGTAGAACCAGTTTCTGTTATTAATGTCTTTGAACGAGGAAGTAGTTCGGAATACATAAGTAATCTTAATACGTTCAATACTTAACGTTCGAATGTAGACGAGCTTCTTTTTCTTTAATGGATATTTTTATGCGAACCTAATATACTCATTATACATATAGAACTTGATTACTTATTAACTGTTATCATCTGAATTTACAATCCAATACTTGAATGTTTCTTAACAATAGTAACTTTTTCACAGCTTTTAACAAAGGTGTGTCTAGCGCCTGGAGGACATGCAGCAGTTTCTGAGGCAGTATCCACTTTGAGACTAAGATTTGCTGAAGGTGGAAGATTTAGGTTCTTGGCTGGAGCTTTATTAGCACCCAGAGCTGCGATGGCTTTAAGAGTGGCTGGAATTTCATTCTTGAATGCCTTTCTCAAATCTGCTCCGCGAACCCAAACTAGGCTATATATTCAGGTAGGTCTAATTTATGATATCCTCGCTTAAAATGCCTGATCGTCTTAAATCAAAGACCAAATGAGTTTTATCACGAATAAAAAATCTGACTAGGAACCAGTGATATAAAAAGAGTTGAATAATTTTCCTGGAAGAGATCAACTAAGGTGAATAATCATCAAAGAAGAAATAATTAATAAATATTTATTCGAATTCCAGGCTGAAGCATGCGAAGCAGGATTTGAGCCTCAGGTTTTACAAGAATGGTTGAAGGAAATTGATGGCCACGAGGAAGACACTTTGGCAGATATTTTACACAAAGAAGTTCAAAAATGGACGCAGAATTGCGTGGACGTGGAAGCTCTTCAGCGAAGAGTCGTTCGATCTGAAGAAACCTGTAGAATTCTCAGTAAAAAAGTGACTGTTCTCCAAGGCCAATTACAAAAGCTGCAGCTAGAAAAAATGAACAACTACAACAATAAGGATCACCAAAAATCAATGGAGAAAAATCAGAATAATCAAAAACACTCCTCGAATGCTGAAGATGAAGGTATTAGTTCTTCAGAAAGGTCTAGCAGTCCCGAAGATCTTAAACATCGACAAGCTCCTGCAAAAATGAGTTCGATGCAGGACAATGATCAAGAAACTACGATAGATGATGTAATCGAAGAATTAAGGATAATTGTCAAAGATGCTGAAGAAGAATTTGAAGACAGGAAACAAATGCCAGAATCAGAAAATATTTCAAAAGCCAAAGTCTCAAGGTCGAGTTCCAAACGATCTTCAAACAAAACTGAAGTTGAGACTTACGTTTATGATAACAAAAAGGGGAGTTCGATGAGTGTAGAAATAAAAGAAAAGCGAAATGAAAATATTTTTAATGGAAAGTCTGGTAGTCAGAATTCAAAAAAAGATCAGGTAACTTATTTTGGTCCTGATGACTGCGATAATAATTCAAGAAGGCCGAGTTCTCAAGATTCTGGTAGGATTTCCAAATCATCAGTGGAGGGAGGATTGAAAATAGTTGTGAAAGGACCTGACGTTGAGGAAGCCATAG
Organism: Synergus gifuensis; assembly: GCA_904066015.1. Lineage (NCBI taxonomy): Eukaryota > Metazoa > Arthropoda > Insecta > Hymenoptera > Cynipidae > Synergus > Synergus gifuensis. The sequence continues at coordinate 2,178,407 of CAJFCO010000373.1, forward strand.
TTCCTGCAATTTTACACCCTCAGCCTCCAAGAAGAACTCCGCCTTGTCTATCAGGGATATTAACAGTGAGAAGTTGTGATTTCGTAGACCATGAGGTTTATAATTCTCACGATGAAGAAATTGAAGAAGAGACTCTTGGTGATGGTAGCGACTCACTTTTAAGTGCTTCCAGGCTCAAGTATAATGACGGAAAAGAAAATTTGGAACACTTTCCAATGGACCCGAGAGTGAATATAGATCAGATGAAGGTTCCTCAGCATTTTGAGGATTTAAGGGACTTTAATGATGATGAAAGAAGAGAGAGAAGAACTGTAAGAAACATTGCGAGTTCACTTGGGTCGAGATCGAAGGCAGCTTCGGATCAACCAGGGATGACTGGAAATCATTTGGAATCGTATAAGCAATTTGAATCCATCTCCAAACCTGGCTTGTGTCAGAAACACATTCTTCGACACAGAAGCGAGGTAGAAAAAAGGAAGTTTTTGAGAAGATCAGCGAGTCACGATTTTCTCGAGTCCAATAATTCCAGTCCTTACTCTCGAAGGTCGGGCAGCAGAATAGAAGGTAAAATTCGAAAATTTGAGAGTCTTAACTCATTCGATGAGCGGCAGAGTCTTAAGAATTTTCCAAGATTCATCGAAGGAACTCCCAGGTAACAATTCTAGATTTATAATCAGTAATAACTAATAAATTAACGTTTTTGCGATACCAGTCATCATAGTATCAACACTGTTGAATGTTATTGACAATAAAATGAATAATTATCAATTTCAGTTCCATGCAGAACCAAAATCCACCCTACGAAGACTCGAGACAGAAGATGCGACGTTCAGAATCCTTCCACCACGTCTCACACGTAGCGAGAAAGGATCAGTGTTCGTCACGAGGAGGAAGTGATAGTGGCCTTTTCTACATCACCGATTACGATCTGGAACCTCAGATGACACGAACACCCCAGGATATTCCAACACCTCCAAATCATCTAACAAAATCCCTCGATAGGATGGACGAGGGTCTCGACTCAATAGTAGACATCGTCATCTCTGAAGAAAAACGGCACTGGAATATTTTAGGACGCCTTTCCAAGGATAAGTCCTCGAAATCCAGGACGAAATCAGTGGAAAAAGAAGGAGTTCGAAGTAAATTGAGTAGATACAATACAAATGGTAGCAATGATTGGAAAGAAGTGCAGAAGCAGATTCGAAAGGAGCTGAAGAACGACGAGCTTTATAACGGCTACGGCGGTAAGCAATTACGAAACGACGAGTTGTACGAGGATCAGAGGCAGTGGCATCATCAGGAAGAAGTGAATGGATCGAGGAAGTCGCATCGCTTGGAATCACCCGATGACAAGTTTGCAATGCCTCAGTCAAGAACAGGTTTGAGGCATGATTCTTTCAGTTATGAGAAAACAAGCAAGTTCTCTGCCAGGCCCAATGAGTCCGGCATTTTTGCCGGAAGGCCATCCGACGCTTTTGGTCTCGGGAAAAACCGGTTCAATGCCGGGAAATACTCGGGGAATCATTTGCCCAAGGAGAACATCAGTGGTGTAAGAAACTCCACTTCCTCGGTCATCACTAAGCATGGAAAAGTCACCGACATCCTTTCGGGTTTATACTAAGTCTTAATTACAGACTTCGAACTGCACTGCAGCACTAAAAAAAAAGTATGAGAATTAACCTTCCTTTAATTCGCTTTAAAAGTTTAAATAAATAAACACTTTTAGTCATATTAAACTGAAAAAAGTAGCAGAATAGTGAAAAAGTAGGTAGTTCGAAACCTGCAATTAAAAGCCAAGTCCCTGAGACACTCTAGACAAATCGTCCAAATAGTATTACAAAATCAAGTTATAAATACGGGTGTTAGAAAGATTTTCTTATTCCCTTTCAATTTTTTATTTGTATATGAAGGGTAGTTAAATTGATGCTGGTGAAGAGATAATCTTTGAATTTTATTCGTGACTGATTTGTAAAATAAGGACTTTTAAATGAACATCTTCCGCATGCTTGCACTATAATCAACTTTTTACGAAACAATTATGTAATCCCAGAATGTAAACACTAAACACCTGCTCAAGAAGTGTCAAATTTAAAAGAATCGAAATATATCGAAATTTTGCTTGATAAAAAAAATCAACGAAATAACAAATAACAAGTGCAATATTTATATAATATGTAAGGAAATCTATGTAGTACTTAAGAATGAATTAAAATTAATCTTTTCTAAATTTTTTTTTCCTAGCTTATGATGAAAACTGAAATTTGAAATATTTCAATAATATTTTTCAAGATAATCTACCTCGTCAATTTTCAGCTCAGATACAAAATTAATAATCGTAATTCTGATAACAATTTAATGTATAATTAACATAAATTACTATTAAAACGAAAAGACTGTAACGTGGAAAATGGTATTTGAATTTGTGTGTTAACAAATCTCGCATTTTTGCAAAATCTTTTAATAATGTAAGTAATGAGATTTAGAAATTCCTTTTTTATAATTACTTATTAAAGAGTTGAGACATTCCAAGATTTATATGAATTCCGTTAAGACCTTAAATATTTAATCTGTATAATATTATGTGTATACTTGTACTTTAGAGGTAAAGAACTTTTATTGAATTAAGACTCATGGAAAACAGTTTTGGTGGCTCTACGCAAAGAGAGCTGCTTATAACGGTTTGCCTGATTAACGGTGACACCAGCAATAAATGTTCTTGCTTATAATTTATTGCAATCATATAATATAGTATAACGCCTGCGTTAACAATTTGTTTATTGCTCTGGTGATGAATTGTATGTAATATGTTGTATTGAATAAAGCATTTTGTTTATGATTTCTTTATAATTTTTAAAATATGTACATAGAATTATTATTTCACCTGTTTTTCGCGGGCGATTATTTTGTGTTTTACTTCTTACACCTTTAAGTCATTCAAAAGCCAATCAAACTTATTTTTATAAAATATAGGAAAACAGGTGTACTCGCAATTTTGACTGGTAGTGTATAAATGAAAACAAAAATCTTCTCGATACTCGTAATTTTAAGCCCTAAGGGCTTTTATATCAATCTAGTGGATTCAGGAAACACATGTCTACAGTAAAATAAATCGATTTCTTTTGTACACTTTTATTTTCCGACTATACTATCATATATTGCATGATGCAAAAAATTATTACATATGTATAAGCTCTCGGACCTCAAAGAGTTAGGAAAAGGTCAAAAGATGTAAGAACTACATCTGTACTTTCTATCTTTCTGTCCATTTTTATTTTTAAATACGGCAGTACTTCGTATTTGCATAAACTGCATTTTCAAATTGCAGATATATTTCATATTTATCAATAACATATTTGAGTTAAATGAATTCACGAGATTCGTAAAAATCCTACCAAAGTGAATAAAAACTTCTGCTTTTTAGGAGTCAAACTAAAAAAATGAACAGTTTTACGATTGTGTAAATCCACACTATTATTTTCACATAGTCTTGCTACATCTTTTCAAGTCATTCGTGACTCAATATATTCATAGGATAAGTTACAGAAACTTAAAAATAAGTAAACGCGTTCAAATTCTTTGCATTGAAATTATTGAAAACGCCTTTCGCCGCTTTACTAAAATACTGTATATAAATTCCTTGCTCTTGATATAAACTCGTTAATACTTTAAAACAAGTCATTTCAATAATAATGATAAACATGACTGTGCGCGTGTTATGAACGTTAACATTGTATAAACAATCCATTAAGAGGGAAGAATTTTAATGTTTTGCGTAAGTATCAGCTATTAGAGAAGAAGATAATTTTAAATGTCATTTAAAGAAATGGAAATAACTTTTATCTACAGGGAAAATTATGTCTATTTAATGAATAATAAGACGCCGAACTATTAATCATCTTTTCAAGTTCAAGTTTATCTCGCCTGACCTTATACTTCATATTTAATATGAATAAGAAGCAATACAATTCCATCATTATATCCAGAATTCTGTTCTATTTCTATCATCAATACTGAGAATACGTTCAATAAATCTTGTCAAGTCTGCTTGATAAAAGCTAAGGGAATGCTAAATTTCGTGCAAAACTTTAATCGAAAATTTTCAATTCATTTTGGTCATTATTTTTCACAGCCTTTTACTAATATCTGCAAATTTAAAAAAAAGTCTTTTTGTTGCTTTCATGTGTTTTTACAACCCTCAAATTATTCTTCTATCAGATCTATGATCATTAAACTTTTCTATTGTCATATATGCTGCTTAAATGTTATAATAATTACAGTTTGGGTATCGATATTGACATAAGTTGATTACTCTAATAAGAAATATAAGATTCAGTAGAAATATGAAAAACAAATCTTTAAGAAATGTCCGTCTTTCTATCCTCTCTCCTTTGAAGACGCAAAAGCATGTATAAGTGTTATACGCACTGAAATACTATATATATAAAGACACAGACGCTATAAATGTGTTAAATCTCTTCACTCAACTATTACTTAAAAATACTACAGTACTGCGTAACACATTTGAAGTTAATTAAATCTGACTAACTTTTTTTAAAAAATTAGTCAGACAATCTGAAAGCATTTGTACATAAAATCAGAGCGCTTTAAATAAATAAATTTTAACTCCCTGTTACATGTAGAAGCGTCGTCTTCACTTCGTTCAATTCATGGCCCGATACGTAGGCTCCTCGATGAGTTAGCTCAGGACTATTCGATACGAAAGGCTCGTACATTTTATCGTGGTTGAGTTCTAGAAGCTGCTGTGAATTTTTGTCTGAAAAAAGTAACATTACGTATTTCCAAACTTAGAATTACTTCAGCCTAGATTAGAATCTTTTCGTTATCTAATTACCTCGACTTGTATTTAATAGGTAGGATAATTCATCGTCAGTAGAGACATGTTGAAATTCTTCTCCGCAAGCTCCTCTCAAAACTGCGACGACATCGGAACGCGGATTATAAAAATAAAGACCCTGCTTTCTACTGTTGAATTCACTAATCAATGCAGCAATTCCCTAGAAGTATAATTTAAATTAAAATATAACACGAAGACCATTTTAGGCATTAAACTGCCTTAAGCAATAGATTGAACTTACTTTTGCAGCAGTGAAGTCTGCACCTAAGACATACCGGCAATCGACAACAACTGGTATTTGGCTAGATCCTTGTTTCACTCCAGCGTGGCCAACCGATTGTTTAATAAAATCAACTGCCGGGAAGTAGAGCGAATTTCCTGGTATTATCAAAAGATATTCTGAGCCAGATTCAGTCTAGAAATAATTTAGAGTGAAAACAATGTGCAAAATCGGCTGCATTAATTGAAATTTGTATGAATATTATTCATTAATATGTAAACTTTTCCTTACCAGACATTTTTCCACGTGTATCTTCGGTCTAGCAGAGGGATAGAGCAAGAACATGATATTAATCGCAACCCCAATCAAAATTCCATACTCGACACCAATAATCAAACAAAAGAGAAAAGTGGCGAAAGTGGGAATGAGATCCTTCCTACTGGACCTCCACATGAGCTTTACAACCTCATATTCAATCATGTAAATCACCGCGCAAATAATAACAGCAGCCAGCGATGCTGAAAGTAAAATATTAAATAAGACTTTGAATTTTGTGACGTAACTGTCCATAAATTACAAATAACGTCAAGGTTTAAGCTCTTAAAATGAAAAGTTTCAAGTTGTGAGTAATGGCACAAAAAAATGAAATAGCATTTTTTAGATAGAGTAGTTTACCTTTGGGAATGAAGTAAAAATAGGGTGTGAGTAGTGTCAGGGCTAAGAGTATTAAAACTCCAGTATAAAGTCCTCCCATCGGAGTTTTCACTCCACTCGCATGATTCACTGCTGATCTGCTGAAGGATCCCGTAACTGGCATTGAACTCGCACAGGATCCAAGAACGTTGCAAATTCCAAGGGTTAAAAGCTCCTGAGTCGCATCGACATTATTTCCACTAGCAAAAGCTTTTGCGATAGCGACATTACCCAGAACACCGATGATTGGAACGAGAACAATTGCAGGACCAAGTTCAGAACACATTTCCACAAAGTTCAAGGTGCGGTTGTTCACCTGAGTGGAAAATGGTGGTAGGCTGATGTCTGGAAGACCAGATCTGACTGGACCGGTGAGAATAAAAGGTGAACCGGTCGCTGATGATTCCATCTTGAAGGCAATTACTGAGCACATCACAACGACAATCGCATTTCTGGCAGTAGATAACAGCCATGTCACTTTCATGATCACCTGCTGGCGCTTTGTGGGCTTCTCACTTCCAGAACAGAGGTTTATGTCTTTCATTTTCTGCGAAGGAAAACTACTGTTATCGTACTATGAGGATTTTTCTTAGATTATGGGTTTGTGGACTAAGTTTAGTAAAAATTACTCTGAATAATAGAAGGATGATGATGCAAGTGAAGCTCATGCCGGTGTCCCAGATGCTGGTGTCTCCGATATTTTGAATGACAGCTTTTAAGGTATCCATGAAACCTGAAGATGAAATCTTCAGACCTAAGAGCCCTTTTAATTGAGAGACTACGATTATGACTGATGTGGCTGAAGTGAATCCTACCGTGACTGGGACCGATATAAAGTCGACGAGAACTCCTATAAAAAAGAGTTAATCGTATGTAGAAAAATTGGGTGATTAGATTAAGAAAGTTATTGTTTGTTAAGTAATTTTATACCTAGTCTTAAGAAACCCATCAATAGTTGCATGCAACCTGACAAAAAGGCGAGAAGGATCGCAAAATCAACACTTCGACCTTGAACGTATTCATGGGTCATGAGCGACATCAAAGCTGTGGGACCAATTGTTATATCTTTGCAAGATCCAAAGAAAACGTAGACTATGGCGCCTATGAATGCAGAGTAGAGTCCATACTGAAAATAATGAAACATTTTTCATTCATTTTTACCTTGCGACAGATAAATTTGTTGTATTTTTATTTATCGAAATTTTACCTGTGGTTCTAAGCCTGCAAGAGTTGCATATGCAAGACCCTGGGGCATCACTGTTAATCCAACTGTTATACCAGCAATCGCATCATTCAAGAATTTTTCAGAATCGTACTTTGGTAGCCAAGATACTATTGGTATTCGTTTCTTCATGAATTTGCTTATCCAGTTACCATCCTTTCTTGTCCTCCAACGATTTTGTTTAAATACCGACATATTGAACAATTCTGGAAGTAAAAAAAAAGTTTCACAATACATAATAAATAAATTATCAAAAAATATAATAAAAAAAAATAAAAAAATATAGTATACATTATTTTTAACTCCAGGCATGTTTTTGCAAATTTATCAAAGAATGTTCTAGATAACAAGTAGGAAAAATGTTAACAAATTATTCCCACTGAATCAAGATTATTAAATTAATTTGCAACATGTAATTGGGTAACAAATAAAATCATGATTGCTTGTATCGATAAATTGATGTAGCAATACATATCTTATATCAATTTGCAGAATATAAATTGTAAATACTTAATGATATTTGCGATAATAATCGAAAAGCAAGCTAGTAATAGACAACCCTAACATTCGCATAAAGTCTGAAGATGAATTATTACACTTCAGAAAACATTTTTATCATTTATATTGCTATTTCTTTTCACATAAATATGTATGTCATAAAATCAAATAAATAAAGTTTAACTACTACATACTATTATTGGCTAAACATATTTATTAATAACTAATTTGCTCTTAAATTGCAATAAATGAGTATTCAATTTTACGGTTAATAATTTTATAATATTTAAAATATGAAAATATTCCAAATATAAATTTCAAAGGAATTCAACAGAATTAAAAAAATGGAAAGTATTTCAAAAGAGTTCGAGGTAAATTCCCAAAAAACTAAAATTATTTCATTCGAAAATTTCATAAGATTTACAGGCATTTGTAATGATTAAAAAAAATGTCAAGCGTATTATGTATAGCGATATGCAAGATGCAAGATATAGGGATCTGAGATACTAAAGGGATACTAAAGTGGCAAGTACTAATTGTTCATTTGACCCTAGACGAATAAATATACATTGAAATCAAATGCTTAATTACCTGGGTGCATGAACTATCAGTACTTTGCATTTTTAATTATGAAAAAATTCTAAATTATATCATTATTAATTATTTTTTCAAGTTTATCTAACACAAATTAATCGGAACATTTTACTTTAAATTTTATTTCATTTTAATATGAGATTTGTGTAATTCCTGAATTGAATAATGCATAATGATTTTATAAATATCTCATACTTTTCGAAGAAGTCCACAAGAAAAAAGTTGTCTCCGTTCGTCTTGGGAATGCAACAAGAAGAAACCGAGTTTGTAGAAGGTCAATGATTCGAATCGAGTCACTGGCACGAATATTTCGGTAATTTAATTCACACTTGATCGAAGGAATTCCAAATAAATTAGTAGAATAATCAACTCTCATGAAAAGGTTACTAACTATCACACTTCGATATTGCCTCGGTTCAAGCCACACCGACAACTGAAAGCGATTATGGATATACATGTTCTTTATATACTTCAATGAGTACGTATATGTATATTATCGTCACTGTTATGGAAAAGTCAGTTTAGCCTTCATTGTTTTTATCTACCTCGTCCAGGTAAAGAAAACTCAATTCTGAAAACGAAGGTACCACAGACATTTGATCCTTCAGATCAGTTGCAACTCCGCTTTTGACTGACAAAATTCTGGCTCAGAAACTCGTTTCTTTTAATGCCCTTGACAATAGCTCCAGTTTTTGTCCCCAATTGAACAAAACTTTTTTATTTCGAACACACGTGCAATTATTCAAACACATTGGCTTGTTTTTATTTGTAAAGACCTTGTAAATTTGTTCGTCTTCATCAAACTCTTTATTTGATGTATTAAATTTGAGAATTTTAAATTATTGTATTTTTAAATTTGTAAATATAATCGAATCCAAGGTCCTGTATTTTGAAGTTCTTTAGTTTCGAATATTACAGATTTCGAGTTCTTCGGTTTCTACCTCAAAAGTGTAATGTAACAGGAAATAAGATATCCCGCTTGATTCTTTTTTATTTAATTATATTTGATCCCTTAAGATCCCTATTTCTTTTTTTGTTACACTGACTTCACTTCATTAAACTATTTTCTCACTACTATACAGACTTTTATTGATGTGCTGACCTACTCCTAGCCAATAGAGGATGTCTGACCACAGAATAAAAAAATCAATTTACTTTTCATTAGCCTCCTTACTCCTTAACCATCCTTGTGATGGTTAAGGAGTTAAATTCTCGAAAGTCAACAGACAAAGTCTTAGGTTTGGAATTTCTATTTGTGGCATTTGAATATTATTTTAAAAACTCTCAAAATGCATGTTTGTTTTGTAGATAGAGAAATCGTTACTGGACTATAAAGTTTATTATTCACGTGACTAAGTCTTATTATCAAGGCTCAAGCAAGAAATGTTGGGTAATTTTTTGTATTTTCAACTAGAATTCGAAGTCTTAAAATTCAATTCTTTTATCCCTAAATTATTTGAGTTTTAAACATATAGTCAAAATTAAAACAAGTACTGCAGTCATTACAGTACATATCGTCATTAAAAAGGGGTGAAAAGGAATTATACTATAATACCAATATCAATAATTTTTCAGATGAGTCAACTTTATCATTTGAAAAAGGTGATATTCCTAGATTAGGTGAAATAGGGAAATAAATTCAAAATATGTAAACAAAAGCTGCTGTAATATTTCTGGAATTTTTAAAAAGAAGCAAATAGGAGGAAAAAAACGGGAATACAGTTTTACCTTCTAATATTATTTATAATAGATATATGAAAATCAAAGTTTCTTCCTGTAAATTTTATAGATTTGAAACTAAAATTACTTATTAGTCGGGTTATCAGACTCCCATTGAGTTGTTTACATTTTTTCTTGCTCCACTTCCGTCTAGAGAATTATCAGTTAAAATAGTGGGTGTTAAATAAGTCAGGAATTAATGATTATTACTAATCAGAGTTGTAGCTTTATTAATGATGGTAGGTAGATAATACGGAATATGTATACGGATTCTGAGTAATATGATTCAGGGTCAAAACAATGACGGGTATGATCTACTAATAAAATAAACCATGCACTTGTAAGTCGATTGCCGGTACAACAACCTTCGAAGGTTTTACGAGCAATAGTTGTGTAATCAGGAGCTCGTGAATTTCACCTTTCTAGGCCACATCTACGAGCTCATTGTAAACTTCACAAGTACCTTTTTTTTGTATTTTCCTAGTAGTAGACTATATGAGTCACGCTCAAATTAATCTCGCCAGCATTTAAAAAAAATACAGGCACCGATTATAAAAATCATATTCTATTCCGCAGATTCAACCTAGAAACTGATACATATTTGTATTAAAAAATAAAAACAAAAGTTTCATAATTTAAATTCTAATACAATGTAGATTTTTCATCATGGAAAATTGAAACTATTGAAAAGTTTCAAATTTTTGGCCAATCAATATTGTTATTTGTAACAATATCAATAGCCTAAAATAGGTTTTAATTATTTTTGAGAAGAGGGAATAAGATTTTTTAACATCGACTCTATGTCACGAATTTCATCCAGTGCGATTAGGGAGGTTATATATAATCATTTTTCTCAAATATCTTTCCAAAAATTATTTCATTAATCTACTAGTATAAAATTTGAAAAATAAAAGGTTAATCAAAAGAAGCAAAAGAAAATAATACGAATATTGCTTAACATTTTTAAATAAATACAAAAGAGAAAAAAAAGTCGGCGTCTTATTCTTTATTGGGAAAGACTATATGACATATATTCTAATCGACATTCAATAAAATTTAATAACGTTGGAAAAGAAGGATTAAAAATTATCTTATGTTACGTTCGTGACCTAAAAAGTAAACAAAAATGCTCGACACAGATAGACTAAACCTATATATACTTACGAGGGGCAGTTTCTGTCAATGGAATTAAATTTTCCTTGTAAACAAATCGTATACGTCAAATTTTCTACAAATCATCTTAGTCGGTAAAAAACACACAAGTAAAATTATGTAGTCACCCCGTGAAATAGTTTTCCTGCTAACTGGTAACTGCTCTCAGAGAATGAGAAACTGTATATGTAAATTCCTTTTTACTATATATAAACAGATGTAATCTCAAACACAACTAGAAATTCAACTGACACATTTACACTCATTTGTACACATTGCCAAGCCAAACCATTTCCAAACTCAACCGATTCTTGTCATTTTGATTTGCTCCGACGAGGGCGCCACGTTAAAGCTACTTGAAGCCACCTGTGTAAATAAAAATAAAGCTTTAATTCTATTTTCATATCACACAGGCTTGCACAAACCACACAAAGTCGAAATACTCGAAATAGAAAGCAGCAGAAAGTGAAGACGGCGTTCCACGTGAGATGCAACGACTTTTAATTAAAGCATTAATTAGATCTATTTTGTTGAATTTCGTGAATTCCGTAGTTTTTGCGTAAATAAAAGTATTAACTTTTTCAAAACCCACAACAAAATTCTCGTGCAAGGTTTTCTCTTGAAATAAGCCTACCGGTTTTTCCAATTAAAACCAGTAATTTATCATTGAAATTAATTGTTCACGACTTATCGCTTTTTTAAATATTTTAAAATTCTTCTTGAAAATTGCAACGGAAATTGGACGACTTGTTGTGACTGGCAAAACAAAATCTTAATGAACTTCATAACAACAGCTCTGGCAGTTATGGTTGATGGATTCATGGAAATCGTGCAAATGCCGGTTGCTTAATTGCGTCGCATTTATATAAAACCGTTGATGTTTCCTAGAGGTTTTGAGACCCGTTGATATTTTCCAAGAAAACTCTAATCAGTGTCAAGGTTAGTCATATTTTGTGAATTTTGTTAATTTTCTGAAATTATTTGCTTAGCATGTTAGATACCGGTACTTTTGAATCACTTGAATCCGTTCGCGTTGTTTTGCTGCAAGTGCATTTGTAATTCGATCTTGAGATAAACTCAAGTAATATCTTTTCTCAAGTACAAAGTAAAAGATAACGAGGTTTCTCAAACATTTTTATCCTTGCCAAGAAAATAAGAATTTATTTTAAAAAAACGTTTTTATACTGTTAAAGCTTTAGAACCCTGCATGCAGTCTCTGAAAATTAAAAAATTTTAATTGTCATAAATATTTCAAACCTATCAAATTAAAATTTAGCGTTTAAGTTTAGGAAGTCTTAATTTTAACCCAATAAAATTAAACAGTTTTAGAATGCAATTGATTAGATGCTTTTATATGCAATAGAGTAACAATACATACTTAATTCGAAATGAATTTTCTAATATTTTGTTTGTTTCATTATTTTGATTGTCAGGGAGAAAAATGGAAAATGCAGTTGAAAAAACTAAGACAACTGTTATGAAATTAAACGACATATACAATATGTCGTGGCTAAAGCATAATTCGCAATCGACAGAAAAGTACGTGTCATTTGCATTTATAAAAATAATAGGCAGAGTCTAATCGTAGAATAAAAATAACTAACAGATATAGAATAACTAACTATAGAATAACTAATAACTAACTAACTAATAACTAACTAACTAATAACTAATAACTAACTATAGAATAACTAACAGATATAGAATAGCAATAGAAATGAAATAATTTTTAGTGAACCAACAAAAATAATACTTGAAATATCAACTATAATGTTTTATTAATTTGTTAACTTGACAAGTATTTTTGAATTATAAAATACTAGACGAATAATTTTTCTAAAAGGTGGAAGATTTAAATTTAATTTGGTATTGATTTTTTAAACAGGATTAAATATATTATGGAGCCAAAAGTAATCGTGTCAGAAACGCCAAACATGCAAGATTTCGTTGCTGGATCAAACCCTGTGAAAAGAAGAAAACCCAAAAGGTCTAAGAACAAGGCAAGAGTATCAAATGCAGATACATTCAAAGATACTAAGGCAGATATTTCAAGTGCAGATACATTTAAGGATATTAAGGCAAATGTATTAGGTGCAGACATATCCAAGATTACAAACTCAAAACCTTTGGATACGGACACTGAAAATTCTGTAAAACAAGATAAAGGAACCCCTAAATTAATCCCGTCTTCCAAAATAACAGTCACAAGTTCTACAGTATGGAATGCAAATTCCAATACAGCCACTGCTTTATTTCCAGAAGCACACTCTGCATCAGTTCAAATTATTGATGAGGATATTGAGCTTGAAAAAGTACTCAAAAATAGTATTTTAACAGCGGAGTTTGAACAGTTCAGACTAAATGATGAGAGTAAAGTTAATTGGGCTGACGAATTAGAAGATCCAGAACGGTAAGAAAGAGTTTTTATCGTTTTTATTTCGAAATGGGTACTAGTTCAAAATTATTTCTTATTTGTGTTTTTTTTTTTAATTATTATTTTTCAGGGATTCTGGTCATCATCAGCTTGAAACTTCTTATGACAAAGATAAAAACACTGAAAAGGTCGAAGAAAAATCACGTGATGATAACAATAACAGTGATAATAAATTTGTCAATTTTAAAGAAGATTCAAACAAAATGGATAACTACGGAAGAGCTAGAGATTACAGAGACAAACAGAATGTCACGGGAAGAGAAGCACATACGAAGGAACAGCAAATTTTTGGACATGAGAACAACAAGAATTCTTTCAACCAAAGGCAATCAACTTCTGTGTCTGAGAAAAGTGTCTATGATCATTCTCAGAAAATTAATCCATACGATAACAGAAACAGAGGCCAAAGGGATTACATCGATAGTAGATCTAACGATGACAGAAGAGAGTACAGGAACCGAAATTTCCAAACTTTTAACCATCGGGGTAGATTCGACAACCACCAGCACAGATCCTACAATCAAAATCATTCTCATAGGTACGATAATCATCCTCAGAGGCATGATAATCAACATCTAATATATCATAACCAACAACAGAAGAACGGAGTTCAACAACAATACAACAACCAACCTTATAGGTACAATAATCAATGTCAAAGGCACGACGACCAACAACGAAGATTCGAAAATAACAGGTATGGAAACAATCAACGCAGAGGTTTTTTAAACAGAGGCCAGCACCAATATTTCAATCCTCATAAGGAAGAGCTTAAAAAAAGAGATTCAGATGAATTCAAGGACAGCAAAGAGGATTCAAATTACGAATCTAACAAAAATAATACTCCCGAAAGTCAGCTACCTCCGGAAAAAGAGAAAGAAGAAGAACCGGAAAGAAAACCAGAATTAGAACCGGAAAGAAAACCAGAATTAGAACCAGAAGTAACACCTGATGTGAAACCGGATAAAAAAGACATCAATGAAATAAGTCATTTGCATATTTTAACAACGGAAGATTCTCCCTCGTTCACTTTCATGCAGGAGAGTATTAATGAAGAGGAATCCTGTGAAAACGCAGTAGAGAATAATGATCCGAAATCTGAAACTGCTTCTGAAAAAAGTGAATATCCGGATACTCATAATCTAGCTTCTAATCCCTACATCGTTAGTCAAGTTCCAATTCAAGCTATTCCTCCTCCTGGAATAATGTATCAGACTCCAGAAGGTGTTCCTATCAACAACGGAATATTTGTTCCTCAGAATGTGTCTACTTTCAATAAGCAGCCAGGTGCCATAACTTACAACATGATTACTAATCCGTACATAGGTTCAGTTTTAAACCCACAGCACTTCCAGCCTCAACACACCCATGAAATACTTCCTGAAAGTGGGTGCACCGCCGTTCCAATGCAAAATTTCGACATAAGATTATATCACCAGAGCCCTTTCGTTCACAATTATCCTAGTATGCCAATGACTTTACCTATGACAATGTCACCTTGTGGTCAACTTCATCAGATGCCGTTGGGAAGTCTTCCCGGGATGAATTTCGTGTATCAGCATCCTGTTAATTGCCAACAATGTTCGCCAAATTTCTGCCAATCACAACGAATTCCGATCCAGAATCTAAACTGCCAAAGCCCTATCTATCCCCAATTCACCAATGTTATGACTCCAATGGGATCAGTATTAATGCCGATAACTCCTACAAACCAAGAGCAAATTATTCCCCAGACAGGACAAACTCCTCATTACGCGAAGATTTCCCAGGCTGATAAAATGGGTGTGACTCCAGCTACAGTAATAGAAAAATCGGCTAATAATCTTGTCAACCTTTGTGAGAACCTTCCTTCAAGAAGAGGAAGTTATCCTACGAATTGTCCGCCAGGATTTAAGAACAATGTTTTTCCAGAAACTTCATGTGCTAGTCAAAAGAAGATTATTTGCGACAAGGAACGAGACATTCTTCCGAGTTTCAAGAACATTTCGAAAGAATATACTGAAGAGAAGTCGAGAAGAATTTCGAAGAAGACTGAAGAATTCTCAGATGAAAGATTGGCTGGTATTTTGAATACGATTTTTGATGCGACTAAGTCAGAAAATTTGGAGAAAGAAGAGATGAAGGTTTCGTACAAGTGGTCGGAATGTTCTACAAAGTTCAGTGAGGATTCATATCAAGAACAGCTTCTGAAGTCTTTTACAAATTCAGAAGAGAATCCGTCGAAATCAAAGGGTATTCAAGTTCCTAAATCAGGCATTCGATTTGGTTTAGGTCGCGGAAAGAAGATCAGCCGTGCTGATTAGGATCTAATATAAGGTATCCTTTTGTTTTATTGATAAGATTTCTCAAAACTATAGTATTAGATGTGCTTATTCGAAGCAGCTGTGCTTAATTTTTAGTTTAGTTTCACCTGTAAAATCTAAGATGAAGTTGCATTTCTCAGGTCTAGGTGAAACTAATCTAAGTTAGAGATTTATTATACGAGAGGCGATATGCCAAGTAGTCTTTATTTTTTACATATTTTTTCATCTATTTGATATACTAATTCTTTTATATCAAAACTTTTTCTGATTATTAGAGATGCTTTTTTTGTTGCGTTTATAATATTATTGTGAAGTTTCCAAGATTACAATGTGTTTCTGATTCTCGAGATAGTAGTCTAAAATAAGTTTGACATAGTTGAACAATTTAAAAATCCAACGATTTAAATTTCTGATAAAAGTATTCGATTAAAGACTGTTCCTTTTTTATAAAATGATTATGATAAAATTGATGAAAATAAAAAGTAAAATAATTTAGGATAATAATATAATAATTTAAATGTTGAATTTTTATATCAGTTGTTAAAGAGTTCAAATACCGTACTTTTGAAGTAATAACTTCGTTTCCATTAATTTAGATGTAAGTTATAAAAACCTGAAGACTAAAATTTTTATAAAGTAACTTTATCTTCTCATATAGCATTTTTATAAAAATATAGATGCAAAGAGATTGTGTGACTGATTAAGGATGCATGAAAAAAACGTGTGTAAATATTAGAATTCTATTTTTCTAAGCTCTGTTGGGAGTATTCAAAAAATTTTAACACATAGTATTTTCGAGTACATTCATGCATTCTTTTAGTTCCTAAAATTTATTATAATTAAAATAAGGGCACTTATGTTTAAAAAACCAAGACTTAGAAGCCGTAAATTTAAAGATTACAACATAGGCAACTATATAGCGATAAGAAGTTAAACAAGTTCTCGAAGTAATTATACTTATTTTCTTACGATTATCATATTTTTTGTTCTACTTACATTTATAAATTTGAAAAAGTATTAAGTTTCCATAAAATACTCTTACAAGATCAATCGATATTTTTATTATCCTTGCACTCTGAACACAATTATTTAGGGAAAACCATAATTGATTCAAGAGGATGTAGTTTATTTTTATTTTAATGCATAATAACCTTGAACTATACCTCGATCGCATAAAAAGTATATTTAAAGGAAAAAACTATTTATTTTTAAAAGGGGGAATCCTAAACAAGGAAGTGAAGATTATATAATGCTGGACAAGCGTACATTGTAATATCTGTATTTCAACACTTTCAAATTTGTCAGTTTTAAAATACAAATGGAAACTCTAACTCTTATAATTTAATGAATGAAATTTAAAAAATAATATAAAATTAAATAATGGTCCTTCCATGAGAAATGGTTTTTAAATAGATACCTAAAGAAAACATGTCCTGGGTTTTTATAGTACAAATATAGTAGTCGAAACCTTGAAATCTTTACTAATGCATAGCTTTGATATCTGCAAAATCAACTTTTATGTTCTTGAATATTTTGTTACGCTTAAATGATCTGCGGAAAATATATCACGAAAGAAAAACATAGGAGTTTTCGGAAAAAAAAAAGCAAAAGATTTTTTTTCTGAGGGAACTGCAAAATGATTTTAGAATAAAATTTGGTATAAATTATATCACTCCTAATTGAAAAATTTTAAAATTTTACTTTTTGAACATCAGATCATAATTTCGTAGTTTATTTGGAAGCTCTATAAATTCCGAGAAATTCCAATTCCCTCCTTTCAAAAAAAATAAAAAGATTTTTGGCACTATCTTAATTATACAGTGAGTGCTAATCAGTGTGAAGTCAATTTAAAAAACTATTTAAACAGTTATTTACGTATGTTGACCGTGATGTCGATGGTCAGGATAAAGCGCAAGCGCGATCACAATTTTTCAGATGACATCAGTAACTTAAAACTCTGAAAGCAGTATAAGGTACCCACATTTAAACGAGATGACCACTCGTTTCTCAGGTGCGATCTCAGTTCTTCCTGTAACTTTTCTCTCAGATAAATTACATTTAATTTAAATCACTTAAGTCCATTTATTTTTCTAAAGTACTAGATATTTTCTCAATATAACTAAAAAATCTAAAAACAATCAGTTTCAAAGTACTGCTTTAAAAAAAAGGAACAAAGGAAGTTAAATAACAGAAAATTAAAACTAGACTGAACTATTAATTCAACTATAAATAAAAATATAAAGTTGAACGGTTTTATATTCTTGTGTAAATTTATGTGTGTAACAAAATGTGAATTGTTTCGATTGCGAGGATTGCCTTCAAAATTTCTGAGGTCGTTTTTCGACCATAAACTGTGCCAGGAGTCTAAATATTTCTGCAAACATAGCGAAAGGTATAGCAAGTTTTAATTTATTCACTCCATACATTTTGCGTCTTCTATTTCTGATCTTGTTAATTTTTTTATTTTTGCAGACTAATATATTCCGCACGTGATTCCTGATACATAATATTAATACCTAATTTCTGGAGGAATGGTGTTTATCACCTTACTTGCTAAAATAAATACTATTTTTGAAATTTGATTTCTTCGAGAAATAAGAAATTTGACTTTCTAATTATTGAAAATTGAAAGCAAAATTTGGAGAATAAGCCCTAGGTATTATTTAACAATTCTGTACAATTTTCGCATAACAAACGTAGTGTCATTTAATTGGTCATTGATAATTGGTGCTTAGGTATGCAGCGTTTCTGCACCGGCACGTGATTTTAACGCCGGTAACAATTGCTTTGTCTTAACAACTCTTAATTATACTCTCTGCGATTAAACTACAATTCATAGTTCTGACGCACTTGAAAATTTACTACCGCAAACTTAAATAAGTGATATGTGACGCGTGTCTAAAAGTTTGACAGCTTTTTAAGATGATTATTCAATTTGTCTAACTCTCAAATGTGAGTTGTGGAATTCTATATGAAATAATACAAGAATGCAACCTGCAACAAGAATTTGACTTCTTTTCGGCCGAAAGTTTTTAAAGTATGTAGCATCTGAAAAATTATTAGATATCACCTGTAAGAGGAAATATTTTGAACTTAATTTCTTGATACATCTTCTAACCAATTTTTATTATCAACAATTATTTACGCCTTCATTTTTACGATCATACTTTACGTTCCTATATTATAGATTACATAAAAGTCGTTAACGGAAGTAAAATATATAATAACTCTAGTTATTAGATCGCATTTAAGTAAAATAATCGCTTAAACAGGTTTAACTTGAATTCCTATTTAACCAAGTATATAAATATTATATTCAGAAAAGTTATTATATTATTTCTACATAATGTTAAAATTGAATACATTGTTAAAACTGAACTGAATGTGCCAGAAAGTCAGAAACAATACAAGGAAATTATATATTTAATTATATAATTATATTTTTTGGGTGAGTAAAATTTAATAGTTATTAAATATAAATGAGGTGTTAAGTTTTTGGTCTACTACTCTACATCAATTAAAGTTAAAAAATTAGGAAATGGTATTTCAATAGTAGAATGAATGAATACCAACCGGAAATTAGATCTGGTTCAGTTATATTGACTAACATGAAAAACAGTGACGATTACTATGAAATCGATTCTCTCCTTTTTTTTTTTTCATTGAAAAAATTATTCTGCAAATAAAATTCCAATTCAAATTGCACAAAAGAAGAATAAGTTACACTTATGCGCATTAAATAATAGTTAAAATATGTAGTAATTAATTATAATTTCTAATTATTTTTCTTCTTTTGCATTTCAGATTTAAATAGTTTCGACTGTCTTACTCTACAAATGAGAATTTTGACTAACTGGAAAGATGAAAAGCATAAATTTAATGAAAACTGTTAAAAAAAGAGTCCCAATTCTAACATGGCTGAGAAAATATTCTCTTGACGATACAGTTGGAGATCTTGTAGCGGGATTAACAATTGGATTAACATTAATCCCTCAGGTATTATTCTTTTAATTTTTATTATCAGTTAACATTTATATTTTTGACCTTAAGGATTGAAAAATATTTTATTTTCAACTATTTCACAAGTATTTTTATAAAAAAATTCACCTATTCACCGTTTTTAATGACAGTATGTACTGTGATTATTGTAATTTCAAACGTGTTCAATTAAAAATGTTTTCATTTATAATGTTTCAATCTATGATTATTAATTTTTAAACATTTTTTTCTTATCAGGCAATAGCTTATGCTGGTTTAGCCGGTTTAGGACCTCAATTCGGCTTATACAGTGCATTTGCTGGAAGTTTCGTTTACATAGTCTTTGGAACTTGTCCTGAAGTTAATATCGGGCCAACCGCCCTTATTTCCTTATTAACTTTTACTTACGCGAGGTAAGACATTAATTTGCAGTAAATTCAATTCATGCGAACCACGCGTGTTATAATCTCATATTGAGGTCGATTCTACAATAGAGTGTTACTGATGCAATTAGAATTAATAGTAGCACAATGAATATTGCACGTAGAGACTCAAATTATCCACTGCGATTTCATTCATGTTTAATCCGATTCTATCTTGTTTACAAGTCTATGTAATAAATTGCCGGATGCGCAATAATAATAACCATTTAACTCTAAGTATGGTAGATCAATTTAAGAAAATATTCATTTAAAGTGTATGAAATTAATTTTATTTTTATTTTCCAGAGGAATTCCCGAATACGCTAGTCTTTTATGTTTTCTCTCAGGATGTGTGACAATAATCCTTGCAATACTACGATTAGGTTTTCTCGTTGAATTTGTATCGACCCCGGTTGTTTCTGGTTTTACTTCAGCAGCAAGTATAATAATAGCTTGCAGTCAAATTAAGGGCTTATTTGGATTGCAAATTCACGGCGAGAGTTTTACAGAAATTTGGAAGGAACTGTTTTACAAAATACATGAAACAAGAATTCCAGATTTAATACTCTCTTGCTGTTGTGTAGTCATTCTTTTGAGCCTAAAGGTACAATTTTTTAATCACATTAAAATTGTTATCAAAATTACTCTTGTAATTTTTATTATAGTTTAATTCTGTATTATACTTTTTAGATCATCAAGGACGTAAAAACTTCAAATAGATTTCTCGGCAAATTTATTTGGTTACTTGGGACCGGTAGAAACGCGTTAGTCGTAATTCTTTGCACGACGGCTTCCTACATTTTTGAAAGTCAATCCAAGGCTCCTTTTATTCTAACTGGACATATTGATCCTGGTTTACCAAAAATAGAGCCCCCCCAATTTTTTCTTAATACTGGAAATCAGACTGTCGGTTTTTTGGAAATATGCAAGACTTTTGGATCTGGTATTCTTGTCGTGCCACTGATCTCGATTATAGGAAATGTGGCGATTGCTAAAGCTTTTTGTAAGTTTTATAAATTTATTTACGACGATTCACTAATTAATAATATTACAAATCTTTAATTTTTTAAATCAAGATTGAATCAAGAAGAGTGCTATACCAATTTTCTTTGATAAGGAAAATAATAATAAAAATCGTATCGAAAATTAGTTGACGTCACGCTCTAGGAACATACCAGTGCAAACTATTAAACTGTAACACTTTTTGATCTACTTTTTCAAGCTCGAAGCAAGGCTTTGGATGCAACGCAAGAAATGTTAACCTTGGGTCTTTGCAACCTGGTTGGGTCCTTCTTTCACTCAATACCTGTCACTGGTTCTTTTTCTCGGAGTGCTGTTAGCAATGCTTCCGGAGTGAAAACTCCTCTGGGTGGACTATACACTGGTAATTATTTTATAATTAAATTATTTTATTTTTTCTTATCAAATTAAAAAAATTAAAACTAATTTTTTCTCTGCAGGTATTTTAGTTATACTGGCATTAAGTTTATTGACTCCATATTTTTATTACATTCCGAGAGCAACATTGAGCTCTGTTATCATTTGCGCTGTTATTTTTATGGTTGAGATTCCAATGGTGAAGTCTATATGGAAAAGCAGCAGTAAGAGAATCCGTTTATTTAATTTAAAATGAAAAGTGATTATTTAGTTTATCAGTATCATAAAAGTGTTGAATTATATTAATTTAATTTCAGTAATTTAATTCATTTTCGTTAAATTTATTTTGATACTTTACAGAAAGAGATCTAATTCCAACATTTGTGACATTTTTATCTTGCTTGTTTGCTGGAGTCGAATTAGGAATTATTATTGGAGTTATAATTGATATTGCAATTCTCATTTACTTCAATGCGAGACCCACAATGTACATCGAATATAGAAATGTAAGTAATTAGTATTAGTATATTTGGTACTTAATATTTTTAATTTTACTAATTTAAAAGAACTCGTTAAATTTCAGACATCATCGTCCTCTTATGTTTTGGTGAGACCCAGTGCAGGACTTTTGTTCCCCGCAGTAGATTATCTCCGAACATACTTGACTGAATGTTTAAAAGAAAACAAGCTTAAGACTCGAAAAAATCTACTCAGTATTGTACTCGATTGTTCACATATTGATAGAATAGATTTTACAGCCATACAGGTAACAAATTTTTCTATAAATAAAAAGCAGAAAAAAATATCAGTACAAATAAAATAAATTTTTAAGAGTCCTTTTTAAATACTTATATACCATTTGTTTAGGGAATTAACTCGGTTGTAAAGGATTTGAAAGGCGTGGATGGTCGATTGATATTTTTCAATCCACAGGAAGAAATTCTAAAGAGTATTCAATCTTTTATCCAAGAACCTATCCTGGTAGCTCACACGGATTCTGAATTAACCACAGCACTAAAAAGTGTTGACGGCTCATCAACTAACGCCGATAAAAATATCAAATCTATAGAAATGTCTAACGGAAAGACTGTAATTGTAAAAATTACTGACCCAAATATCGGAAGCACAAATTTATGACGTTAAAAAGTTATTTTAATTTGAAATAACCGTTTCAAAAAATGTGACCATATCTTCCAAATGAGATTATACTTTGTCATCAAAATTTTTACACTTTAGTATCATATCATTTAAAAAATTTTACTTAGTTTATACATGTGTAGATCATAAAATACCTCAAACTACCGATATTATACAGATCTTTGTGATAATGTAGATTTTAGATCAATATTCTTTAAACAATTTTGTTAATCACTTGTAATATTTATAGACAATTAAAATCTTCGAAAACATATATCAGTCTATTATAAAGAAACTTATCTTTAGGCCGTATTATTTAAAATATATATTTAATCAAGTGAAATGATCGAAAAATGGTAAAATATCAGAGTAGATGAAAATATGACAATTTGAAAATCAAAAATTGCCGGGTTTTTAAATAGATGGTACCACTTTAGCACTTAGTTCTTTGGAACAGACACAGAGGTCGCAAGAAACTCTGGTTAAAATCGTGGCACTTCTGCAAAATCAAAATATGTGATTTAATTTTCTAAAAAAATATGACAGTAAACACTTTTCTTTTATCAATAAACTTAAGATAGATGCAGCGAAGAATAAAGTGTAGTAAATTCATTGTGCCATAGAAAAACGTTCTTTCTATCGTGATTTGAAACGAGAAACGTGAAGTCTGAAATTTTAAGGTTACGTGGTTAATCATGTCTGGATACACGGGTCAAGAAAATTATTGGTCACAACCGCATCAAAATCAGTTTAATTTTGAGCCTGCGGCTTTTACTCAACCAGAACAACAATTTGAATTCCACTCGTACACTGATCAACAGTCTGGTGATTATTCCTCTTACTCGCAAAAGGGTTATTTGGATCCCACTCAAAATGCCTATGGTGGTGATATGTATGCTCAAGAAGGTTTTGCGAAAGGTAATTATTCATTATTTTAACCTAGTAACTCTTAATTTAGTTTAAACAATATTGTTCCTAATCTCTTGAGGGATTAATAAAGTAACTCAAGTTCTCTAATAAACGAATTTCAAGCCGAGCCACTCTTTAGAGATGACGTTGAATCTGAATCTGTTCTTCTATAGCAACCTTGATTAAATATATTCAGTCTAGTCAAAACCACAATAATTTAACTAACTAATGTTCTCTTCCTAGGCACAGCCGATTTCACAGACGGGGAAGACGAACCACCGCTTTTAGAGGAATTAGGAATAGATCCAGATCGAATTATTCAGAAAACTCTTGCAGTACTAAATCCCTTTCATCGGCGAGGACAAACGGACGATGCAAACTATCTCCTACAAGATTCTGATTTGGCTGGACCAGTTGCTTTTTGCCTGATTCTAGCAGCTTTTTTGCTTCTAGCTGGATCAAAAGCTCATTTTGGCTACGTCTATGGACTTGCAGTAACTTCCTGTCTCCTAATGTACATTCTTCAATCACTAATGAGCAATGCTGGTAACATTACACTTTCATCAGTTGCATCAGTATTAGGATACTGCTTATTACCCGTAGTCGGTTTAGCTGGACTCTCCATTTTTACCTCGCTTCGAGGTCCAATTGGATTAATTCTTTCTGCACTTACAGTCGGGTGGGCTTCTCTTTCAGCATCTAGATTATTCTCGGCCATGTCTGGCGAGGATAAGCAACGTCTACTCATAGCCTACCCGTGCGTTCTTTTGTACGGCGTCTTTACTCTCATAGTCATATTTTAAAGGAACTTGAACTGATGTTATAGTTCTTTTTCTTCCAAAATTGAATGATATTTTGAGTTCACTTGATGTGGATTAAATTATTTTCGTAATGACTAATGAATCACGACGATTGTGTTAATACGCTGAGAATGCTTTTAATAATAAATTTTGTACTTTGTTAAAATCAGGTAAATTATTTTTGTAAATAATGTGGTTAAATGTATTATAAGAATTCCACTTGTCATCGTCAAGGAGAAATAAAATATTTACAACTATATTATTTTGAACTTCTAGTATCTTAATTTATAAGAACTTTTTAGTTTAGATTTTACGATCTCGAATTTTGAAAAATATTTAAAATCGGAGATGATAAGAAGTGGATGCTCATTAAAGTTTAGGGCTTTAGCGAGATTATGGAACTTTGTTAGGTTGTAGGTGAAGAGAGAATCCTATTTCCTTTATATTATTTAAACACTTCATAATGTGAAGTGAGATACTGGTCAATATTCAAGATTCTCTCTTATCTAAACTGATTATTAATTAATAATCATTGCCTCTGAAAAAAATCTATCTTCCTTGACATTCAGGTCTTTCTCGCAGTAAACTTGAATCATCTCCATCAATTTTATCATATTTCCAGGAAGAAATTCGCTATTACGACCGCAAAGGGAGTTATTATCCGCACACCTGGAAGTTCGCGAAGGCAAGGAAAGACATTAACGTCGGCTGGTAAGCGCGATTGGATCGAATACATTGGGTATACACGCAGAGCGAGGAGGAAAGTAAATAAAAAAGAAAAAGTAGATCGTCTGTACGCCGATGACGTACAACGCTTGCGCATTCTACAGACAGCAGGTAGTTGCACGATTCTCTAGAGAAAGATGAACTCAAGGTGAAATACGAAGGGTGCAAGGAGAACCATAGTAAAAGCAGATAAGAGGTAGAAAAGAGAAATATAGAACTCTAAAACCCTGAAATGGTAACCCATGAATTTACCCTAGAGTTGTCTACTCGAGTTGATGCTTCGAAATGGATTGTGGGTAGTGTTTTAAACTCAATATTTCAAATTTTATCCAAGAAAAGAAGTAAAAATATATAAGTAATGATTTATTGAAGAGACATCTAAAGCCCAGCATAGAGTTTTAGTTTCTGAGTCTATAGAGTCTAGTCTAAAGAAGACTAGATCATGTGTAAATAAATTAGTAGAAAATTTACTTTCCTATATTTAGGATTTTTGCATATTTGTTATTTATATTATAATTGAAGAGTATAAGATTACTATGTTGAGGCTTTAAATTGATAAAAGTTTTCATAAAATTAAGGCGCGTTTTTTTATTCCCATGGGAAATTAATTAAAAGTCTATGCATCAATAAGGATAATTTCATTTGGCTTGTTTAATTCTATTCTTGAGAAAAAAATTTAATCATATACTGAAAAAAAAAAGTTTATGAAATATTAATTTAGTAGCACAAGAGAAAATATGAAAATAGAGGCAAATGAGCGTAGTGACAAAGTAAATGAAAAGCTATCAAGAACCACTCATTCGAAAATAAGTGGCTCTTAATAAACGTAATACCCTCATATTGAGGCTCAATTTGTATCACTTATTTTTAGCGTTTCTCTCCGATGAATTCGATTCGCATTCGGTTTGTGTGGATTAATAAGAACCCAATGGGCAAAAAATTTAAATAAGGTTTTAGAACGTCCTGAAGACGTGCTAAAAACGTCCTGAAGACGTCCTAAAAACGTCTTATGTCAGGCCAAAAAACGTCCAATGTTCCAAATACGTCCTAAAAACGTCTTTGAAACATTGGACGTTTTTTGGCCTGACATAGGACGTTTTTAGGACATTCTAAAAACTTCTTTAAATTTTTTGTCCAATGGGAATATCCTGCCTAAAACCCCGAGATATATTTTCACCTCGACTAAAAGTAATTTAAATAATTAATAACTTTATTCGTAAATTTAAGTGACGACAATCCTAGCTATCAATTTTGTTAGTGAATTCAAATCTGTTATTAAACCCAACTTTTTATCTGTTGCTGATTTATACATCTGCATTTTTTTACACGTTAAATGTTGACTTTAACTCACCAGTTTGAAAAATTTGTAATCCGAAACAATATTAATTTTCAAGTATTATAAGTAATGAGTTCATTATTGAATAATCCTCCATTTTGAAGTAAGAGTGACACTATTTATGCAAAAGAATGAAGTAAACAATTGCCGAAAATCGTTATATGTCGTGAGCACAAAAGTATAATCCAATTTTTCCACAATTTGATTCATAATGCTTTCGGAGTCTAACACGAAATTTGCTCTTTTTGAGCGAAAAAATTGGAGCAGAACAGGAAGGGACTAATAAGGGTAGCCAACCAATAAACTTACAAATGAAAAATTTGAAAAAGGACTATTTCTATTTGCAAAAGTTTCAACTTTGAGTTGTATTTTTACTTTCAAATTTATAAATTAGTAAATAAAACCGTGTAATTTCATGAATTTCATAATAATATTTATTCTTAACTATACAAATATAAAAAATTCGATTTCAGTTGAAATTTGAAATTGAGGTGGTCACGTGACAAATGCAAAATAGTTGCATTGTTGGTCAACCTGTTTGTTCCTGTTAGTTCCCTTTCTGTAACGACATACAACCGTTGCATTGAAAAACGCGCTCCGGATTTTCATTAAAAAAGGTTAAATTAACCTCGTTTTTCATCAAAATTAAATTGAAATTTTGTTTTTAAGTGTGAAGTAGTCAAAGTTTTACATTTTTTCGGGAAATAAAAGTGTATTTGCGCTGCTTTTTCCATTATCCGTATTCGAAAATTTCGAATTATTTTTAGTTCTCCAAGATGGCGCATGGATGGTGAAAATGAGCGGGTAAAAATTTTCAATAGTCGTAAGTCGTAATATTGCCAATATCAGCGACGTGTTCATTCTCTCTCGATTTAGTGATCCGATAGTTTTTGCATTAAAATGAACGAATTCAAGCATCAAGTTTTTTTTAAAGAAATTCATTCGTGTGTGTTGTGTGTCTGATGTGTGTGTAACATTTCTCGCCGTCCATGTGATAAATCTTTTTTGACTGAAAAGAATCACGTAAAGAATTGAATATTCGTTGAAGGACATTTCTTTTTACAAAGAAAACATAGTTTGGGACACCAATTCATCGATAGTGATAAGCGGAAGCAAATATTTAATAATAGTAAAAAAGTGAGTCAATATTTCCCATTGTTAAAAAAAAAATTAACGATATTGCAATTTTGTACACTTTGGAGTTTTTGTGTCGAAATGATAATTTTTCAATATGGATATAACCTTCAAAGTTAATTTTGTGTAAAATTAAAATATGTTAAAAGTTATTTTAAAAGATTTAATTATATAAAAAAGCAGATCAAATCAGTAAAAGTTTAGACTAATCGTACAAAAAACGATCATTCCAAAATGTAGCAGCCACAACCAAAGTAAAATATACTTCAAAAATTTATTCTAGATATAATAATTTTAATTATTAATAATGAACTAATAATTTACAACAAAATTATAAAAAAACGGTATAAAATGATCTTTTTTATCCAGTCACTCGCAGTGTAACTTTATATTCTTCTTGTAAAATTAAGATTTTTTAATGAAACTAGCAACGATGATTCGCGCGCTTAGCGCGCGATTAATTTCTCGTTCTTACACATTTTTTGCTAGTAGAAAAAATAATTGAGCGGTTTTAATTCTTAAAAGTTTTAATTCTTTAAAATGCCTTTATTATCCTTCAAAATTTGGTGACATTCTTTTATTTTCGTGAATTCACTTGATATTTCTTAAAATTACTCAAAGTCCCATGAAATCTGATTAAATCTCTACTAAAATTCCTGAAAATCCTCTGAAATTTCTTAAAATCCCTTGAATCCCTTAAAAGTTTTTAAAATTACATTAAAACTCCATATAATATCTTAAAATGCCTTTAACATCCTTAAAAATATGGTGAAATTCCTTTCAATTTCATAAAACCACTTGATATTTCTTGATATCCTTTGATGTTCCATAAAATTCCACAACCCATCGCTGTAACCCTTAAAATTAATAAAAATCCTATGAAATCTTATGAAATTCCTTTAAATTTCGCAAAATCAATTGATATTTCTTAAAATTACTCAAAATTTTATTAAGTCTCACTATATCTCTTAAAAATACTCAAAATTCCATGGAATTTCGTTAAATTCTTTAAAGTTCTTGAAAATCCAATATAATTTTACCAAATCTTTTAAAATCTCTGGAAGTAAATGTCTTTATTATTATATAGATATTATGTACTTAATATCTCATAAAACATCTTAAAGTCGCTTAAAATTACTTAGAATCTCCCAAAATATCATCAAATCCCATAAAATTACTTAAAATCCCATGAAATCTTATGAAATCCCTTGAAATTCCTGAAAATGCAATGAGATCTCGTAAATGCCTTAAAATCCCTTAATTCATTAAAATAACTTAATATCCTATGAAATATCGTTCAATCTCTGAAAATTATTTAAAATTTCATGCAATTTTGTAATATCCTTTAAAATTTCATAAAATTCCTCGTAAAATCGTAAAACCCTTTTAAATCCCTTAATATTATTCAAGATTCCATGAAATCTCATTAAACCTCTTAAAATACCTTAAAATCTAATGAAATATCATAAAATGCTTAAAAATCTCCTAAGACTTTCTCAAATTACGTAAAATTCCACAAATATGTAGTCAAATCCCTTAAAATTATTTTATAATCCCATAAAATCTCATAATTCTGATGGTATACATTCACACAAATTTTCGCAATTTCCAAAGGAACCAATCAGGTTTTCGACAACAATATGTTCGATATGTTGGTAACAAAAACATCTTAATTTTACAAGAAAAACGCAAAGTTACACTACGAGTGGCTGGGAAGAAAATACCATTTACATCGTTTTTTTTTTTGCAATGAAGGTGTAACCGCCGTTTAGGTCGGAGGTCAACTTGATTTCGAATTAAAGAAGCGTGGAATGAATGTGCATGAAAGTCTCTCATGTTAAATCGTGAATGGTGATAGTGGTAGTATGTAGAAGGGCAGATGTGTGGAAGGAAAAGAGTTTTTCACAGAAAGAAGGGAAGGAAGGACTGGTAAGGAGTCCTTACCTTAGTCCTTACTAAGGACTGCGCGAGCGAGGACGCGGGTGGCAGAAGAGTGGGTGGGTGAGCGATGGATAGAGAAGGTTGCGGGGTAGTGGACCATCGAACGATGCTTGTTGGGGGAGGGTGGGGGTGAGACGACACAGGAGGGGGAAGAGTCTGACCCGCTGGCTGGTAGTCTCGTTGATCCAGCACCACCAGTGTGCGCCGTGACGTGAGACAATGGCGGTAGTCCTAATTGTGGTACGGTGCTTTGTCGTGATCAGCTGATCGAACTTAGACAAGTACCGCTGACAACAGGGACGCCGTTGACCCGACGACACGACCACGACAAAAAACGTCAAGTGGATGAATGACCCACCGATGTTGTCGTTGACGTGATTGGCCCCCCTCGCCCCCGTCCACCCCCCTGTGCACTGCCCCCGTGATATTCTATCCAGCTTTGAGCGTTCCTTGTCTTGCGTTGTATTTTTTTTTTAATTTTTTTTTTCGTGCGTGATTTTATTTTTGTAGTGTTTGTGAGCCCGTGAGATTAACAAAAAATCAGTTCATAAATGTGTCTCAACCATGCCCGCACGGAAGTACTACAGACGAGATGTCAGCGAAGTTAGTTGCTTCCTCAAGTATATGATCTTTGGATTTAATGTTTTGTTTTGGGTAAGTCGACTTTTTAGTACATATACAGTTTTAAAACCGTGGCATTAATATGCAGATCATTTGCATCGACCTTGAATATGAATATTGCACATCTTTTTATTTTAAAGAGATGAAATCGAACATTTGAGGGAAATTATGTGATTTGAAAATTTTAAAGTGCATCTTTCATTTTTTCATTTCGGAGCGCTTTTTTGATAAACAAAATCATCTTTGGACTAACAATTAGGTTTTCGTAAATGAAGCCTTGTCGACAGAAGAAGGATTAGGCTTTTGTATTATTTTTTTAGTAATTTTTAAATATTTGACAGGATCATGATCAGCTGATTCAATGTCAAGTCAGGACGAATTGTTAAACTGATTTTTGTTAAAGAAAAGCACGGTAATTCAATTTCTCTGGGTTTGTTGATTGATTGATCATTTTCTTCGCTATAGATTCGCTCTCGACTGTGGAATAACAAATTCAGATGAATCTTTAATCTGATTTTAAATTCAAATTAATATCAGATAATTGTGAAAGGTTTTTGGCAATTTTCCAAATTCCGATTTATCGAAAAATGAACTTATCAATAACGCATCGTGTAGTTAGAAAATGGTATATTCTCCTCTCTAAACGATTGGCAACTGACCAAATCAATTTCCGACAGAGCGTGAATAAGCCTTTTTGTTTATTAAAGAATAGTTTTTGTGCCACTGCAGACAATTTATTGTGAGATTATTGAATCTGTTCCAAAAAATTCTAAAAATTATGAATCTGTAAGATTTATAATTTTCTGATATATGCATTACATATAAATTTCTGGAAACTGTCAGGTTCAGCCTCCCCATTATTGCCGGCAATAAACCGTAATAAGTGTAGGTTGTGTTGACCTTTAAGAATATTTACAATATTGAGCTCTGCTACAATTGGATAGGAAGGATGTCCATTAGACTTTATAGTTTCCTTTTTTACGAGATACTCGGGTAAGGTCAAGTTCCGTTATCATCTAAATAAAATTGAAAGTGATACATATATGTTTCTATCGTTTGTTACCGAGTTTTAAACAGATTTAATTCATTAAGATTAAGGGTCTTTTAATAGGTGAAGAAAATTCCGAATCACTTTTTATTTTCCCGTTTTATTATTTATATTCCATTTTAGTAGGTATGTCTATCTTGTTATTTGTAGACATGCAAACCACGTCCAATTCATTTATAATTCCTGCGGGGTATAAAAAGAATATTTTTTTAAAATGGGACACCTTTCTTACAATGAAAGAAGTGGATGACGCATACCATTGTATCACTTTCCTCGCTTTTATATAACTCCACATTCTCTGTGAACCACAAAACCACTGAATGTGATTTGAAATTCGATGAGACCCAATCATCCTTAACTGGAAGAACTCAGCCTCGTGAGACAGTTAGCCAATAACGATTTTCATTGCTCTTCTGATCTTCTCTATCTCCCGTTAAGAATACATATACGTAGGTTCAGGAATCAAGAATCGAGTGGACGATGAGTCTACCTTTCGGTTTTGTCGGTTACTTTTCTCCTTTTCCACTCGACTCTCGTTCTCGCCTGACCGCTCAGTCGTGTCGGTCGAGGTCGAATTGAATTTTCGTTCTATTCCTCGAGATGTTCGCGCTTCAAGTGTCGGATCAAACGGTTTACATTCCACAAAAATCGGCACATCATTCTTTAAATTCTGATATGCATGCAGACATCTAAGAATGTTTGGAAAAATTACTTATTTTTGAAGCCGTTTTCAATTGGATTGAGAAATAGAAATGTTCGATGGGATGAAGCAGCGAATAATCCGAAAATTTGAAAGCGTATGTGGTACTGACATTTCGATTTTCAGATGTTTATTCCAAGGGAATTCTCCTTTTTAACTTTTTTGAAAATTATTTCAAACTGAATTCAATGTACAGTACCTGTATTTATTTTATTCAAAAGAATTTTTTCCTTTATTTTCGTGAAAAAGCATTATATTTTCCATATTTTGAGATCGAATCTCAATATTTCGAAAATGAAACCAGATCGAACGGAGTCGATTGCGCGAATCAAATTGAATCCCCAAGACGACGCAACCGCCGATATTCGAGATTAATGTGAAAAACGTTCGTATATTTGATACCTATATCAAATTCAAGCTAAATAGAATCTCCACGAAAATTGAAATATTAAAAATATCAACTTCCGTGTCGAGAATTATTTGAAAAATGTAAAATCTTCACAATATTAAATCCTATGACATTCAGTAATTGGATAATTTATGATTGAACTCGATTACCACCGCAAATTCATTACTCCTCATACCAATTGATTGCCTTAGAGTATTTGGTACACTATAACACGCAGCAACAAATTTCATCCGCTTTAATTAAATATTTTAACAATTCTATTTATGTAATTAATCCAGTAATTTTGCAACATTTAAATTTTATATGCTTAATTAACTGAAGTGAAATATTAAATATTTCTTGCGGAATTAGAGAATTAGAGATGATAATTCTTTGGCATTGAGATTTTTTTTCATTTCTTACATCCTTGAGTTCATTTATTCTTAATAATATCCTATAATGAACCCTATTGGCTTACATTATGAGTAATCGAACAAAAATATGCTTGAATATATTAAGAGCTTGACTATGTCTATGAAGTATGAATATATTATCATCATAATATTAAAAATCTTACAATCTAGCATTTCTGAGGATGATCAGATCATTGATCAGGATCAGTTTAGTTTGGCGACATAGAAATTATGCAAAATCTTGAACCAACTTATTTGTGCTGCGGTTGCATATTCTGCAACTGCTGATTGCGTGGCTGCAAGTGTGCACTAGTTACGCACACGCGCGTCACAGTCTATATATCACACAAATCGATGTATGTAGATTAAATGCGGATTGTTACTACGTTACTGAGTGAACCAAAAAATAATTTGCAACGCGAGCAAGAAACAGTTATCACGAGGTGTTGTTCTCGAAACAATTTTACTTTCAGCGCGCGTGAATCGGGAAACGTTTTACGTCGTCGTTGTATTTTGACATTGCATGACGTGTATTCAGTCACTTTAATAATCACCATTTTTTACCAGTCCTCGATTATATGACCTCGGCTCTAGGATACATTGAAATTAAAGTTTTTCTCTGACTTTTCTTGTAACAAATGTAGTGTTGAGGGGTAAGCGGCCATAAAGGCATAAAGTCCATTAAAAACAATGAGATAAACATGGATTCTATAGATTTCGAACTTTAGGGATCCATTCATGATGGTTACAAGTTTTCTTTTGTGATTGTTCATAATTGGTGATAAGTTCACCGTAATTTATCAAAACTTAGTAACATAAAGGTTATTTTAGAATCGGATCTTCAATTTAAAGAGATACTTAACATAATCACGTTTTTCAAATCTCATTACCTGTAATTGATTCTGAGATATTACAGGCAGATACAGGATTTGCCTAATTTGTCCCAAAAAGCGAAAGATGGACTTATTTTAGACTCGAAAAGCATTGGTCTAATTTTAAAGAATGATGTTTCATTAACTTTGCAATAATCTAAAGTAAGGTTGTCAGATCTTGCTTTTTGTTTCCCTCATTCTCATATAAAGTGACGTCACTGATTTCAGAGTAAGTAAGACAAGGATCAAGCAGGATCTGGCAACCCTATCTAAAGTATGATTGCATTTCACTTGCTTTCAAATAGCACTTTTCATTTTAGAAAAAGGGGCTTGGAAGCAAAAACTTTTATACAAATGGAGTAAATAAATTATCGTAAAAAGCTGTCAAGCGGTTACTAACCTAGCCCACCACATGTGAAAACTAACACGTGGCGGATGGTAGCTAGAGACCACATATGCGGAGGGTTTATCGTGTACCTATAGAGCCATCATGCGAATAAAGTGGAGCGAACTACATCCGTTCATAGACGGATTCTTACGTACAAAAAATAAAATAAAATTCAATATGTAGAAGATGTTAGTTTTCTTTTTTGAACAGATACCGTAAATTCTTTTTAAAAGGGTTACACAAATTGTCATTTGCAGTAATCACAGGTCGTCACTTATTCACTTTTCTTTACCTATTTCATCTATTCTAGGAATTTGTCACCTTTTCACTTTTAAGATAATAAAGTTTATATTTTGAACGTTAAAGAACATTTTGAGATTGAATTTGAGTTCTTAATTTAAATCTTATTGATTTGGTTTAGAAGTCAAAGTTATTTTTTGATTCTAGCCTATTTTCTAGTGTTTCCGTTTTGTTGATTTAAGTATGTTTCAATTTTTTGTTATCTTTTCGCCAATTTAAAAAAAAAATCACGTTTTTTTAATAGCAATAGGTAGGTACTGTGATGACTGCATTTGTATATGAATTCTGAGTCACTGATGGAGAGATTAATGATGATGAAGTGTCAAAACTGAATGGATGAAAATAGACGTTCTTAATGAAAAAAGCAGACAAGTTTTAATGAACTCATTTGTAAAATGGCTGATGGATTTAAATTGAGTAGGTGCGCAAAGTCATTGAATGCGTGAATTGGGAAACAGCCTCTGCATTGAGCAAATTCCATAATAAACGAATCACAAATCCGATACGCTTTCTAAACTTGCGTAACGGTAGATCACGGTCGTTCTGTTTTATATGACGTTGATTCTATACGTTGGCGAATAAAGTCTCGAGAACAATGATTTACTCCGATTGCGATGGCACGTGATACGTCGCGACGGCCCACTGATTCCATGTGGGCCCCACACAACAATTTAATTGAGTAAACGAGACCTAATCACTCGAAGAATAATCTCAATTGAGATTATTCTTCAAGTGATTATTCTTAAGAATAGGATCGAGCAGTGGAACAGCGTATCATTTATTTAGGACATTGGTAGATCCATTTTTCGTTGTAGATTCATGTTTCGATAATGCGACCACGTACATTTTCACAAAATGATTTTGGTACATAAACTTTGAAGCTAAAACGTCTACTTTCGTATGAAAAGTCGTTGCGAAAAGTGCTACAATGTTAATGCTTGCTAGATTTTTACAACTTTTTAGTTCCCCAAAGTGATTTAAAATGCCATCTCTGATCCTTAAGCTGAGCGTAAACTTTTTTGAAGTACTTTTAGAGTGTAAACCACCTGCCGCAAGTCAAGTGTCTCTGTAGAGTGTTCTTGCATGTTGTAATTAGAAACGACGAGAAGTCGCGTAACTTTCTTAATTGTGATAAAATCGTCAGGAAACTTTTTAACGTCCTTCATATCACATGAATGAAAAACTTATTATGACTTCACATTTCTCTGAAAAATAATGCAGAATTTCAATAATTTCAATATATTACAACGTAAAAGAATTATTTTGCAAACATCATCTCTTTATATCAAAATTTTTGTTTTATTCAGGCTCTACTCTATTTTTTTTTTTTTATCGAAAGCGGTAACTTTTGCCCGTTGAACTCGGAGCTGAATTCCCTCTCAATTTCTGCGTTTTGCCAGATGTTCGACTAGAGTAATGATTTTTATGGGAATGCATGGGAAGAAGTGTTGAAGTTATCCAAAAAGAAAGTTATACGCTACTCTATAACTTGAATACCGATAAAAATATTTTCCTCGAAGTTGAGCCAACTTTTAAATGGAGTTTCCAACGAATGGGGCGTAAAGGCAGTTAGCTCGCAATTCATCAGAAATAAGTGGCAGATTTTAATCGATGAATGATTGAGTGATTTACGATTGTAGAAAATTACTAACGGAAGCAGGAAAAAATTCATGAATGCCAAAATCGTAAATTACTTCATTAGTAATTCTTCCGCCATATTTCCATAAATACTCATTTTTCCCTTCAATATTCGTATTACAATCACTAATTATAATTTACGTTTCTCCTATATAATGTTTCAAATTAACTAAAAAAAAACAAACGCTTTCCAATTTTAAACCGTTATATACACTACCGATCAGAATTGTGAGTTTATCTAATTTCCATGATCGTTTAAATTCTATAGCAATAGAATGGAATATAGAATATAATTAATATAATTCTATAGAATCTGATAGAATTATTGAAATAATTATATAATTATTTCTCTGCATTGTTCAAGGTAAATTTTGATTTGGATTATGTTAAAAGTTCAATATCACCTGATCAGTATTGAAAATAATAATAAAGATCAAGTGAATGTAAATTTTAATATATTTTTGCAGAAACTTCATGATTAATTGTTATACATGATATACAATTATACCAATAAGTTTGTCAGATTCTATAGAAACTTACTTTAATGGCTTTTAACTTATTACTTAAAAGAGAAAATATATTCTTTGATGTAATTAAATTCAAGATTTAAATGATGAATCGAAAAACAGGCGAACTCTCAATATTCTGACCGATAATAATTTACATGGTGATTGTTGGAGAATACCATTTCTGTTCTTTGTTATCTGAAATAATAGAATTTAAGGATATTGAGGAAATGTAATCTGTGGGTTTCTGAAAATAAGAGAATTCCGAATTAATTTCTTGGGGCGATTCGTACCCTGGTGTTTTCGATTAGTTCCAAGCTCAAAGGGGGAAGGTATATAGGAGGTTTGACGACCCTTTGTCATGAGTCATTCATGCACGCCCGTGGTAATGCACGCATGTATGGAACCCTATCGTTCGTCCACCGGAAAATGTCATAAAATACATTATTTAATGTCCGCAAGAATATCCTGACCGCAAGCATTTCGAACGAGCTTGCAAACCACGATGAGCGGAAGCTATTCAATCTGCACCACCTGGCAACGCAAACGTTCACAATGCACTTTCATTGTCAATCATGAAATTTATTTATAGGCATGATTTTAAGTGAAATATTTAAATAGGATATCCAAGCAGTGTTTCATAAAAAGCAAGTGTCCATCGATACAGGAAGTCGTGAAAAAGTTGCGTGTCCAGATTTTAAAATAGTTTTATCGAGAATTTGTTTTAATATATTCAAGTCAACTCTATCCCGAGTTTTTGTTCATATTCGAATAGAAATTATCTTTGCGGTTGACTGTATCATAAAATTTGAGTTTAAATTTTCAATTGCAGTTGGAAAAGCAAAGTGTTAATTAATGTTGCAGTGTAAGCAGGTATAAGCGAGGGTATAAGCAACACGATTGTAACTTTACAGTGCTAAGCAAAAGGTTACCTTGTGAAAATGGTAACTGATATGTATGTTACTAGTCTGGAAACGGTTTATAATGCGCTTGCTAATTTATTCGCGCGAATTCACTCAATTTTGAAGCGTATTCACGTTTAAGGCTCACATCACTTGGAAATGATGTGGTTTCCTATAGTGAAATAATGCGTTTGCGAAAGTTATGGAAATTTATAGTTTTCAACTGCTAACAAAAACTTTTTCAAAACGTTCTAGAAGAGTACTACATTTCCATTTAAGAACATTGAATATAATGTTCTTGTACATTTATATTACAGTCAATTAACAGAAATTGAAACGCTTCCAATGTTTTATTTTTCAAAAGTTATTTTTACAGTTGATGTGTCTTAATAAAGAAGGCATTGCTCTCGTAGTGCGATTCTGTCTAAACTTAAACATGCACTTGATGATTGAGCTTTTATTGCGTAAGCATTTTAGAACAAGTAGGTCAGAGACGGAGAGTCAGAATCATGTGCTTCAACGCATAAGCAGGATAAATGCACCTATATACATAGTTTGGTTTTCCG
Organism: Synergus gifuensis; assembly: GCA_904066015.1. Lineage (NCBI taxonomy): Eukaryota > Metazoa > Arthropoda > Insecta > Hymenoptera > Cynipidae > Synergus > Synergus gifuensis. Next base: position 2,216,199 of record CAJFCO010000373.1, read on the forward strand.
AATAAAAGTTTGGTTGTCCCAACGAAATTTTTGGTTGCAAAACAAAATTATTTTAATTGGTGAGCATTCTCGGATTTATTATTGATATATGTACTTATAATTAAGTGGTATTTGTAAATTTTAACGCTTATATGATATAAGAAACAAAATTTCCCACAAATGCATTCGAGGAGAAAATATGAAAATAGTTTTCCATAATAACCGACCCCTAATTTTATTACAAATCTGGTTCACGGATCGTATTAAAATTATGCGAGTTTCCGAAGCCATTGGGTCCGCGTGTCTTCGGTGAGAACTTCTCTAAGTCGTGACACGAATAGGTGCTTGAAAAGCTAGGAAGTAATGTAAACAAGGTGGTACCACGGACTCTCGAATCCAAATCCGGATTATGCACATGCAACTTTAAGATTTTACTTTTCGAGAAGGGAAAACACTCGAACAGAAAGTTTTTCTTTTCAATCAAATTGTTTGACTTGTTAAGAATATCGTTTTTATTTAGAAAATAGTTCACTTTATTAAATTCATTTATATATAAATGAATGATAAATATAAATGATAAATATCAAAGCTAATTCTCTTATAAGATTTTTCAATAAACCTTCTTGTCCTCCTCTATAGACAAAGCTTTTTTTTTCTAAATTCCCGTTAGAAGAATGTTTTAATCGATCGATTGGAACCTTCTGCGATTCCAACTATTCAGCACAGCAGAAAAAATGCAGAGCTCGTAGAAAAGATGCCCTGAATGACGACATTTATGTTGGTCTTTAATATGTTTGCAAAAGATAACGTTACCAGAAATTGTAGAAAGGTCGAATAGGAAGCGATCGATCCACGCGAAGCATGTTCTTATTTGGAGATAGGCTATTCGAGGGGGTATGGGCTTTTCTGATTGTGAGAAAAGGTTCCTGGTAAGCTATTTTACCGACTATACATTCCATGATCAACTGTATTGAAAATGATAGGGTCTCGTCTGGTATTTAAGAGGGTGATATTGCTATCGAGGCAAGTTATTATATATTTCCTTATACGAATGTCAAGACGAATTCTTTACGTCTGCCACTTTCCTTGTTGGAATTTGGAAAATCTGTTTCCTTTGCTCTAAACCGTCTCGAATTTCAGTAGTCTTCGGCAGTATTCTCGAGAATGTAAAAATAGTTATTCCGCGAATACTTCAATATGTATAGTGTTTCGAAACATTTGAAAGCCTGAAAAATTGCAATCAGAAATGTTTTGGCGAGAATCTGAGAATGTAGATTGGTAGCAGATATAGTGGCATCCGATAGCGCATCAAACTGGCTGTGTAGAGTGAGAACAAAGGGTCGATAGGGAGTTGCATTGGTAATAGTATAATAGCATCTCGTAATAGCATTTCGGAAATGCCAGAGCTAGTGTTTGACAAGTAGCATCTCAGTCAGTGATACGATTTAGCTGCGCAATCTGGTATTGCCTTTGCGAGTGTCTGACGCATTTAGGTTAAGGGTGTGAAGCAGAGGCTAGGGGCTAGACTCCCTACCCCTTATCGATCGTTCAAAGCTAGGCACGTAGACGTGATATTCAGAACGAAATCGCGTCTTGGTGTGACGACTTAGCGGCAGCACGTAGTGGCGCAAAGTTTCAGAGAAATGTGCTCTGGATGAAGGCGAGTGCAAAACGTGTTCGTCGATAACTATATAAGAGCATAGATGTTATGCAATAATGGTACGTGCTACAGCGAAGCGAATTCTCCGCAAAGTTAAAATGATCGAAGCTGAAACGCTCGCGCTACGGCATTGTTACTCTTCTCTTGCAGAAAGAGAGTATCATGCTTTTACACCGATAAGAGAAATTGCTCATTCAATTGCATCTTGCTTCCATTGTTCTCCAAACATCTCACTATATTGATTTCTCAGAAACCATCATCCTCTATTTTCTCTTCTATGTTCATGGACCCACTCTAGTTTTTCAGGGTGGCCACATGTCCTACGTTCAGCTTACTTTGTCGCTTGTCTTTGTTTTGCAATTTTTCAAGGATTTGTAATACTTTTCTGGCAGAGAAATTTGTCTGAAAGTGTGATTTGTTGATGCAATTTTGTTAAATGACCAAGCTTGAAAAGTTAAATTGAAATATCTTGCTAAATAATGAAAAGAGGGAGATTATAAGCACTTGAATTGAATCTGAGCTTTTATGAGAGTCCTTCTTCCACTTCTATGTTTCCGACAGGGTACCGACCGCGAAGATCGATAAACACATTAACGCATAAATCGCTTTGTACACTCAACTGAACAGGTTCACGTGAGGCTTAATTGAGTCTCGCAAAGAGAACTTGATTGGTTCACTTTACTACAAGCAACCCCTCGAGAAAGACCCTTAGCATTTTCTGTTTCTTTTGGTACAACTTCCTCCACCGACTCGGCGATAAGATTCTTTTTATTTCTTTTCGTCAAAGCGAAGGAGGAATAATAATGTACCTGAAAATAGGACAGAAATCGAAATAAAAGGGAGCGTATAAAGAAAAAATTTGCAAGAAATACTCATTATCGGGGATTTTGTCGTAACTCAAAGTCGATATGCAGCAATTGGAATGAGTCTAGAGCAACGTAATAAATCGCTCAAGAATTATAAGTTACTTTTTTTTAGCAAGGATTGTAATAACTCGGAATTACCTCTAATAAAATTTCGTTGCTTTGTTTTTCCTTGAAAAGCGGTGGAAGCTCGAGAAAGATTATGAAAAAGAGTAGCTAAAGACAAAAGTCGTTTTAATTACTGTAGTTATTACATTAATAATAATTAACTTCCGTGAAATTAAGAATATTTTCATTAAAATTGTATAACTGCATGAAAGAAGGAGTTCAAAGTTAGCGTGCTATATCAAAGACGTCTTTCTAACTTTGTTGGCATTAATTCCATTGTCGTGACACAGCAAAGAGTTTCTTGACTAGTATATCGAGTCGAGTAAACCCTACGCATTATTCTTTGTTACTCACTCAGGTATGTATGTGTAATGAGTGAATTCGAGATTAAACAGAAGTCGAAAGTCAAACGTGTCCTTTTACGTCCGGTGAGACTTACATTTTTAAAGACCTTTTATCCTTAGAAAAGATTTAGTCGTATCTCCTCTTTGAATGTTGACTTCTGCAGCTGTGATGATTCAATATTTACGTTTTTTAGAATATTACACAAAGTACTATTTTACAAGTTCGTATAACACTAGTTGTATAGCGGATATATAGGTTTGATACTCGGTTTGATATCACTTTTCTTCTTGATGACCCAGAATGGCTATAGGCACTTCGCTTAGCGCCGCTCCGTAACACAGCCAGCAAATGATAATGTGGCGCGTAATGATCCTCATCGAGCCTCAGTCCCTCATGTAGTAGTAGTGATGTCATTGTTCCGCTTCCAGGTTTCATCGACTCTTGAATACGAAAAGGGTGCGGACTTGATGAGCAACGGGTTGGATCGAATAGGAACTCATGCACCGAAAGCATCTCTTTCATCAAGTTTATTGACTACATACCTTGTATTCATCGGCAGTATATCCTCTTCAAAACAGAGAATCCAAATAAATTTCCCCAGCAAGAAAATTATCTGAATACTTTTCAATTAAAAAAAGACGAAGAAAAACCTTTGCATTGAAGTCACGGAAGCAAAAGCAAAAAATAAGAGCCATGTTTTTCATTAAAGAATAAATATTTCCAGCAAAGTTTTCCTCTAGCTATATGTTAAGTAATTTGAAACTTTATTTTTGCGGATATTTATTTTCAGTTCCCGTAAACAAGCTATTCGACTTCAATATTCTAATATGTAGTTGAAATCGCTTTGGCAAATGTACTTTCGCCTCATTGATTTAGCATTGACTGTGTTTCAAGTTTAATATTGCACAATATGTTTTCACCGATGCTTTGAGGAAAAACTAATTTGAGCAGTCTTTTATGATTTTTATCCATACTTCTAGTTATTCGATCAGTGATCGATCAACTTTTAATTGACCGGGAAAATTGAAAAATTTGACCGGGGAAAACTGAGAAATGACCGGGAATTTAAAATCGTCCGCCGAATCGCTACCTTGTTCAAGGCAATTTGTTGGTTTTTTGCGATCATTATTTTATACTCTTCCTGGCTTTGGCAGTATTACCAACCTATATGCAGGACGTCGAGCGAGAAGACCTTGACGGAAGACACTGACCCGTGACTATACAGCGTGTAGCTTCACCACTATCTGGTATCACGCACATCCTTCTACACACTTTCAGCCAATATTCGTCTCACCTTCTTCCCACACAGACATCGAGAATTCGTTGACTCGGACGAGAATTAGTCGACTTGACTGGTTGTGGGTTCAGAAACCGCCAACTTGCTAACTCTTTGTCGACGAATTCCTCATACTTCATATACCTCATACTTCATATACCTCATACCTTTGAGCCCTCGTATTCTTTCATCTTTTACTCTTTTATCCGCCAAGGCTGTATTTACTAAATAATTTCTCCTGATTAACGTGACGCTGCATTAAACCATAAAATGCACCTTGAACAAAATGTCTACGTAAACTACAAAAGAACAACTTTCATTTTCTTCTCTTTTGTGAATATCAAGGCCCTACAAATTTGAGTCGAGAGAAATTCGTGTTCAATTTATGCATCGCGAATTTCGATACAGATAACATTACAAGTTGTAAACGCAGATTCAGAGGCGTGAACATTTCAGTAGCAGTTGATAATTAATCACACCTGGTGAACCTCCTCTTTATCAGAAACTCAACCAACTCGACACTCCCAGTACAGGTTACAAAGTACAAAGTTAGTTACAGTTAACCTCAGTTCTCCATGTTTAAGGCGATTTATGCCAAGTGGAAGGAATCCCACTAAACGTTATATAGATTTATAGAATAGGTGGTCGAGTGTATATTCAGAAGATTGGAACGTGGTCGAGAGTACGTTGTTCATTGGCCTTGGTCTTGGATACAGCTAGGTCGTCTTCCGATTTTGCAACAGTTGTCCTCACGAAACTTTGAGTCGTTTTGAACATGTGCTGCTGAAAAAAGAATGGTCACTATGACTAGCCGTTTTACTTTACAAGATAATTTCTATACTTGCGTCCCCATCTCTTCTCATATGTCGTTTCAAGTTTATAATGAAAATCCAAGTTTCAACGACAGATTTTCTCCTAACCTTCGTCGGGTAACAGTATTTTATGCATGAAAGTTACGGAAGTCACATTAAAATTTATAATTAAGCCATAAATCTGGAACTCTAGAATTGGGCGGTGATCTTCCGCTTTTCTGCAAATTGGATAAGAATTATGTAGAATGAAAGTGGAATTTTCTGCACGAAGCTCACTCGCTTTATTCGTTGAATGTAAAAAGGATTTCACACTGAGATTTCTTGAGATTTTTTCTGCAGAATTTTGGATGCTGTCGCATTACATGACTATACTTCTTCGTGTAAGAATTTCATGGAAAGGATAATACTTAAGTCGCCTGAAACGACTGATATTCGAGACGCTCCATTTGTCGACACGGTCCTCTGAGTTTGCACCAAAGTGACTGCGTTAAATGTCGATTAAGTACATTTTAACTTCCGGTTGCTGGAAAGAGTGAAATAGTAACGATCAAAGTTCTGCTTCATCCTTGACGTACTTAATTTAGTTAGAGAAATTATATAGTCCTCGCTTTTAGACAGCATATCTTATGGATTCAACCTATAGCATTGAAAGAGAAACATTAAAATTGTGAAACGCAAAGTTAAAGGATCTTTAAACTTTAAAGATTACGAGACAAACGTTTGACATTTTCATAAAGGTATCGTTCATACCTCCTGGCATTTTAGCACCCACAAATAATACCTTCTATTTTGTATTTCTTGTGTAGATCTTTCATATTTCGACAAAACTCACTTATTATTTCAGAGCATAACTTGTTGGTTTGAAACTGATCATTATAGGAACAATGTTTCAAGCTATTGTAAGCGTATCAGGAGTATCTTCGAGTGCTATTTATACATCATTAAATTACTGAACTATAATTATAAGTATAATGTTCGTGATGTATACATAAGTTGTTACCTGGTGCTTGACGCAATGCGCATCCATCCAGTAAAGCGTAAGAAGAATAAAGTGCTGGTGCTAATATAAAGTTCAGTACATGCTCGCTCAGCTCTGTAAGTTTCTTGCTATAAAGTTTCTTTCACCTCAAAGAAATGAAGCTATAAAAGATTATTCATTCGTCAGTTGCCAACCTTGCATTTTATCCTTGGGCATACAAGTCATTACTTCGTTAACCTAAAGTCTTCAAAAAAGTTTTGAAGCAAATTCTTTGCTTTAAAAATCAAGCCTCTAGGAAAAGTTGTAATTAAATCGTATAAACTCAGACCATCCAGATTATTTCTATAAACAATTCTTCCAGGTGTTAAAAATGTTACATTATGTTTCAAAGACATAAAAATTTTGATCACCTTTTTTAAATGACAATAGGTACTGTGATGACTGAGTTAATTGATTTTATTTTGAAAAGAAAACGGATTCTCGTTAAAATTCTGTTAGGAGCAATTGACGTTAATAAGATATTTTAATATTTGAATAAGGATGTCGTAAAGAATTGTAATGGAATCCAATTAAAGAAGGGAAGGTCTTTTTCCGGAAATGTTGGACACTTTACGACTTTCATTTCATCGGAGAAAGACGACATGAACGACTGTGTGACTTTAAAATCCCGGAAAGTATAAAATTGATGCAAATATGTATAATACATTTACTTATGATTGAAATCTAAAGAAAATGTATTTGAAATACTTCTTTTCAATTTTATCTATACAATTTTAATCATCGATCATTTCCAAACATAATTATTTGATTTGATAAATAATGTACTTGTCAAGGTGTGAACAGGATGTGAATTTTTGTGTTAATTAATATAACAAAAGACGGTCACGATATTAGTTCAGGTGATGGAATTTAAATACATATATGGAGCAAAAGGTGGTCCATTATCGACGTTTGTAAGACTTATCGGCTCCCGTGTATAAAACTAGGACACATGTAACATGATGCGATTACCTATGTGACGTAAAACCGCCTCTCCCGCAAAGACAAATGACATGATAATCTTGCAGAGTGAAATATTATATGCGAAAGCGTCCTTTACATATTTCAGGATTTAGGACTTCGACAGGAGTGAAATTTTATTCCTCTTTTTAGATGATATTCAAAAATTAACCAACTACAATTCAAAATCTGATTAAATTTATACTAAGTATGAAAATTATTTTTGTTTCAGGTGAGTCCAACTTGGAGTTACGCCTTAGGTTGTAAGTACATAGAACTTTTTAAAATTTACGATTCTATTGAAGAATGTTAACATACTTTAAAAAAGTATTCGTAAAATTGGTAAACAATTTAAAATGCCATCATCGGTTTTACTGGGTGATGGAAGCGTAAATACTTTACGTTGAAATTTCGATTTCAATGAAATGAAATTCTCGGTCCTGGTTCTAAAGAGTTGAATACGCGAGTATACATAATACCAACAATAAACGGGTTTTAGACTGCTTTTACGCGAACCTTGCATGTTCAGATTGCCTTGTTTCGAATGTACGTACGTTAAATAGTATGCAGTATGCAGAAGCGAGTGAAACCTGTTACGTTCAAAGCATTGAGTGCCGCATTCAAAATGCATTTAACGCTACCTTAATTCCTATTTCAAAATTGTTAAACAAGATAATCTTTTAAAAAGTCATTTAGATATTGGGTGATTTCAATTCAGGGGCTTGAATAAATATAGAATCTAATTGAGATTGGATTTACATCTTTAAAAGATGTATTTGCTGAAAATATAGATTTTCATATCTAGGAGAAGCTCTTTAATAAAATGATTACATAAATGGAGAAAAATGTATTAAGGATCGGGATAAAAATATCAAATTCCCTATACATATAGATATATGCGTGAGTAAACATGGTTGTAGGCATGTGGAAGTTAATATAACACTGCAACTGTAACGTTGAGCAGTGCCGTAAGTAGGATTTCATGTAACGGTGGATATATAGTTGATATAAAAACATGATCTAACGTGAAATTATTTCTTTAAAAAACTAAAAAAAGGCGTCATCATAGGTCCACGCCTATTCACCTTTTTCACCTATTTTGAATTTATTCACCTATTTCATTTATTTTGGCTACTTGTCACCTTTTCACCTTCTTTCTATTGTATTTAAAACAGTAATTCTCTATGCAAGAAACTTGTAATTTATATTTTTATTTGCAATATTTGTAGATAAAACATAATATAATTAAAAAGATATATCGTTCATTTGAATGTTCAAAATGGATGGGACTTTTCAATATACATATCTTCGACCTGGGAATGACTTAAATGTATCTACTCGCAAGTTTGTAAACTAGTTTCCCAACTAGTTTTCCCTTTTTCAGAATCCAACTTCTAGACTATTTAAAGTTTCATCTCCATCAAGAAATAAGAAATTTTCCTCAATCTTGAAGATTGAGGAAGAAGACAGCTCAGTATTTTTTTAGTAATAAACACCTAAAAAAGGTGATCAACTTTCCCAGGGTTTATTTTGAAACGAAAATAATTTTCTATGTTCGTTAGAATTCATACGGGACTTTCGAGTTTTCATTGACCATTTCGTTAGTCAGCAATCTATTGAAATTTGAATTTAAATAGAAATGAGATCACGAAGAGGCTGTTGCCCTTGAAAATTTCTTCATGTCATTGATGACCTTCCTTTCATATCATGTCACGGTTATTAAATTAAAAGATGTTTTCCATAACTGGGTTGTGATTGAGTCAAGGCCAAAAGGAGCGAGCGACCTCAGATCCTGCGAAGCTAACCGCCATTGATAAATTGATGATCTTTCTTCCGCTGACAAGTACTCAGCCTAAGAACTTCCAGTTTATTCAGAACTGAAAGAAGTGTCTTCCAGCAATCATTATCACACGAATTTGTCTCCATTCCCTGAAGAATAACAAAGATAAATAAAACAATTTGACGATGTTCATGAAGCCATGCCTCGCGTGTAGGCAGACCGTGAAGTGCAGCAGAGCGCACCAAGGATTCCAATTGTAGACTGCAGACGTTGACGCTGGAGCCTCGAGGCACTGGAGAACATGGAGAACCATACACAAAACACAAGAGGTCTTCCTCGCGTTCGAGAACGCTCGTGCATCGTGCATGTGAGTCGACACGTAGTCGTATGGTCGTATCTGCTCAGCCACCAAGCGAGACAGAAAATTGAGTTGGAAATGAAAGACTAGGAAAGAAACTTTTGAACCACCACATCGGTTTGGATAGAACGTGGCAGCCTGCGCAGCACTCGTCGCGCAACGCGCTGCTAGTCGCAAAGCCCCGTGCTCGCAGCGCTCCATTGCCAGCAACCATTTTCTCTGGACGCTAGCGACAGGCAACGCGACGCGACAAGCAGTCGAAACACAGGAAGGTCGAATCGACGCGTCGAGCGGGGCGATGCGTAGTGCGCAATAAGCACGCGACGCGATCGAAGCTACAGTCTCGTTCTGGACTTCAACGCTCTTGAATCCACTTTCATGCTGGAAAGCTTTGCGTTCGATGTGATATTTTCGACTTCTTCTATACTCAATGCCAATGCAGCGGCGCGTTCCAGAAAAAATGGATTGCACCCAACTTGTTTTGGAAGTATACGAGAGAAGACCCCTCTGGCAAAGGAATCACAAACAACATCATAATCGTGGAGTGCTCGACACTTTGTGGGATGAGGTCGCCGAGATCGTTGGATCCACAAGTAAGCGCGTTTCATTGCCTTCCACGTTTCAGTTAGGTTAGGTGAGAGTACCATAACATGACCCACATGACCGTATAACCAACATGTCCAATCAACGCGTTGCTCATCTGAGCGCTTTGCTTATTGCTCTCTCCTGCTCCATAATACTCGGTTATCGGAAAATATTAATTTGTCGATGATTGGAGTTACTTTCTGATTTTATTTTATTGTCTCTCTACACACACTGTTAAATACAATTTATATCCTGGAAATAAGAGAGCTTCGTAATAGGAAATAATTCGTAACACATGTTACGTTGATGCAACGTAAAGATTTTATTGTTTATTCGGGGATATTGGAGCTTAAAGGTTTTATTGCTTATTGGAGCACATTAGCTCGCAGATTTATAAAAATTGAGTTTCAATTATTGTGAAAAAAGAGAAATGATTATTTTGCTACTATTTGATAATATTATTTTTTATTCTGAGATGATATACATTGTAAATGTGGAACTCATTAGTTTAATAGAAAATGTGGTTAAGGCTAAGGCATTTTAAAATTAAACAAACATTGAATTGCTGAAGCGATAAGATAACGTTAATGTGCAAAGCACTCTACGAGAATCTAATTACTATTAGAGTAGTGTATGTAAGAATGAGGTTTATTTATTCTTGGCAGAAAACTGGGCTTTTTTATTTAATTTTTACCGAGTGGACATTCAAAAAAAGTCAGATCAGGCTTTGATTGGATTGAAGTTTCAGATATAGTCTGACGATTTTTTTTACATTTATTGGATTAAAAATATTTTTAAAAGTTTCCAACGTTCCCAAACTCCAAAATTTGTATTTATTTACTGGCAGAAATTTACCTGTCGTTGCTCGGGATTTTATGAGATTTTATAGAATTTAAAGGATTTCTGAGGGATTTTATGGAATTTCGTGGGATTAAAAAAAATTTTAAGGAATTTTAAAGAATAAAAAACTTTTAATGGATTAAAGGCGTTGGACCAAAGTGTTAAACTCAAAATTCCATTCTCCATTTTGTTCAACGACAATTATAACTAAATATTTTTTCGCTCTGTAGCGCTAATCTTTTTTCAAATATAAGACTGCGTGCAGAGCGAAAAAATATTTAGTTTAGATACTTTTTGCATAAAACAAAGAATTAAACATCCAACTCCAAAATTAAATATTTTTATTTTACTTAAAAAATATTTGAATTAGATTTTTTTTCGCTCTGTACGCATAATTCTAGTTAAAAGTTGATTAATTCTATAGAGGGGAAAAATTCCAAATTTAATATTTGTTGAGTAAAATCGAATTTTTAGATTATAACTTGGCTCCAATACCCTTAAACAAAGTATCGAGTAATTTTAAGGGATTTAATTTTATTTCTTCCACATTAGAGTCAATTTCATCAAATTTCTTAAAATTACTTAAAATGTCTTGAAATCTCTTGAAATCCTTGAGGGGCTGTCCTTAAATTACTTAAGGTTTTTAGGGGGGGGGGGGTAAGCATTTTTCTATGCTGACCTTACGTAAAATTTTTTTCTTTTTGAAAACCACTGAAAATCAAATTTAAATAGAAAGAGGTATTTAAAAAATAATAATAAAATGTTGTATTTCATGTAATTTTTTAATCTCTCCTTTATAATAATAAATGTTAGTTTGAAAAGAGTCGACGTTTTTATATTGTCTCACACAACAACATTAAGAAAAAATTCATTCGAAAAAAATTACGTAAGAAAGAGGGGGGGGGGGTCAAAACTTACGGACCTTTACAAAATTCCAGAAAACAGCCTTACGAAATTTAAGGACGGCCCCTAAGCTCTCTTCAATTTTTTTAGAATTTCTGATAATAAATGAATAAAAATAAAGTAGTTTCAGGAATTATTTGATATTCTTAATTCAATAAATGTAAAAAAAAATTTAAAAAGTTCATCAGACTAGACGTCGGCAACTTCAACCCAAATTATCCTTTGGAATCTTTCAATTGGGGAATGGTACTCTCACGTTTTCTGATAATTGCTATTTCTTCAACGGATATTTTGATTGACTCTTAGGGGACGGATGTCGTCGTAGATGGAAAAGCTTAAAGGACAATTTTCGAAGGGAATTAAAAAAATCTGAGGAAACAATGTTCAAGTCAACTTGGCCTCACTACGACTCCCTGCTCTTTCTGAAGGACCAAATGATTTCTTCGTTCCTCGCAGATCCTCTAGAATTGCAACCACAGACGAAATTGGAAGTCTTTGAAAACTCTTCTAACGAAGAGAAAATAGGTGATGACTCGGAAGTTCTAGAAAACTATGAAGGATGCCAGAGTTTTGGTGCAGCTGACTCGCCACCCTCTACTTCAACCGCCCGTGTAACTCGGGGTAGACGAAAGAAGCAGAAAATTAGAGAAGAAAGTGAATTTTTCAATGAACTTGATAACATGGATGACATAATTCCACCTCCACAAATAACACACGACATTCCCAAAAAAGATGTAGAATATGAAAACACATCTGAATCGGATGATTATTTTTTCTTTATGAGTCTTATCCCCCACGTGCAGAATTTCACTTCGATTCAGAAACTGAGGTTGCGCAATAAAATTCAGCAGCTGATTATAGACGAGGCGTCCGGAGTTAATAATAGTAATAACACTAATAGTCATTGATGCGCCCGTTCCGTATTTCACTTTTGTTCCTACGACATTTTTCCCTTTTTGCAAAAAAAGATTCTGACGAAACAATTCAGTTTTCCATTTCGAATTGTTTCTGTTCAATGAAGATTCGAGTATTTTGTTACCTTAGAAATATTTAAACTAATGGAAAAATTGCAATTTAAGAGTTTGTTTGGAGAATGTTAATACAGAGAAGGATATTAAAATATATATATTAAAATATTTAAAATATTTTCTAAGGTTGTACTTTTTTCATTCTTCGTGTGATTCCCACTTGTAGAACCTTTGAATAAAAAATTTTTGATGTATAGACTTCTGTCAAGTTATTTTCCCAGATTCTACCATGGAATTTCTTAGATCAATTTGCAGACTATTGAAATTACAAGTTTCTGCATAGAATTTGCATGGAATACAAAAACTTTTCGCAAAAAAAATTCCTGTTGCGGTTTCAACTATACCTACTTGAACATAAACTCCTTGAAACGATAACTTTATTTAAGCGTGTAAGTTATGTCGATTGAAATTTTCAAGGACATATTTTATCTACTTAAATTTACTCACATAGATGTCATGTACAAACTACATATACAGTGTGACCGGTAAATTCCCGCCCACAGGATAAGAGGCGTTGCGATTTCTCGACAGATCACGAACCGGTTTCGCCATCGGCATAATCCCTATTTCACTTGAACTTTGTAGTTCGTCTCATATATTTGCTTTATCATTAGTTTCTACCTTTCCTCAATAGATTGAACTTGTAAGTTTCCTATGCAGTTTGTACTTATGAGTCTCAACATTTTATTTAAGCACTGGGAACGTTGTAATCTAAATTATTTAAATTATCTTGACTTGCTTCATCTAATTGTTTGAACGACTGAATAACGATTGAATTTATTTTAAATTATTCAGATAATTACTAAATATGGATTTTTTCATTTACAAAATGAAATATTAGAAATCCATTAATTTCTATTTGCTTTCGTTCACCTTTTATCAATGTAAATGGCTAGTAAATATCAGATTTGTGGGTTTAAAACAAATCAATAGTGGGAAAATAACAAAGACTTGATAAAACTAAATTTTGCTTTTGAAATGATTTTTCTTTAATATTTTTTCGTAACGGATTTATGGTTTGCCATAAGTTCATTTACCTTGAGCAAATTTCTGAGATAAATTTACCGGTATTCTTAATAATAGCATGCACGTGATAGAAAAAAAATATATAGGAAATAGATGCAAGCCTGTGTAAGAAACAACTAATTAGTGTGAGCTAAGAGGTCATTGTACGTAATTACACTCGACCTTTTGCAAACGCCTGCCACCGGCAAGTAGCGAGTATTACACGGTAAATATCCTAGGTCACTTGCATTATTCTTGTAATACCACATTTTCAAGGTTTCGCTCTCAACGTCTCTAATGCTCTTTATTTTATCTGCCCGTTCTCGGTCTTGGAGGATTCTAATTATGGAATTAATAAAAAATAAAAGTATAAATACCGAATTTACAAATTAACGCATAAAAGATCGAAAACATAAATTATATAAAATATTTAATATATAAATATTAAATACCCCGAAATTCTCAAATTCCTGAAATTTAAATTTATCGAATACAGAGCGGAAAAATATATAATTGAAATATTTTTTGAGTAAACTGTTTTCCACATTTACTGTAAAATTTGGAAGCTGTCAGTGTATCCAATAATTTTATTTTGAAATGACCCAGTTTTCAATCAGTGTATGCATCACTCAAATTCAAAATTAATATTGCTATTGAATAATCCAGTCACCATCGAAATTGGAATACATTAAAATTTTTAAATCAATCGGAAAGTACATCTCTAGAGTAAATTTTTTAGAACTTCTTTTTCTTTTTACTTCTATAATAGGGGCCAAGTTAAAGTTTTCAAATACTTTGCGAAATAAAAATACGAAGATGAAATCTTGAGAAGTTATTATACTAAAATTACCATAAAGTGATAGTAAGGGCAATGAGAAAACTATTGTGGGAATTCTATAGGTGCTTGGAATAATAAAGGGCGTCAAATTATCTCTTGCCGCAGGAATTGAGGTCGACTTGGGGAAATAGTTCAGTTGACTATCAGATATAAAATTCACCCTGATTCTCTTTTCTTGAGGAAAAAAAAATGAAAAAAAGTAGAAGATGCGACATTACTCCAGGACACAAGTTGGGGGCAACTTTTGTAGACACTACTTTCCATTATGTGAAACCCATAATCAAGGCCGGATTAAAGTCTTATGACACTCTTAACCTAAAAGTTCGGTTCACCCTGGGGTACTTTAATATCCCATAAAGTTACACTGTTCTTTCAAAGCTATATAAAAGTGGCTCAAGCGAATCTTGTGATAAATTCTCAGGAATAGATCACATTATTATATATAATAATCTTACTAATTCTTTTCGTTCGATTAATTCATTTTTTGACGTGAATTTTTTCATTTTTTGACGCACCCAGAAAAAAGTTTCTTTAAATCAAAGAAACTTTCTTTAAATCAAAGAAATTCTAGTATTGATATACGGTCAAAGAAACATTTGTTTGATTTAAAGAAATTTTTTTGTTAAATTTTTTTATTTGATTTAAAGAAATATTTCTTTAATTTTAACGGAAAATTTCTTTCAATTAAAGAAATATTTCGTTGCTTCAAAGCAAAGATTTCTTTAAATTAAAAAAATATTTGATTGCTTCAAATGAAAAATTTCTTTAAATTAAAGAAATATAATTTTTTATTTGACCTTTATATTTCTTTATATACACTTTATTCAGCACGATCTAATCCCACTTTTATGTAAATTTTTGTTACTTCTGTTCACAATTTCGTGTACAGAAATTATAATTTCTTAATAAATTCAGAATGAATTAAATTTTTTTAACTTAAATTTTCATAAAAATTGTAAATTCTCACACTTCTTGTAAATCCTCACACTCATGTAAATCTCACACTCTTGTAAATTTTCACACTCTTGTAAATTGTCACATTTCTTGTAAATTCTTACACTTCTTTATCCTCGTCTTTATCACACATTTTAACGATTTAAATGATTATGAAGACTTTATCTAGCCGGCCGCGTCCGCTTTTACACAAACATTTGACAACACACGAGTTCACGAAAAGAATGCATTTCCGAAAGGCTTCTTCTCCTACGCAATCGCGTGGCGCATTAATGATGTGGATTATAAGAAAATCTTTCTTTGATTCAAAGAAATAATTTGTTTATTTCAAATTACTGACTCTAAAGAAATTATTTCTTTCATTTAAACTATTAACTTTCTTAAATCAAAAGAATTTTGTTTTAAATCAAATAAATCATTTAAACAAGTAGTTTATTTAAGTGAAAGAAACTACTTGATGTCATTTATTAAAATCAAAGAAATTTTCTTTTAATAGAAAAATATTTGTGTGTTAAATCAAAAAAACGTAGTCAAAAAAATGTTTTCTTTAATTTAATAAGAACTTTTTTCTGGGTGCGTGAATTTCGTAAAATTCCCCTAAATTCTTGAAACTTTTTAAAAATTTGACGTAATCAAATGTCCTTGCCTTAAAATTGAAAAAAATTTGCAGAGCCTACAATTGTTTAATTTCAAAATGGAATTATGTAATGTACAAATATAATATACATATATTTATTCTAGAGCTTTTTTCTGTTTTGAAAAATATAACTTTTCAGGGTTTTCTTGGAGTGTTTTCAGTGCATGAAATTTGCAATCGGATGGAAACTCTAGAAATGTTCTTTCAGCGACTCTTTCATGTTCTCCTCTTTTGTCAATATAATATAATGTAGTAACAAGAGAAGCTTTTTGTATACGAAGCGGGTCAATACAATCTATCGAGTTCGTGGATATAGAGATACGATGTGTATTCTGTAGAGAATTCCTGTCCAAGATGTTATCCGACCAAGGGTTCTGTAGATACCACCCACTTATCCTGACGACGATATATCTCTTGGGTGTCGTGGCACCACTTTAGAGTTACACCAAACCGAAATGGCCCCTCTGCCACCATTTCACCCCCGAAGGGGATGAACGCGAAATCAGCTCACGCTGCAAGTGGTCGTTCTCATAAAACACCGGCGACATTCTGCAGATTCACACTGAGCCTCGATAAATTATCGCCGAAAGTCCTCTTCTTTTTTTTTAGTACCAATTTCAGCTCCTCCTTAATCTTTTGCCTCCGAAAAAATCCAATTAATTAATAACAATAATAAAGTTTGGTGGTTGTCTCTCCACAAGCTTGTCATCACCACAATAGATTTTTAGCGCTTATTTCAGTTTGACATTTATGTATTTTATATTTATGTATTTTATTTAAAATCTCTTGGAATTCTTTAACAATAAGTCTCTTAAAGAACCACATGTGTGGTCCTGGCAATCAAAAAATGGTAGTTGTAACATATTTTACTCTTTTTGTGGTTGTGGCAGCCATATCAGTTTCTCCGTGAAGTCATTCAAAATGTTGAGCTTTAAGCTTGCCTTTGCTCCTAGAATTTTCATTTTCCAATAACGGTTTCGAGTCATGAATCGCTTTTTACATTCTAGTGTACTAGAGCAAACCACATTGTGGATTGTGTATACTATATATACTATATATGTCACACGTGTTTTCGCTGGTTAATTCAGTTTTGAACGGTGTTTGTCCCAACGGTAAACTCGAAACGCCACCCACGTACATCGTTGACCTGAATGACGATGCGCGAATTCGTGTCGCTGGTTTGTTTGGTGGAGTTTATCTGAAAGTTCCATCCCACAACTTGGGTATTTTGTTGAGCTTATTAGAATTTGATGATATGATGAGGTTGAAGAAGATCAGGACAATCTGCTACTAAAATCATTTATTTAAAAGAAACTCTTACAGAATTTGTAAACACTTCATGAAAAATGAACTTCAGAATTTATATGTCTTTTAGGTAAATTATTTTATTAGTAATGTAACATCTAGTCAGAAAATTTTCCAGGATCAAAATTTTAAAGCAGTTTATAAAATTGTACTATATTTTAATATTTCTGTGGTTGTGACAACTGTAGTAGTTTTTTCTGGGAAGAGTATCAAAATTTCAAGAGTTAATAAACGAGAATAAATAATATAGTTCATGATTTTTCGTGCAATACTTCGTTTTAATTTTTAAGTTTAAAATTTCAAAAATTGTTGGTGATTTAATATATCATAACATCTTCTTTTAAAGCTTTCGCTTTGAAAATCTTCAATTCAAATTTGAAAGCATCTAAATTGAAAGCCTTTGAATTCGAAGAGTTCTTTTCTCATCGTAAGATACAAACCTTTGAAATGGTACTTGTAAGATTGACAATATCCACTTGATTTCTATCGATTTCGACTTAACCCATCAATTCGATAAAGATATAGAACGAATAGCTTTGAGACTAGAAAGAAACTGCGCCCGCGGATCGCATAATCCGGCATTCGCATGCATTCATCGTGTATGCATGTTCGGATAAGGTGGTTTCCTTAGGCATGAAGGAAAAAATCCGGAATTTATTACTAGGATGCCTGAAGAAAAGAAGAGATCTCATTTGAGAGTAGAGAGTACATTTTACTTTTATGATTTTCCGCCTTGCCCTGAAATTAGGTTTTCTGGCCATTCAAAGAGGATCAAGTGTGTCATGTGCACAAAGCCTCGTCTCCTCACTAATAGACCTCAAAATTCTAAGTAGGCTCTGTCTTTAGAAAAGCTTCATAAAAAGTCACATTCAAAACGTTTTTTCTATTCTTCCGCTAACTTTCTTTTCACCTTTTTGAAAGAGGACACAACTAAATAAATAATGTAGAATAAAAAAACGTTTAATGTAACAAAGTTAACTGTAATAAGTTTCTTATAAATGCGTCTGTGTACTGAATATAGAACATTTTTAAATATTAAACTATGTACAAGTAAGAGACGGAATGTTGGGTATTTATACTTTAAAATGCAAGGCAAAGCTAGAAATATTGATTTATAGGTAAATATATAAAATCAACGGAATTATGAGAGAAGTCGTTACTTGAACAAACGGAAAAGCAAAAAAGAAACACTTTACACTCTTCAAGGTTTACGTTCATTCTTCGTGATTCATCGTGTAGAATAGATCCTTAAAATAAAAGCCTATACTATTTTCTTAAAGAAGGAAACTTGCATTGATCTTTGGTAAGTTGGTGAGCAAAGTTGTAGTGTTAGCGTTCATAAATAATGATGGTAGTAAATAGAAGTGCACGCGTGAATGAGATTACGTTATTATGCATCGATCGCTTAAGGTAAAAGCACTTGTCGTTCTATATGAACAGCGAAATTAACTCTCGTGTTCTAAACCGACAGCATTCAACGAACTAAACGGAGTTTTCACGTAAAGCGGATTAAATTGTGGTTTTTAAATGTTAAAATTTATTACTCTTGAATATTGTTGAAATTTCGTTGAAATTCAGTGAATTTAAGAGCGTAAAATTTAACATATATTTTTAAAGCCGTTTTATTCGAGATTTTCAATTGGTTTAATTATTAGAATTTATAAATCCGAAAATTGTTTCAAGATTGAACTACTTATTAGTCATTGATTACATTCTGTAGTTCTCGTTCTACAATTACGCCACACCACACAATTTCCAGCTTGGCTAGACTTTATGTAACTTCCAACTATAAGAGCGATCAAACTGGCAATTCATATACTTCATAATTTTTAATGATAGATGTTATAAGTCGAGCTTATAGAAGCACCAAGGAAATTTTCACGTTAGATCTTTGACCATCACCCTGAGAAAATTAAACAGGATTTTCTATAGAGCTTCGGTCTACATGACAAATGACACATTCCATGGTGCTTAATACACGAGTTTGCCTACGAAGTTATTGTTCCATTTATATTATTATGGTTAAATTTTATTACTTCCTTTCTGACTAGGATCAAAGCACTCTAATTTTATTACTTTGATCCTTAGGAAGGCTAACCTCATTATCCTAAGCCCAGCATCTGACCGCCTGTCGGCTGACCTCATTTTCCTAAGCTCAGCATCTGACCGCCGGTCGAATTTACAGATGTCAATCTCAGACCCAAACACAATTTGCTCTTCTTAGTTACAGTTTTCTCTACACTCTTTCTCTCTCTCACACACACGTATTTAACATCTCTTTCACTCCTTAAACGAATCTAAAACTTTCCACTGTTTTCGTTTATTACTGAAATTCTGATCAAATTTCCGTAATATTTCGACCATTGGAGGTTTCATTTTCATTAATTAAAAGGAAAAAGGATATAAGCAGGCAATGTCGAGAATTTCCAAATTATTATTATATTATTTTTATGTAGTTATAAGAGTATTAGGGATGAATGGGACGAATGACTGATTAAAAATTAGTACTGCTTATTTTATTTTAATAATTTAATTTTAAGACTTATTCAAATTTTGTAATTCTTAAATTTAATTTTAACTTAGACGCTCGAAGCAAGGAGAGACGGTGAGTTTTCCCCACCTAGACCAGCATTTCCCTCTCTTACGAATCTATTGGCGGGGACTCTGCCCTCTCTCCTGGCCGAAAGCGTCTCGTAACCGAAGGGCCTGCGAGCCCGGACTGAGTCCGGACTCTCTCGCGATCCTCGTCGAGACCATACATTTCTGATCCCTTATTGAAATTAGGGAACATAACATAGATCACGAAAGACTTGTTAGTCAATCGAGATTAAAGAAAATGATAGACTATCACTTCCACGAATTGAAATGAAGAATAAGAATAAATTTTTATAGTACTAGTCATTAAAAAGCTGAATTTTTTAATAAAAATAGGCGACAATTAAATATAAAAAATAGGCGAAATTATAGGTGATGACCTTTGATGACTGCAATATATAAGAATATGTAAATTGGAAAAGGAGATATTATCGGGAAGAATAATACTTGGGAAAGTCTCTGGACTTTGCTGGAAATTTTAAATTACAGCGTAATCAAATCCAGAATGAGAAGAACTCTAGACTCTATTTGAGATAATGTGAATCTGTTATAACCAATCGGTAGAGGTGTGTTAGGTTCTCAAAGGAGTTTCCAATAATCATCGTATCAGTTTCTCGATCTTACTTCCAGAAGTTGTAATGGAATCCTTACTCCATTCCGAAACTTCCTGTTCCTGACCAAGATCTTAAATATAAAATAACTCAAGTCCGAGGTGCATTATTCACTTATATTTGACTTTCACAGAATTGAATTTGAGCTTCAAATAATCAGAAATTTTAAATTCCAAGTGTTGAAACACAAATTTAATTGTTAAGTGGTTTCAATCTTACGTTCAATTGTTTACTAACCTAGGAGTTTGTTTCTCGAAACATAATGTTATTCTTAAAAATACGCAATGACTTGTTCTTTAGCGTGATTTTTTCACATTAAGTCTTATCAAACTCGCATTAAAATATCGTGCTTTTAACGTGTGGTTTAAGTTCTGAACGTTCAAATTAACGAATTTTGTATTGATTGTATTTCAAACTAGAAAGAGTTTTAAAACATTGATTCATTTGCATTGAAAATAACTCTGTATGAAAGAAACTTGTAATGCCTATTGTTATTTTGTAGTTGCAATAACATTTCTGGATAAAATAGAATCGGGAAAAAAATACTTCGTTCATTTGAAAGTTCAAACCTTTAGGTACATCTTTTAACGCCATAAAATTTTTAGATAACAAGAACCCTGATCAAAGAGTGAAAAATTCTTTTTATTTCTTAATTCAATCTATCGAACACGCTTAATCTCTTTTACCTAAAAGTAAATGAAATATATTTATAAAAATAATTTATCAGAATTAATAAATTCTGGATAGTATTTCTGGACTTAACTTCCCCCTGTTTAAAAAATCGGTGACTATTGCAGTACAGGGTTGCCAACTTTTCTGAGATCAAAGTTTGAAATATTCACAATGTTAAAAAAAATAGCCTCTGGAAGATATTTGTAATTCATTTAATTATATTTTAAAATCATTGCAATAAAATCATGAACATTAAAAGCTATTCATTTTAAATACATTGGAGGAAATTCTTAAGTTTTGCATCATGTAAAACAATCGTTTCGGTTTAAATGTACTTCATGTCATACTCATAAAAAATTTTCCTTTCATTCTTGTCTTACAAAAAAAAATAATTTCTCAAGCTTCTCCGGTAACTCCTGTCAATAAAGGAAATTTTTATTAAAATAAATCGATTTTCAAATAGCGTCTTTGAATACTTTACCTCATTTTTTCCTCCCAAGTAAGCATTAATCAATGCCTCCTCAATTTCTTTTGTTTCTAAACAAAGACCTTTGTAGCCATCCAGTATAATCTTTAAGAATTTCCATAAATTCTCTATATCGTATGGTTTATCTAATAACTGGGTTTGTAAGGAACAGGGTACCTTCAAATCCTTTGCCACTTCCATTGTGTATTTATAGTTTTTTTCACAGCATTCGCACTCGCAGTTGAATAACAAACATCCTTTCAACATAGTCCTTCTGTGTTCAGTTGTCCCTTTCATCTTAGCGAAACCAAAGTAAGAGACATAAACCTGAAAAAGAGGAATCACATAATATTATCAATATTTATTTATATAAAAAATTTCAAATCAATACAAACCTGTTTCCCTTTCTTAATGTTCCTGCAAGCCCTCAATATTTTATTTCCATTCTCGTCATCATATGTTAAAGTATTGCAAGCACAAGAGTGATTCAGTAAACTGAAAGCTGGGTGCACACAAGTAGCGATTACGTTTTTGTCATTGTATCGTTTTATCTAAAATGTTGCATGTTTTTAATCAAGATTTTTCAAAAACAAATAACAATATTCACATTAGGTAGTCAAAATATATAAACTTACGGTATCTAAATTCGTGTAGCAAACGTAGTTCAGATGTGTGATAAGTTGACCCAGTTTAAAAACATCATCTAAATTATTTCCTTTTAAAAAATCGGTATGCTTCTTTAAGACTGTGGATAGAATGGCTGCCTCACCTGTGAACTGTCGAATTTTTCTTTTGTCTCTATGTGTCAACAAACTCAAAACAGCATCAGGAC
>CAJFCO010000373.1:2239028-2307055 GCA_904066015.1 Synergus gifuensis
GTTCTTTATCTTCTCCATGGTAGTTACAGTATCGTGAAATTTTTCACCTTGCTCTGTGGCAATGAGCATTGTACGGAGATATAACGCAACTTGATGATCGCGAGATGAAGGTACGAATTTCAATATTTTACATTCAATTTTATGGTACTTTCTGTATGCATTAGATTGACAATTGAGAGAACAATACACACAGAATACGCAGTTGTCGCAGGGAATCGGAGCTACTATCAAACTGAGACAGTAATCGCAAGTCCATTTATTTTCTCCAGGCTGCATAATCCTGTTACCATATAGTTCTGATGGGACAGAAACAAATGGTTTTTGAACCATAAGAAGATCGCCCACTTTAATATTTTGTGTCGTCACATAGTGTCGACCAAACTTATTATTGTACTGTAATTTTATAGTTTTGCTGACTCCTTTGATTTCTCGGTTTTCTCCTTTTGAAAATCTTATTTTCTCTTTGGAATTATCCTTCAAGTTTAATTCTTTGGATCTCAAAGACGAATTTAAAGCTTTCAGTACTTCTTCTCGTTTCTTTAATTCTTCCCGTTGTTCTTTAGAGATTTTTAATTGCAGAGCTCTTTCGATATCTTGCAATGATTCCGTGAAAGCTTTTAATTTTTGTAAAGCTATGGAGCGTTCAATGTAATATTCAGCAATTTTAGTTGAAGATTTGGGAATCATTATGAGACCACGAGTAAAAGCTGCTGTGGCATTTTCGTACTTTTCCGTCGTTAAAGCTTGTTTTCCTTTCGAAAAAGTAAATGAATTAATTTTTAGTAGTCAATTAGAGGGGAGTTCACAACAAATTGAAACAAATTGAAACCAATCAAACGTAAATATTTACAAATTTGGCTAGAACAAAATCAAAACTTAACCTCCATTCAAAGACAATACAATTTATGTAAATTAAATAAATTCTGCTCAAGAAGATAATATATGATCAGAAATAACTGTACGCGCTAAGAAAATATTTAGACTAACGATTTTCAAGTTTTTCGTAACTTTGTATTTATATTAATAATTATGTAGTTCTAGCTGAAGGTGTATCCAAGCCATAATTACTCTTTCAAATAAATGAGTAAATTAAACTTACCTTCTGCAAAAAATTTAGCAGCTTCGTCTTCCGATTTGTTAATTATTCGTTTTGGTACAAAATACGTTGACAATTCTTCTGGGACAACATCAGACATCAATTGGTTAATTAAAATTCTCAGTAAATCATCCTCATCATCCATAAAAGGACCTTCTTGAGGCTTAACATCCCGTGTGGAGACAGTTTTGTTTAGTTCGCCTTGGTCCATGTTTATAAAATTCCACTATTTCAACTGATTGAAGTATTGTGAAGCTTTATCTCCAAAACGAGACGTTGGCTTTCTTCAGATTTCACTGAATATCCTGAATATAGTAGAATATAGAGTAGCAGTTTAACCAACTTTTCATGGATAATAAAATTAATCTTGAATGTTATTGCACTTTTATTTAAAGATAATATTTGAAGACATAATGCAGTTTTTAATTAATTTTCCTGCAGAAGATAATCAGATGTCACGTTCGATATTTCAAATTACATATAATGTAGTTTTTTAATTATGTTTCCTGTTGAAGATTATTAAATGACATGTTTAAAGTAATGAACGCGGCTATAAAAGCGTATTCTTCTCTAATTTTCGGAATGAGTATATGAGTATTTGAAAGGACAATATGATTTATACTAGAGAACTTTATTTATTTTAATTGAAAACTTTAATTATTAAATTTTATTTTAAATAAACAATCATTTTCAGAATAAGTTGTTACACCACAGGAACGAACAAAACTAAACGATAATAAACATAAAACTACTTGTTTGTCAGTAACGCAAAGGATATTCATCATTTTTTAATATTCTCTATCCTAAGAGTTTTTCTTTGAATTCTGTAAAAACTGATTTGCATATTCTTTTTCTGCAATTTTGTGTTTGATTTTAGGAAAAGTTCAATACATTTCTGATCTAGGTTCATTGTTTATTTTATGGAACAATGTAGAGTTTGCGTGTATTTATCACAGGGAATGTGGGCTATAGTCGAATTGACAGTTATCGCAGATCTATTGTTTTCCTTGGCTTACAGTTTCCTCCATGTTTCGTAACAAATACGAATGGTTTTTGAATTACCAGAACATTTCAAACTTTGATATCTCGTGTCGCCTCACGTGTGTTAAGCTTTTTCAAAAACTAAATTCATACTGATTTTAAAACTAAACAACTTACACTCGACTGCCGCAATAGTCATCACCGCAATAGTCAGAATTTCGCAATAGTCACCAATTTTCTTCCGCAATAGTCACCAGCTCTTCTCAGCTGTTCTCTCAATTGCCACTTGATACCACTGCACATGGGCTGCGATCGGCATCTGATTGGTTGCTAACGCAAACAACACAATACGCAATACGCATGCGCAATCGATGTGACATTTGAGGTAGGGACAATTGGTGACTATTGCGGGGGAAACTGTTTCGGATTTGGTGACTATTGCGGAAGTCGAGTGTATTTACGTGTGACTCCAGTTGAAAGACAAGATTAAAGTAAAGTAAATGCAATGAAACAATTGCAAACGAAACAAACAATATACAAGTCTTATTTCATACGTAAAATTAGTAAAAACTCGCCAAGCATAAGAAAAGTTTAAATTCAGATACCACTCTTCATGTGTCGTAAAGGAATCTTCTGAATTGCTCTTAGACGATGTTTTTCCTTCATCGATGAACAATTGAATTTACCTTATTAGCTGATCCCAAATAAGGATCTACCAATGCTATTTCCAGTGTTTTAGTTTCTGTACAAGGACCTGAATATTCTTTAAAAATTAGTTTTAATACTTTCCATAAAGCCTCGATAACGTTTCCCCTGTTTTTTAATCTAAATTTCAAATCCTTAAGTACTCTAAGTGCTCCTTTTAATTCAAGGCCGTACGTGTAATCACGTACACAAGCTTCGCATTCACACGTGAAAAACTTCTTATCCTTCAATTGGTATTTTCTCGTTTCAGCTGATGATAAGTACACGGAATTAAAAGCAATGTAAGAAACGAATATCTCTGAAAACTTTAATGAGTATAGAGAATCAGTATCATAAAATTTTGTTGATGAAACACTAAAAATATTTGTTAGTTACAGAAGAAACTTTGAATAAAAGAAACCTGACCTCCTTTTTTAATATCTTTGCAAGCCCTTAGAATTTTGTTTCCGTGTTTGTCATTATAAGATAACGTATTGCAAGCACATGCGTGGTTTAATAGATTTAACACCGGATACATAGCTAAAGCAGTGACATTTTCCCAATTATTTCTTCTAAGCTGAAATTAAAAAATATCATTGATAGTTAAAATGATATAAAAGTAAATAGAATTTCAAATAAATGACTTAAATTTTAAACGCACACAATAGAAGTTCCTGATGCAGATATAACTCAAGAATATCATAAGCTCCGCAAGGCTTCGAACATCATTGCTTCCTTTTAAAAAATCAGTATGCTTTTTTAACACAACTGCTACCTCAGTTGCATTGGTTACAATCGTTGTGTGATTCCTTTTATCTCTATGGTTCATCAAACTTAAAATAGCTTCACCGTTGGTATCGTCAAGTTTCCCGTTTTTGAAACCAGCTGTTCTTCTGTCTGTAAAATACAATCATTAAAATAATTGTTTTATAATTAAGCTTGATTTCCGAATTTCTGACAATTTTATAAAAGAATTTATTATAAATATACCTCTACGGTTTTTAACGTCTTCCATAAGATTATAAGCTTTTTCAAAAAATTCTCGCCCTGCTTTGTCATAATGAGCAAGGTCCTTAAAAAAATGAAGAAAACACTCCTAAGGGAGCGTGTATGTTTGCAAGTTTTCGTTCAGTTTTATGGAATTTATCATAGACTTCAGATTTACACTCAACAGAACAGTAAAAAGGCATAGCATAATTATCGCAGGTAATCGGGACCTTAGTCGTTTTAAAACAATTTCCACAGAACCATTCTTTCCCTTTGGGACTGACATTACTTTCTTTTATTACAAACGTCACATAGGGTTTTTGAATCATTAAAACATATCCAACTTCAATACTTCGAGTCGCTATGTAATGTCTACCGAATTTTGTGCTGTGTAGACCAAAGCAATTGCGCTACTAACTCCCTTGATTTCCGTATTTTCACCATACGTTAGAGTCACTTCCAGTGTTTTATGAGACCGATCACTTGACAAGAACTCTAGACTCATATTTCAGATAATTTGAATCTGTTATAAGCAATCGGTAGAGATGTATTAGGTTCTCAAAGGAGTTTCCAATAATCATCTTATCAGCTTCTCGATCTTACTTCCAAAAGTTGAAATGGAATCCTTACTCCATTCCGAAACTTACTGTTCCTGACCAAGATCTTAAACATAAAATAACTCAATTCTGAAGTGCATTATTCACTTATATTTGACTTTGATAGAATTTAACTTAAGCTTCAAACAATCAACAATTTTAAATTCCAAGTGCTGAAACACAAATTTAATCGATAAGTGATTTCAATCTTACTTTCAATTGTTTACTAACCTAGGAGTTTGTTTCTCGAAACATAATGTTATTCTTAAAAATACGCAATGACTTGTTCTTTTTCACATTAAGTCTTATCAACCTCGCATTAAAGTATCGTGCTTTTAACGTCATAACATTTTTAGATATCAAGAACCCTGCTCAAATAGTGTAAAATTCTTTTTATTTCTTAATTCAATCTATCGAACACGCTTAAGCTCTTTTACCTAAAAGTAAATAAAATATATTTATAAACTAGCTGTGAATTCGATCTCGGGTGTTCCATTTAACTATTTTTATATTTTTTTGTGCTCATTTTTTGAGCACTTTGCTTCCTCAATGTTAAAAAAATAGCCTCTGGAAGATGTTTATGATTCATTTAATTATATTTTAAAATCATTACAATAAAATCATGAACATTATAAGCTATTCATTCTCAATACATTGGAGGAAATTCTTAAGTTTTGCATCATGTAAAACAATCGTTTCGGTTTAAATGTGCTTCATGTCATACTCATAAAAAATTTTCCTT
Organism: Synergus gifuensis; assembly: GCA_904066015.1. NCBI lineage: Eukaryota > Metazoa > Arthropoda > Insecta > Hymenoptera > Cynipidae > Synergus > Synergus gifuensis. The sequence goes on from CAJFCO010000373.1 coordinate 2,244,115, forward strand.
TCATTCTTGTCTTACAAAAAAGCATTTCTCAAGCCTACTCGGTAACCACTGTCAATAAAGGAAATTTTTATTAAAATAAATCGATTTTCAAATAGCGTCTTTGAATAATTTACCTTGTTTTCTCCTCCCGAATAAGCATTAACCAATGCCAATTCAATTAATTTTTTTTCTGAACAAAGACCATTGTAGTGACGCAGTACCTTCTTTAATAATACCCATAAATACTCTGTTTCGTATGGTTTATTTTTTAACTTGCTTTCTAAAGAACAGTCTACTCGCGTATTCTTTTTCAATTCCATATTGTAGGTATAGTTTTTTTCACAGCATTTGCACTGGCAGATGAATAACTTATTTTGTTTCAACAATTGCCTTCTTTTTTCAGTTGTCGCATTCATCTGAGAGAAACCAAAGTAAGAGACATAAATCTGAAAAAAGAGGAATCACATAATATTATCAATATTTATTTATATGAAAAATTTCAAATCAATGCAAACCTGGTCCTCTTTTTTAATATTCCTGCAAGCCCTCAATATTTTATTTCCATTCTCGTCATCATATGTTAAAGTATTGCAAGCACAAGAGTGATTCAGTAAACTGAAAACTGGGTGCAGAGAGACAGCGGTAACGTTTTTGACTTCGTCATTTCGTTTTATCTAAAATGTTGCATGTTTTTAATTAAGATTTTTCAAATACAATTAACAATATTCACATTTGGTAGTCAAAATATATAAACTTACGATATCTAAATTCGTATAGCAAACGTAGCTCAGATGTGTGAAAAGTTGGCCCAGTTTAAAAACATCATCTAAATTATTTCCTTTTAAAAAATCGGTATGCTTCTTTAAGGTTATGGATAGAATGGCTGCATTAGTTACTAACTTTTGGAGTTTTCTTTTGTCTGAATGTGTCAACAAACTCAAAGCAGCATCAGGACTACAACCGTCAAATTTACCATTTTTAAAGCCTACTTCTCTCCTATCTGAAAATACAAGTTTCCCCCCAAACAAAAAAAAGTGAATTCTTGTCAAGAAGTTCTTAATTCTAAATTCTCAGAAATTAAATTTAAAATATTTTCATTTACATCCAATTTACCTGTAGTGTTCTTTATCTTCTCCATGGTAGTTACAGTATCGTGAAATTTTTCACCTTGCTCAGTGGCAACGAGCACTCCACGAAGAAATAACGTAGTTGTATGTTCAAATGGAAGTCCGAGTTGTAATATTTTGCATTCAATTTTATGGTACTTTTTGTATGCATTAGACTGACATTCGAGAGAACAATACACAGAGAGTGTGCAGTTGTCGCAGGGAATGGGAGCTACTATCAAACTGAGACAGTAATCGCAAGTCCAATAATCTTTTTCAAAGCAAATAATCTGGTCTAATACTGATTCTAATGGGATAAAAACAAATGGTTTTTGAATCATAAGAACATCACCCACTTTAATATTTCGTCTCGCCACAAAGTGTCGACCAAACTTCTCATTGTACTTTAATTTTATAGCTTTGCTGACTCCTTTCATTTCTTGGTTTTCTCTTTTAAAAAGTGTTATTTCCTCTTTGGAATTATCCTTCAAGTTTAATTCTTCGGATTTCAAACACCAATTTAAAGCTTTCAGTACTTCTTCTCGTTTCTTTAATTCTTCCCGTTGTACTTCAGAGATTTTTAATTGTAGAGCTCTTTCGACATCTTCCAATGATTCCTTGAAAGCTTTTAATTTTTGTAAAGCTATGGAGCGTTCAATGTAATATTCAGCAATTTGAGTTGAAGATTTAGGAATGTTTGTGAGACCATAAGTAAAAGCTACTGTGGCTTCTTTGTACTTTTCTGTCGTTAAAGCTTGTTTTCCTTTCGAAAAAGTAAATGAGTTAATCTTTAGTAGTCAATTAGAGGAGAGTTCACAACAAATTGAAACAAATTGAAACCAACCAAACGTAAATATTTACAAATTTGGCTAGAAGAAAAATAAAATTTGACCACCATTCAAAGTCAATATAATTTATGTAAATTAAATAGATTCTTCTCAAGAAGATAATATATGACTACAAATAACTGTACGCGATAAGAAAATATTTAGACTAGCGATTTTCAATTTTATTGTAACTTTGCATTAGGAGAATAATTATGTGGTCCTAGCTGAAGGTATATCCAAGCCATAATTACTTTTTCAAATAAATTTGTAAGTTAAACTTACCTTCTGCAAAATAGAAAGAAGCTTTTTCTTCCGATTTGCTAAATATTAAATGTGATTCAAATAACGTTGACAATTTTTGTGGGACAACATCAGACATTAATTGATTAATTAAAGTTTTTAGTAAATCATCCTCATTATCCGTAAAAGTAGTTTCTTCAGGCTTAACATCTCGTGTGGAGACAGTTTTGTTTAGTTCGGTTTGGTCCATGTTTATAAAATTCCACTATTTCAACTGATTGAAGTATTATGAAGCTTTATCTGTAAAACGAGACCTACCAACACTTACTACTTAGACTAGTCTAGTCTGACTCTCTGACTGACTACTTACGCTTTCTTTGGCTTTCTTTCGATTTAACTGAATATCCTGAATATAGTTGAATATAGAGTAGCAGTTTAACCAACTTTTCATGGATAATAAAATTAATCTTGAATGTTACTGCACAATATTTAAAGATAATATTTGAAGACATAATGCTGTTTTTTAATTAAGTTTCCTGCAGAAGATGATCAGATGTCATGTTCGATATTTCAAATTACATATAATGTAGTTTCTTAATCAGGTTTCCTGTTGAAGATTATTAAATGACATGTTTAAAGTATAATGAACGCGGCTATATAAAAGCGTATAATTCTCCTCTAATTTTCGGAATGAGTATATGAGTATTTGAAAGGACAAAATGATTTAAACTAGAGAACTTTATTTATTTTAATTGAAAACTTTAATTATTAAATTTTATTTTAAATAAACAATCATTTTCAGAATAAGTTGTTACATCACAGGAACGAACAAAACTAAACGATAATAATACTCAAAACTATTTGTTTGTCAGTAACGCGAAGGACATTCATCATTTTTTAAATATTTTCTATCCTAAGATCCTTTCTTTGAATTCTGTAAAAACTGATCTGCATATTCTTTTTCTGCAATTTTGAGTTTGATTTTAGGAAAAGTTCTATACATTTCTGATCTAGGTTCATTGTTTCCTCCATGTTTCGTAACAAATACGAATGGTTGTTGAATTACCAGAACATTTCAAACTTTGATATCTCGTGTCGCCTCACGTGTGTTAAGCTTTTTTTAAAAACTACATTCGTACTGATTCTAAAACTGAACAACTTATTTACTTGTAACTCCAGTTGAAAGATAAGATTAAAGTAAAGTAAATGCAATAAAACAATTGCAAACGAAACAAACAATATACAAGTCTTATTGCATACGTAAAATTAGTAAAAACTCGCGAAGCATAAAAAAAGTTTGAATTCAGATACCACTTGTCATGTATCGTAAAGGAATCTTCTGGATTGCTCTCAGACGATGTTTTTCCTTCATCGATGAACATCTTTTTAATCTTTTTCAAAAAAGCTTCAGGTTAACAAGTTTGTTGTAAAGGTTCTACAAAAAAAATTTAATTAGCATATATAAATTTCTACTCTTTCTTATTTTGGGATTTCAATTGAATTTACCTTATTATCTGATCCCAAATAAGCATCTACCAATGCTACTTCCAGTGTTTTAGCTTCTGTACAAGGACCTGAATATGCCTTAAGAATTAGTTTTAATACTTTCCACAAAGCCTCGATGTCGTTTCCTCTTTTTTTTAATCTAAATTTCAAGTCCTTAGGTACTCTAAGTGCTCCTTTTAATTCAAGACCGTACGTGTAATCACGTACACAAGCTTCGCATTCACAAGTGAAAAACTTCGTATCCTGCATATGGTATTTTCTCTTTTCAGCTGGTAAGTACATGGAATTAAAACCAATGTAGGAAACGAATATCTGAAAAATGTAATGAATATAGAGAATCAGTATCATAAAATTTCGTTGATAAAACACTAAAAATATTTGTTAGTTGCAGAAGAAACTTTGAATAAAAGAAACCTGATCTCCTTTTTTAATATCTTTGCAAGCCCTTAGAATTTTGGTTCCGTGGTTGTCATTATAAGATAACGTATTGCAAGCACATGCGTGGTTTATTAGATTTAACACCGGATACATAGCTAAAGCAGTGACATTTTCGGAATTATTTCTTCTAAGCTGAAATTAAAAAATATCATTGATAGTTAAAATGATATAAAAGTAAATAGAATTTCAAATAAATGACTTAAATTTTAAACGCACACAATAGAAGTTCCTGATGCAGATATAACTCAAGAATATCATAAGCTCCGCAAGGCTTCGAACATCATTGCTTCCTTTTAAAAAATCAGTATGCTTTTTTAACGCAACTGCTACCTCAATTGCATTGGTTACAATCGTTGTGTGATTCCTTTTATCTCTATGGTGCATCAAACTCAAAATAGCTTCACTGTTGGTACCGTCAAGTTTCCCGTTTTTGAATCCAGCTGTTCTTCTGTCTGTAAAATACAATCAATAAAATAATTATTTTATAATTAAACTTGATTTCCGAATTTCTGACAATTTTTCAAAAGAATTTATTATAAATATACCTCTACGGTTTTTAACGTCTTCCATAAGATTATAAGCTTTTTTTAAATTCTCGCCCTGCTTTGTCATAATGAGCAAGGTCCTTAAAAACAATGAAGAAAACACACCTAAGGGTGCGTTTATGTTTGCAAGTTTGCATTCAGTTTTATGGAATTTATCATAGGCTTCAGATTTACACTCAACAGAACAGTAAAAAGGCATTGCACAATTATCGCAGGTAATCGGGGCTTTAGTTGTTTTAAAACAATTGTCACAGAACCATTCTTTTCCTTTGGAACTGTCATCACCTTCTGTTTTTATAACCATCACATAGGGTTTTTGAATCATTAAAACATCTCCTACTTCAATATTTCGAGTCGCCATATAATGTCTACCGAATTTTGTGCTGTAGACCAAAGCAATTGCGCTACTAACTCCCTTGATTTCTGTATTTTCGCCATACGATAGAGTCACTTCCTCGTAAGCAATATTATTTTTCTTTGAATTAATCGAATTAATCTTCAGTAGTAATTTCTGTATTACAGTCTTTCGATTTTGTAGATTTGCTTTTTGTTTTTCGGTAATTTGTAGTTCCAGAGCTCTTTCAATATCTTGCAATGATTCAGAGTAGGCTTTTAATTTTTGTAAAGCCACAGCACGGTAGTAATAACAGTGAGCTGTTATGTTCGAAGAAGCAGGGGCAACACGCAAAGCGTTTGTGAATGCTTTCAAAGCTTCGTTATTTTGATTAGCAGCCAAGGCTTTTTCTCCTGCAAAATTAATGTTATAAACACAGTAAAAAACTATGTGTACACTGTACATTTACCCTAAGAATCAGTGATATATAGTTAGAAAGTAGTTACAAGCGAAATGTAAATTTACATAGGATTTCTTACAGTGAAGGAACAGAGAACCTAACTTAGATCTATTAAATTGATTCTAGATTTAAAAGTAAACTTACCCATTACACAGCAAATGATACACGTCTCTTTGGACTTCTTTGTTACTTTTTGTATTTTGTATGGCTTTGGGTGGTTTACTGCGTCTTCACTCATCATTTCTTGAAGGCCTATTTCCAATATCATTTCATCTGGAAATGAAGTTGCATGACCGAAATACATTGTTTCGTGTAGAAATTGTAATTTTTCGAGATCTTTATCCATCTTGTTTTATCAATTCTTTTTCTGATATTCTTAATTTCTTCAAAGCCAGATCAAAACAGTGTAAACGTGTAAGACTGAAAACGTAAAGAAAACACTAAAAACACTGCCGGTTAATACCGGTAAACCATGGTTTACCGGTATTTTCCGGTGCACTGGTGCACTGGTGCCAACCCAATAATATTAAATTAAAAGCCAAAAGCTTCTCCCAGAGGCGCTGTTATACTTGGCGCCAAATTTAAAAGCATTCCGAAACTATTCAAATTATTTTCGCCATTTTTATACATTTTAAAGGATTTTAGTGACCTTTAATATTTAAATTAGATAAACTTTATTCATATAAACTATTGGAAATAAATGTAAGAGTTTTACAAACCTAAATTTATTTTTAAATGGAAATCTAAGTTAAATCCTGAGCAATCACATTATTTTGCTTTCCGAAAGTTACGTACCAATCAATTCTGCCGGAGATAGTTTTTCGATCCATTTTAGCACGGACGCCCTTTCTTCCTGTCGGATACTCCCATCTGTAGTAGAGGAAATTATAATACTGCTTCTCATTTGATCGAACAAATCAGAATTTCGTTTTCCTGTTTTATTCATTTCGAAACTCAAGATATTGTCTTTTTTTACTCTATTGTTTCTTCATTTTTAAAAATAACTTAATCTTAATTATACAACTAATAAATACTATATTATGTATACAATGGAATTTTTTTTTTCCAATGAAAATTACATAAAAGATATGTATATTTATAATGCTTTTAATAGCGTAATAATCAATTTCAATTTATTCATTGTGTAATATTTTGTAGCAATATTTTACTCTCTTTTTAAAAAAAAATTACAAATTACGCTTTAACTATAATCATAAAAAAAAATGTTGTATATAGAAATAATGGGCTCCGGGCGGAACAAAATCGATGAACGAGCGTGCCCTTTTATTTTTCAGATACAGGCAGAGTTAAGCGATGAAGCGTGTGCTTTAACACATAATTTTTCAAGCCTCGTTATAAATGTTATTTCCAGCCACTCTTGCAAAGCAATTCATAATATATACTGTCATTACATGCCCGAGTATCGCTTTATTTTAACTCACATGCAGCCCCTGCCTGTTTTAAATAAATTTTGCATTTTTGTTACACATTTGCATGTCATAGGACGTCAGTCTCTGGAAATTTATATATCTAACTTGAAATTTATGCAAAGGGTCTAAAATTTACTTAATCCTGTGTAACTCTCGATCAACGTCGCATAACGGGCTTCCTCTTTATAAATTTTAACCACTACAGAATTTTTGTAATTCATAATATAGAGAATATAATTTCTTGATTGACAAAGTGCTTGAAACAAACCATCACTGAAACATATATACTTTTTCAATTTTGTGGCTTTAGGAATGAACAGTTTTCAAAGAATTCTCTGAGTTCCATTCCCAAGTTTATAAAATTTAAAAGGATTTTTAGAAAAATTTCAATGGAAGGGTTTTCAAAAAACTCTTTGATACGATCGTCAAAACTTTTAAGTTTTACTCAATTTACTATAATTAAAAAGAGTAACTGTACATAGAACCTTTTGCTGTAAAATGAAGAGCTTTATCGATCGATCTTTTTGTAATTGGCTTCCCTAGAAAATAAGGACTAATTGACGTTTTACTATACATGTATAATAATATATGGGTGATTGTAAAATTGTGGGCAAACTTGAGCGGCTAAAGTGGTAATCATATTTTTATTATGAATTGAGTAATAAATAATTTTTATTGATTGTATCAGATATAAAAATTTGAAATATTAAAGGGGCACTTCTGAAAATAAGAAATGATAATTTAGTTTTTATTTGAAATATGTGAAGTGGATTTGAGGTTATAGGGATTTGATGCAAAAGAGCGCCAGATTTAAAAAATACAGAACCAAGTTTATCACATGCATATCACATATGATATAAGCAACTGATAATGATAAATGTTAAATAGTAAATGTTAAATAGTTAAATAAATAGTAATTAAATAGTAAATGTTAAATAGTAAACAAATAGTAAATGTTAAATAGTAAACAAACAAACGGTAAGTGGCAGAAAATCGATATTGGAATCGAACCTTATCGAATCAGCTGACTTTCGCACATGCGCAGCTAGTAATTGATGAAGGTGTTACACTCAAGGTCAAGTTTGCCCAAGGTGATTTTTAGTGATTTTGACACAATTCTGGTGATTTGCAAAAGCGTATTGTGATTTTTTTTCAGCAATTGTGTGTGTGTAATATTTAGTGATAAATTTAGTGATTTTGACATTTTTTTATCTTTTTTTTTTCATTTCAATGGCAGGTAGGGCAGGCAGTCTGTCTGCAAAGCGCAAAACGAACAGCCAATGACTGAAAACCTTTTCAGAAGATAGAAATCTAAAGGTGTTCTGTAAAGTGTAATTGGCTGTTCATTTTACGATTTGCGTTTTGCGCCCACATTAGTCAGTGGTTTTCGTCAAAGACTTGTTAAGTTATAAGAGTTTGTAATAAAAGTTATAAAAGTTTGTAATAAAAAAGAGTTAAACTTCAATCCATTTAGTTATTTCAATCGTCTTCATATTTAACACATTCCTATCTGTTTCATAGTTTCGATAAAAATGCTTATTGTAAAGCTGTTTTCAATTTTTAAAATGTAAGTTTTGCATTATTAGCTTATTATACTGTTTTTATTTCTTAAGTATATCTAATATAAATTCAAATTTCACGCCTTTTAAAAGATCAAATCTAGTGTAAACTTAGTGATTTTTAAAATTCTGAATTTAGTGATTTTTAGTGATTTTTCAAGGGCCTGACTGGGATTTTCTACTTGACACAGTTGGCCACCTTGGCAAAGACATTGACCTTGGATTACCAGGATTTGGCGACTTTATTTCTCTTAGATCTGAGATTGACGAATAAACACATTGCGTTAAAAAGATAGACCAATAGAAATCAAGGTCAAGTCGCCAATTTGGTGACAAATCGCCAATATTGGCAACTCCTGTCCTTGGTTACACCAATGAATTTTTCTACATTACACCAATCCTACTGTTTTAATGTTTACGGAAAATATAAATATTTCAATATTAAAAAAACGTTTCGTTCTGAAAGGTGTAATCTCCAAGTATGTGATACTATGGTTTTTATATTTTTTCAAAATTCGAAACACATTTTTTAAGAGATGTACACCAATGAAAATTTTGTTGTCCAAGTGTACTTTTCAGTTTTAATATCGGATTAAAAGAAAAATTTATGATCATTATACATTTTATCTTATAGAATCTTGTTCGTATTATCAGGCTTAATATTTTTGTGTTTAAAATTTATCTTTAATTATAATACTTTTTCCAAAGAAAGGGTGTACACCAATGAAAAATATTTATGTCAAAACCGTGGGACCGACTTTAAAATTTATACAAAACTATTTATTTGGCGTTTAAAAAATTTTTTTAATTACATTTTTGTACCTTCGCAATTCATAAACATAATACAATAGGCATTTTTTAGTTTTCTTTGGAAATAAATGGATAAAATAGTTTTACCCGCATACAGATGGAGGTTGGGACAGTGTATAAACCGGAAAAGAGTGACTTTTGAGGTATTTTCTTATGAAATTAAATAAAATGAGAATAAAAATTTAAAAATTGATTTCAGATTGTTGTTCACAATGATAATAAGTATTTATTACATGACTTTAAAAAATCAAAAGAAGCTCATTATAAATTGTATAGTACTGGGACTTCAAGTTTGCCCACAATCTTACAATCAGCCATATATATGTAGAATCCGTAGTTAAATTGACTCGACTTTGTCTCTTATTGTTGCGCGTCATCGCTTGACCTGAATTCAGATTTTGTGAATTATCTCAGTGACGCTCTTCCGTGAAATGCACTAATGTCATTAGCAGAAGGTATATATATGTATATATCTTACTATCTCGGGTCCCATTTCCGCTTTAAGGATAAGAGCATCACGGCGCGATATCGTACTGCGACATTGCAATTTTCCTGGAAGGAAGGAAGGTATTTCCACAGATTCCCAAGATATCCACAATACAATAGGAGCAATATATATACTCTTTATACAATGGTCGGGTAGGTTACACTGGCAATCAAGTGTATTCAACTCGTCAGTATTAATCCGCCCACGTTATGGATTTCTAGACGCTCCAATTCCATCCGAGCGATATCGTGCAAGAGATTCTATTTTGCTAAGGATAATCGAGATAGTATCCATTTTAGGGTGCGATCTCAATTTGATTTCGTTACTTCTCACTCCCAACGAGCTTTTCCTATAACAATTTAAAGTAATCGAGATACATTCATCTTTTTTATTATAGAATTTCCTATAATACTTATTTTCTTCTTTTGTCTCCAAAAAGTATTGGTTTTTTAAATAACTTTCGAATTTATAAACAAAATAAAGGGAATAACTGTGTTATATTATGTTTGATTATGACTGTTTCATATGAATTTCACTTATACAGTTGTACACTCGGTATGTATATTTGGAATTACAAACTCTGATAACAAAAAAAGGATCAAAGGGATCTCTAGTTTGGTTTAAAGAGAGGATTATTTACACTATGCAAACAATGAAAGCCCGGAACGTTTTAAACTTTTGTAATTCGTGCTCTGGTTCTGTCTAGATTTATTCATGCTTTGTTGGTTCAAATGTCAATAGTTTATTTTTTTTTAGCAAGAAACGGGTTTTTGCATCGTAATATAATAAATAATAATATATTATTTCTCTATACAAGAACGAACGCGCGCGCATTTACGTTCTTTTTCAATATTATATAATTTATTATATTTTATTTTTCTGATTTCTTAAAATCTACGTTAAACTTCGTGAAAATCTCTTAAAATTTTCAGAAACTTCTTGAGATTCTCTTAAAATCAATGATAACAATTCAAATCCCTTTTATATCCTTTAAAATCCATTAAAAGTATTAGAAATATCTTCAAATTCCATGAAATCCTTAAAAATACCAGAAAAATTTTCAAACTCATAAATCTTCTGAAATCCACGTTAAAATTCAGGAAAACCTCTAAAAATTCCTAGAAATATTTTGACATTCCATGAAAAACTTTAAAGTCTCTTAAAATTACTAGAAAAATTCTTGAAATTTTACGGTAATATTTAAAATCTCTGTGTATCTTTTATATCTCTTAAAATCTTATCAAATTCCATGAAATCCTTTAAAATTCTCACAAAATCATTTAAATATCGGAAAAATCTCTCGAAATCACATAAAATTATTAGAAATCTCATAAAATTCCTTAAAATTTCAGGATAATATTTCAAATTCCTTAAAACCTCATAAAACTCTTATAAAGCTTTTAAAATCCCTTAAAATTTCACGAAATATCCTAAAATCCCACACAATTCTACAAAATCGTTTTAATATCATAAAAATCTCTTCAATTTCGTAAAAATCACTTACAAATCGTTAAAAATGCAGATAAAAACCTTAAAAATCATTAATCTCTTGAAATCCATATTAAAATTAGTGAAAATCTCTAAAAATTTGACGAAAACTTTCGAAATCTTTATAAATTCTACAAAATCTTTTAAAAATCATAAAAATCTTTTGAAATTCCTCAATAAAATTCCCTATAAAGTTTTAAATTCCTTATTTAAATCCCACAAAATAAAAATTTTAAAAGTCATAAAAGTACCTTAAAGTCTGATTGAAATTTGATCAAAGTCGTAAAAAATTCTAAAAACTCCCAGGAACCTCTTGAAATTCTTTAAAATTCTACGATAAAATTTAAAATTCCATTATCTCCCATGAAATCTTTAAAAATTCCATAAAATTCCCTTAAAACTCCTAGATTTTCAATGTATTTCGAGTTTAGATTCGTGACAAAATGATTATTAACGAAACCAAATTCAAAATTTCAAATTCAATTCACACGAAATTTACGATTCGGCAAGTATCGATTGTCGAAAATCACTATCGATTACTACACGACAATCAGGAGTGCGGAATAGGCGTTATACGATATTTCGACTTCGAATCAATCATCTTTTTGGAATAATTCAATAGACTGTTAATTATTTTTAATTAAAGTCTCAAAACTCTCGTTTCTATTAAAATTTTCTTTATAAATTAATAATTATTAATTTCCGTGTGCAGAAACTTCTGAGTAACTTCACAGTAAAAAAGAATACTTGATTTCAATTAAAAATCGAACTTATTCTAAACTGAAAGTAAGATTTACATAAACTATAATTAAGTGTGATGATAGCCTTACATTTCTTTCAGGTTCCAATCAACTTACTTTCAGAACAGTGTTTTACTTTTTTTCAGTTAATCGATTCTTATTTATTGTTTAATATAAGTTACTACTTGCTTCAAGGTACTTAGTACACTTAAATTTAGTTGCTTCCTTAATTCAAGTTAATTTTGAAATTAAGTCGAATATAACTTTAAGGATTCTTTTTTACTGTCTATTGATTAAGTGTAGATTAATTACGCAAGATATTTACTCAATTTAATACTAACACTGATTAATTACTGAGATATTTACTGAGGACTGACTAATAGTGATTGATTACATGTATAATTATTAATATAGCTTATATTGCATTAAACTCCTCTAAATTATATGTAATTATATTTATTGTTCGAGTAAATTTGTTTTCTTCAAGAAATTCGTTCAAGTATACCTAGATAGTAATTTCAAAAGCAATATAAAAGTCATAGTATAGTTTAACGTCACGCCCGCAGTGAATAAAACGACTTATTATATCGCGTGACATGTTCCTCTGGCGATCTCTAAAGTTCTTCCCTGAGGTTGTAATTTTCATAGAGAAGCTTTCTTTATTACAGACAAAATGCAGTTTACGTAAAAGCAAAAGAAGCGGAAAATTTATTTCAAAACCTCGTGTCAACGAAAGGGTAGATTGTTTCATGTGAAAATAATGTGGTTTGGGATTACTTATTCTTGTTATGGCCTTAAAACATAAGGGAATATAGCAGTAATACTTTCAAGCCGAGTTAGACAGAATTACCCTCAGGGATACAAGATATATGTAATGTGAATACAGATAACTACCAACTTGCTATGTTTATTACACCATAGTTTGCAAATCCCAGTTTGAAGAAAAACTTCCTTCCCATTTTCCTTGAAAAAAAAAAATTTCGAATAATGTGATACTATTAAACATATTGTGATACTATTAAACATATTGAAATATTCAGTATACCGAATATTTGGTATTTAAATATATTTAAATATCAAATGTTTTAAAACGAACGAAAAAATTTAAGATTTTTAATACTAAACTAATTCAAATATGATACAAAAGTACTTTCAGTCAAATTGAAATTTTAGTCAACAAATTTTAGTTCCAAATCCTCTATAAAATCTGAAGCTCTTATCAGATCATTTTCCCAGGTCCTTTAAAGTTTAAAGGACGAGAAAAGTGAAGGGAAGAGTCGTTATTGGGAAAAGAACGAAACTCACACACAGCATTACTTTCGCTCAATTTCACACGATTTGAGCTTACGATCTCAGAAGCATCATTTGTGCTTTATGGAGGAGATAATTTAAATCACATAGAAAATTTGAAATATCTTTACTGTTAAAGTTTTTTTTATATACTTCCGCAGAGACCATTTGAGGCCAAAACCATTTAAACTCCAGAAACTTTCAATTAATTTTTTTAAGTATTAACAGTACGAGAAAAATGTTGCATTTTTATTCGCTTCTCTTACTCTTTTCCGTGCAGAACAGATCGTTACTTTTGTGCACTTCAATAAATCTTACACAGAGGGTTTAGTTAGTGCGGACTGGTGATAGCTTGTTCTAGTAATTAATCAGGTTAAGGGAGAAGGCAGCTTTAACTCAATTCCAGCTTGTACTTTTCAACCCGTTTCCAAATATATTTAGTTCCATTGAGCCCGTAACTTACCAAGTTTATTTATTTTCTAATACAACTGAAAATTGTTTCATTCATTTTCAATAATGCACAAAAGTAATTATAAATTTCAAAGCTGAAGATATGAAACCACTATTTGCGATGGCGACTTTTTACAGTGACTGATTGAAATATGAGGAAGTCAAAGATTTTTCTTTTTTAATTTGATATTCATCAACATATTGATAGTACTCATGTATTCACACAATAAAAAGTAAAATAAAGCGTGAGAAATGAATTAAATTTTGCATTAATGCAAAAACCTATTCAATCACACACAAGGAAGTCATGAATGCTGGCAATTCGTATAAATTGCAGAGTTTAAAGCTCAGGTTTTACGATATATTCATCATAGTTTAATAGTATGGATGAAGAATGTGGTTTGCCGCTTGCAATGAATGCTAATCGTATCACTCGATGCTTGTTAATAATAACAAGAAATCAGAAAACAGCTGGTAATCTGGAAATAATGAATTACTTGCTAACCATAATCCGATAAACCAATCAGATATAATATATGTTCGTGCTTTAGTTCCACTTAATTCTAACTAATTCGAATTGCAAACTAATAATCGTCGCTTGGTAATTTTTGTTCAATCATCAAAATTATTTAGTTATATCAATTCTTGTCCAAAGGTATATAAGTTATTTTCACTCCATGGGAAATTTTATAAATACTCGAAGCTTCTCGTTTACAGTGATCGTTGTGGAGCAGACTAATAATTTTCCCATTTCGCCAAATAGCCCAGCAGATTCAGAAATTTATCACCATATAGGTACATATCCCATAATCTTCCCTAGGTTCGCGAAATGTCTCTTGTCACAGTTTCTGAGTGTCAGTAGTACGATATTATGTCTAATGTTTCCGGCGGTCGCGAGTGGACAAGCACAAATGTTGTTAGGAGATAACGACATTGTTCTAATGGACGTTCAACGTGGCTGCCTTTGACGTTCCCAACGTTCACCTTCTGGAAATTGGGAACTTAATTTTCCCTGCACGTGCGCCAAGGTTATATCGTCATTCTGGACCAATTACTAGATCAGTTAGATCGTTGCCGGAAATTCGGCAAACTTCAACTAGTTAACAAATTCCTCATTGCTAAAGTAGAATTGCATAAGCGCTCTACAATGTAGAGTCTACATACAATCGTATGCAAATTGCAAAATCTGCTTTTCGCACTAAGAAAATAATATAATTGGTACCTTCGAGCATTTACGGTACTTTTTCTGTAAATGTCGAAACACTTCTATAAATGCTATAGATAAAAGAACCTTACTTCAAGTATTATGTTGCAATTGGTATAAACATAACAAGCGTAAAAAAGGATATATTATTCATATATTTTTAATTTGCTCTCTATTTTTTCTTTTAGTTTTCTTAACATTGTAACAAATTCGAACCTTTTATTTGAGATGATTGTCATTCTTGCATAGGTCAGTGTTCTTGAAGTATTATTGGTGGAAATAGAACTGCAATTAGAGAAAAGGAAAAATGAAATATTCACCGAAATACGAGTATCATAGTGAATGGGTATCGAGTTCTCGAACTTTTATGACCCAAGTATATTGCACTACCGTGATATATTTTATGCAATAGGTCATGTAGGACTAATAAGATAATAATTCTCCACATACGGGAATTAATAAAATACCTGATTTAATAGATGAAATTCTATAATTTTATTTATTTATTCTCGGGCAAAGGATAATCATCCTCGGCATTGGGTAATGCGATACATGACTCATCTATATAATTGAAAATGGCCACATTTAAGCTCCTTATCATGGCTAATATAAGCTCGCTACGGTCAATGCAGATAATCGCTGGTCAGCAGAATGTTGCAGGTCATTAAAATGTAAAGGGACTATGAATAGTATAATGTCGCAAGTATTACATTCAGTGTATTTACTTGCATAGTAATATATCATGTATGAACATACTTTGTTTACGCTTTTGTGTTCATCTAAATAATTTTATGGGAAGATAAATCATATGCAGTTTGTACAATTATTACGAATTATTGTGAATTACTTAACTCAAATTTTGGAATTCAGTCGTAAAAATATGAAAGTTTAGATCGTGAAAACTTGTGACCGATACGCTTTTCTTTACTGCTCGTAAATCTTTCGAGCTACCCGATGAACATGGTTGAATTCTTCCCTGGCATCGATCCAAAAGGACTTTCTCTACGTGAGCGCTTCTTCTCGAATGAAAAGTAGTGACTATATGTACATATAGCAAAATGTTATTGTGCTAAGCCCTGCGATAAACCATCATTTTCGCACCTAGTTGTGGAAATGTCTCAATTTGTTCCTTGCATTTTCCATTTGTATAATTTTAGGAAATAAGAGGGAACAAAGAAAACTCTTTTAATTCATTAAAGTAATTAATGGTTGAAGGTTTCTTTAAAGAGAGTTTCTTAAATCTCGATCAGTGATGAAGTTAACCGATATTTTTACTCCAGAGTCGTTTACACAGCAAATCGCGAATATTCCTGAAATATTAGGTAACTTATGAATTTCATTCTTTTAACGCGTCTGGTTTTCCAATCTGTAATAATCTAGTTATTGCAAGTAAATTGCCTAGCAGAATAATTGAATTTTAAAGCTAAATCGACGTTGTACCTAATATTCCTATAGTACATATTTCTCTGAAAATTAAATTTAAAAGCTAGCGTTCATTAATTATATTCACAAATTATTAATTGGATGGCATGATGGCTTTGAGGTTGAAGCATTGCCTATCTGTTTTCGATTATATATTGGAAATTTCAATCGCATGTTTGATTAAAAGTTTTTATATCGATTAATTATTTTCATAGTTAATTAATTACTTTAATGACGGGGCTTGCTTAATAATTATATTATATATCGAAATTACAATTTACAAAATGATGACAACTTTTTTTTTCACCGATAGAATTTCATGTCTGGAGCACCTGGAAAACGAAATTCAAGTAAATTGAATATTTCAAGAACCCGTTAATTGCATTTATTTAAAGCTAATTCAGAAAATCGATTTTAATTCGATAACAACTCTGATGTTATCATAGGCAGTCCACTATTCGACATGGCTGGCTAGTACATAAACTTGTTCGCCAGTGATATCAAGTTAGGAGAATCTACAGCAAAGTTTGACATCCATTTAATAGAGTTTTAGGTAATATATATATATAGGAACAAAAAAAGCTGTCCCGCCTTAAATTTAAATATGTATATCTTTTTTCTGTCTCTTCTAGGCTCATAAATATATCGCGATTTACCTCTACCTTAATATTTTGTTTTCCTCTTTTTTTTTTTGCTTTAATCAGGACTGTATAAGCTTGAGCGAAGTACCGATCGAGAGGAAAATTCAGGCCTGATTTAACCCCGAAGCCAGCTGGATTTACCACCGTTCAACCTAATACGGATAATCCCTTCACAAAATAAATTATTTGATACACTTGTTTCAGCTTAAATATAGAAAAATCGTAAGTCGAAAGAATTGTTCTAGCTTTTTTCATTTAATGGACCAAACACTTACCGACTTTCCTGTAAGCATCAAATATATAATCTAAATAAATTACAATAATTGTATTAAGATTCGTTCGAAAGAGGACCTCGTAGCGAAGAACCTTCGCTCCAGGCAATTAGCTTTCGATATCCGTTTAAGGTGAACTTCGGAAGCCGTCTCGCAAAGTTAGGACCCTCTTTCCTCTTTCATTTGCGGTATATACTGTCTGCAAGTTGTTTATAGCGAAAAATAAACCAATAAAGTTGAGCAACAGGAACAATTGAATGAAAAACTCCCTGAGTTGGAAAAGACTATATTTAATCCCTTGAAAATTTAATCTGTTTCTCAATTATCTAAATGGTTCCTTCAAATTTTCTTGTATTATAGATTTTCATAGTAAAAACGTGGTACTTTGTCGTAGAATACATTCCACCGTAATTTTTCTTTCAAAATACAGACTTCATTATTCCTGACATCCAATTCAGTCAAGTAAAATTGCCTTTATTACGCAAATGACATTTTCAAGAGTGAACACTGCTCGATATTATATTGTGCCTGCTTTTGCAAGGTGATCATTAAAGTAGTTTACTGTTTCCTTAACTTAACACCAAAAGGAAAAAATGATAGACTCCCTATTATAGAATCTCTTTTTTAGTTTTTGATGAATTTGATTTGTAACTCTAGTTTCATCACGAGACTTAACTCTCGAAATGAAATCTTTCTTTACTTGCTTGTTGGAAATTAGTTACTGGACAAGAATTGGTGGAGATTTTGAGCCCAAGCGATTTCAAGTGTCGGACTCAACCACCGTTGTTTTCATAGGTGGCGAGGTAAGAGGTCCGGATGACAACAGCTCGAAAACTTTCAGGCTCAATTAAACTCAAACAAACTTGGAGACGTCCCACAGAAAGGCGAGCGTATGAAGGAACTGGGAGTGTTCTTTTTCAGACCACATCCAGTGTTCGATGCCAATTCCTTCGCAAAACGAAAGTCCTCTGTGAAACCAACCTGATAGTGCACTTTAAACCTTACTGCACCTTACATTTTTACGATTTTTCTAGAAATTCAATTCTCTCCTTTCGCCTTCGCCATAAAAGGACATTTTTGTCAAGGAAACGTCTTCACAGATGAGAAGATGGCCCAACAACCATGAAATATCCAAATTTTGTTTAATGGAATCTCGTTTGATGCTTATTTCTTTATATTTATGTATTGGTATTCCAACTATAAAATATCCAAATCTTTTTAATCGTTTGGTGGTCACTTCATGAAAAAGTACTTAAAAATTCAGATAAAAGGAGCGGGCATTTTTTAAGAAAAAATACACTTTGGGAAGGTAAAGAGGGCGTTGACTTCCTGAAGTTAGAGTGTCTCTGGCTCCTTTATTTAGCTGTTTTTTTTTCTTGGAAAAATACGCTTCGGGCAGGTAAAGGGGGCGTTGAAACCCACAACTCTGAATGTCATCGACCCCTTTACGTGGATTATTTTTTTCTGGGAAAAGAACACTTCGGAGTAGCTACAAAAGTATACTGGGCAAAAAATAGCACTCCAAATTTGATAAATCGATAGCTTTTTCAATTTTGACCATCCAAGGTCAAAATTTGGCTATCAAGTACCAACAAGAGACCAACAAACGAGGTGGGACTAGACTTTTTTTATAATGAGCGTTCTTATAAACAAAAATATCCTCTGATGATTCGAGTAATATTTTTTACAAAAACAAGATTCATAAAGAAGCAAAGAATCCAGTTTTTATTAAAAATTAAAAGTGGAAATAACTGCAAATCTAGAGAAGACAATATTAAATGTTTCAACTGGAAGCAATAACGTTTTCCACTGCTCAAAGGCACATAAATTATTTTTACGTTTGTCTCGGAGAAGTGCCGCAGTCAGCATCAATTCGATATCCTGGGAAATTCAGGCGTTTTCTAAAGTCGGATACTTTCGAGTTACGAGCTTGACTTTGCTCTCCTTATACGAGACACACATATGTGCTTGCAGATAAGAATACAGTTTTATCGTTTTTCCGAGGCATGAGAATGCTGCACTCAAACAAACATCGCTTATGGGTCTTCAAATAAGAGAAGCTTCAAACAGTATTTATTATTCATGCTTGCGTGGTTTCTTTTAGAGAAAGTTTCTTCCGTACGACACCTTTATCAATAATATATGATCCGAACCTGACTTGCAGAAAATTACATTCTGATCATAGGAAAATCAAACCTTATATAATTTTTGGTGCGGACGTAAAGTTTCTGTAAAGTTTACAAATTGAATTTGCAATAATAGACTTGGCAAGTCAAAGGCCCAGGTTTTTATTCCTCCAGGAATAAAAGGAGATAGGAAAATTCAAAATTGAAGTCTTTATAATTTGCATACTTTCTGATGTGACCTGTCGACTGTCGAGTATCCGACTTTTAAACAGGAATGGAAAAGTCAAAGAGTTGCAAAGAGCAGACCGGCAGTGGTTGAGGCCGACGAGCGAATGCATTCATAGTCTATGAATTTTCGAGTGGGGAATTATTCAGGCTTCCAGAGGTACAGCACGCACATTTAATTTCCCATTGTGCACTGTGGAGGATGCAGCTTTTTAAGTTATTCATAGACGTTTATGCTCTTGCATCGGCGACTCATAGAGCTTTATTCAGTCTTCACACGATGTTGAAAAAGCGCAGTAAGCAAGGCTATGCAAATCGCCTGCCATACAACACGAGTAATTGAGCAAACAAGCTCTGCATTATAGTTTATATACAACAGCTCGCAAAACATCACGGAACACCGTTTCAATGCGAATCACATCGATCATCGGACGTGTTAAGCCAGCGGGGTGCCCTTTTCAGTTCTCGAGAAAGTAACGTAACCGCTTGTCGAAAACGAGTTACATCAACACGGAAGTCACGTTTTTGAACGATACAATACGACGATATCGAAATCTTCCAAGAATCGTTTCTGCTTTTTATAATAAAGATTTTGAAAATGGAAAATAGAGAATTTATGTATATCTCGATTTTTTATATCTCACTTATTACACGGAAAAAATAAGTGTTCCAAATAATGGAAAAAGTTTGCGAAATTTTAACAAAATAGCAGTTCACTTTTGGACAGACCCCAATTTTAACAAAATTTCGTGTAAATTTATCAAATAGTGGATTAGGTTTACGAATATTTGGAAAAAATTTTACGAATTATTGACATTCATTATGGGAACAGCAATTTTCCAATTTTTATTCCATAGTTTGTCACAATGTCTAAAAAAATTATCAATTTCTTAAAAACAGAATGATCCACTTTTTAAATTGATTAGAATAGAAAATTTCTCAAACACAGAAACGAAAAAGTGAACTGCTAGTCAACGAAAGAGTTTCAAAAAGTTTTACAATTTTTCACAAAGTGTTTTACGCTGACTCACTTCAGCTCTCTTCCGCGTATTTTTCGGTTGTGTTAGTGACAGAATATGGTATCCCGATTGTCTTTATTAGTATTAGTGACCATAGTATAACCACGTGACCACACAACCGACGAACTAAATACTTGAAGAAATAGTCATTCAGTATAAGAATATATTAATAACGTTAGTTATTAACAAAATAGTAATAAAATACTAATAAGATTCATAAAATATTGTTAATGAAATACTGATAAAATTAGTAATTTAAAAGAATTTTTAAAGAATTTCAAAATAATTAGGCGAGTTTCAAGACTTTAAAGTAATTACTAAATTTTTAAAAGTTTTTCAAGGGATTTTAATTGATATTAAAGAATTTAAGGGGATTTCAAGCGATTCTAGGTGATTTTAGTGAATTTAAATTAACTTCAAGTGATTTTATGGAGTTTTAATTAATTCAAAGCAATATATAAAACGATATATAAATATATTATTCAAAGCGATATATAAATATAACTATCTTTTATATTTTCAAAAATTTCAAAATAAATTCGAAAAATTTCGACCCATCACTGATCTGTTTCTCGTAAGTGGTGATCGGTTCATGAATTTAGTATATAAGAGCGATTCTCAACTTCCACTCACATTCAACACGTAAACAAAAACATATCTATTTTTTTTTCGAATCGGTAACACTCTTTACGAAAATATGAATAACACTTTGTTAAAATTTCACAAACTGCTTTCGGATCTTTGATAAATAACTATTACACTAGTTCTTTTCCTTTTTACTCAAATTTTCACAAACATTTTTCTAATGACTCGTCAATTTATCTCATATTTTAACAAAATTGCATATCAAACTTTACAAAGTTAACTCTTCCAATTTCTGACAAATTTTAGCTCTGTCCAAAAGTGAACTGCTATTTTGTTAAAATTTCGCAAACTTTTTCCATTATTTGGAACACTTATTTTTTCCGTGTATAGCATTTATCATTAAGTAGCATTTAATATATAAAATATATAAAAAGTCATTATAAAATGAAAGAATATAAAATATAAATTGAAATGCAGATGCTTTCGCGAACTGATTGTGAGAATCCGAGAGTCAATACAAGTTAGTAATTGATTTTGTGAACTGAATAGAAAACCGTTTGAATTCCGTGTTCCTTGTATTGAGGCAAAAAGAGATGAACGCCTACTCTGCGTACTCGAGTATTTCAATTTTAGTCAGCTACGAACAACAGACTTCTTGTCAGTATAGACTGCAATCAACTGCAATAGACTGTTGCATTCACTCCAGTCTAATGGAATTTTTTAAAAACGTAATAACCTCAATATACTGTTCAGTGAATTCAAATATTTGTTAAAATATCAGGGTTGAAAGGTCGGAAACTCTACAATATTATACTGATGGAAAAGGAGTATCTAGTATTCCATTTTCATGCTGTCTGACCGTGAGAAGTAATCTCTACTAACATCATAAACATGAGCCTAAAATGAACATTAAAATTCATTTTGTCCCGCTAAAGTTACTCAAGTTTTATCAGTTTTACGATGAGGGTGAAAGCAAATGAACTGTTCCCTCGTCTGACTTTGACGAATCAATGGTCGATTGCCACCCGGATACCCTTACCATCCCTTTTGTGTATCAGTGACCAGACGAGAGAGACGAGAGGAGAAGGATGAATGCACAAGTTTGACACCAAAAAAACGCTACAAAAACAATGTGAAAACGGATATATGTCCTTCCGTGAATGATGAGACTCGTGAGCTTTACACCTGTGAAGTGTGAGTACTTAGAGCTTTAACGTGTGAGTGAATACATCCCCTCGACATCAAACACTCACTTTTATGCCCATTGAATGCTGCACGAGGTGCTGCTCACTCTCATTGAATGTTCATTGAACCGTTCTTTATTTACATTTGTAGTTGATGTATATTGTATATATACCGGAAAAGTACTGTACCATTATTTAAGTGGCAGCATAACTGATACAAGGAAATGGTCTCAGCAGCAGAGACAAGATACCGGAAAAGAAAAACCAGTGTATCAATCATCTGTCTGAAAAGTAGATTAGAATTTCCGCTAGGTGATATATCTATACAAATTGCGCAAGGTATAACTTTTCGGATTAAGGACAAATGGCATTCGTGAAATCATTATTACTTTAATATAATTGCATTTTCTTATAATCTTTTATTGGGAAAATATTTTCTTACGATGCCGATTAAGTTGAGAAACAATTTGCAGTATTGCAATTTATTACGAACTCAAATTTTTCCTGCACGACTAGATCGATAGAGACATCATTTTCTAGAAATAAGGAGAAAGAATCAGTTCTATACGAAACTTTTTTCGATACGAAGCATTTTCTTTCGATGTTATAGATTCTACGTGATCAATTCGACTTCAATATTGCTCAACTTGAGAACATATACTCATGTAACATTTTTCATTTTCATTTACTTTCTAAAATAGAACTGGAGCTCTGTAGTCCATTGGGTTGAAGTTGCAGACGTCAATAGTCTGGTGAACTTTTTTTTTAATTTATTGAATTAAGAATATGAATAAATATATCTTACTATTTCGTTGTCCACCTTTAAATACTTTTTATTTGGCTAAAGTAAGACGAGCTATACCTAGAGGAAATGTAATTTTAAAATAAAGTTTTATTCCCTATTTTTTAGCAGATCATCTTTTGCCAGGCATCGGGATCATTACGCCTGGAGCCGGTGACACCGACTGCAAACTTTTATGACTTTCAGGCGTCTGCACTTTCTAGCTCTGGAAAACGAGGGTCTCTGGAATCCTTTTATGAAAGCAACATTGCACAGGAAATTTTCTAGGAACCCAAACACAATAACGGGACATGTTTATCGTGAAAGAAGCCAAGAAGTAAAGATAGTTATACATTTTCATGACAATCCTCGTTTTTTTCTGATATTCACGCTTTTTACATTTACATTGCATTCAGAAAAATTCAATTTTTCTCACTCATTAATGGAAAAACAATATGTTGAAAAACACCATGTCTGAGGCAGGATATTCACTAATATCAAAATTTGTATATGTAGTTTAAAAGCAGGGGATTTAAGTATACCAGTGCGGCAGAGAATACACGGTAATAAAAAATGCTGCGAGAAAACACAGAACAGGTGATAAAAAGGTTGTTTCAGGGATTAAATGAAGCCGTGAGTAAGCCTCGGGTTTAAAGGGTCCGGAAAGTGCAAAAATTCAATTTCGTATAAAGCGGAAGGCGGAAATGTTCGCAGAACTGAGGATTTGAAATTTCACAGTTACTGTAATATCCAACTTTTGTGATAACTTGTGATAAATTGACATTTTTTCCTTAGGAAACCCAGTTAACATTAATTTAACTGCATATATAAACAGAAAATTATTCTGCGCTCTGGGGATATTATTTTAAAAGTTTCTATAATTGCTAAATATACATTCATTTTAATTGAATACTTTGAGAATCCACAGAAAGCTTACGGACTTTCTCAAATGAAATTGTGTGGTTACTTTTCTTATCTACGTATTCTGGTCAAAATCCATACAGAATAAAGTTTTCACAGTGAAATATTGAAGAACTGCACGCAGGTCTTGTGCGGTCTTTCAACTCTAGATATAATCACTGATTCAACTTTCAATTTAAAAAATACAGTATTTTGTAAATTCTTTTTAATTTTCGGCAACAAAAAAAAAATAAAAATAAATCCTATTCATTTCTCTGTCTTCGTTTTACGGACATTCTGAATATTACTGGATTTTTTTTCACTTGAACTTCTGCAAACGACCGAGTGATTGAATCTCCGTTGAGAGAGGAAAACTTTTTTCATCGCCGAGAAAAATTCTTAAGTACATCCAGTTAGCAGGTTCCTTTTTAGGGAAATCGTAAGTTGGTTGGTGCACCACTTTCAATCATTGGGGTACTTCAGGAAACAACCCCTCATGTACCTGCATTGGTCCCAAGTAATACGGAAAACGTAATAAAGGAAATGTACTTCAGCAATTCGTTGCTCTGGCCTTTTTTCTATCGATTTAACGAAAAGCCATTTGGCTGCGTTTGTGTCGTGCAGACTCTATAAAACTCTTACCTTTAGATTGCGAGAGTAAAATAAGGCATGGAAGGTTTCAGGCGAATATTCGGAAAAAAGGGTTCTCGGAAATGAAAAATAGACAATTGATGGTGGTTATTACTTCAATCCTCATCGATATTGAAAATAATCGCTTATGATCTTTTACAAGTATAATTTGATTAATTGAAATTCTTATCATAAAGCAACTCATCCGTTGTTCGGAACTGTTAAAATTTTACTCTCAGAAATATAAGTAAAAATTCCTCCTGATCGGAATGAAACTATTTGGTTTGGATACAAATTCCGGAATGATTTGAAAAATTTTGGATTGGTTCGGAATGAGTTTTAATCTTAAACTTTTATCAGGATCCGCACTATTTTCTAGTACGGGAAAAACGTCAACGCAGGGAATTGGATTTAAACTTAAATTATTTTTACCCTAGTTTTCCA
Source organism: Synergus gifuensis (assembly GCA_904066015.1). Lineage (NCBI taxonomy): Eukaryota > Metazoa > Arthropoda > Insecta > Hymenoptera > Cynipidae > Synergus > Synergus gifuensis. Next base: position 2,269,237 of record CAJFCO010000373.1, read on the forward strand.
GGTACGCCCTACTTTTCATGAACTCGTTTTTCTCCCTCGAATTCAATACATAGCCGGAAGCCGAGCTTTGTATTTTATATTTCTGCTGGGTCCTTCGGGATCGCCCTTGTAACTATGTATGTAGTGACTTGGGTGTCGCGTGGGTTTGTCATAACGAGGGAAGTGGAAGCTGAGGTTAATATGAAACACCGTCTCCTGAGCGTTACTCATCAACCACGCTGCAAATTGGCATCGACGTGCCCCGGTTGTTAATTTCCCCAGGGTATTGCTAAGGAAAGTGCACTATCTCCCCCCCATTTACATTCCACTCAAGTAGCATGCCACCGCAAACTTGATCGAGGAATAAGAAACGACTCAAAGGTTTTCTTGTCGAACAGGTCCTATACACATCATTGTTGCTTCCGCTGAACCATCTCTCTGCAGATACTGTGCATCGAAATAACAGCAACACCGGATTTTTCAGGTTCTTTTTTCCCTTTATCCATTTTGCACTTGAGTGCAAAACTTTGTTCGTTCCAATGGTGCTTTTTATTTTCCTTTCGTCACTCTCGAAAGAATCGAAACATCGGAATTGTTACTTGCATCTATTATTACCTGAAAATGAAACTTGTACCTGAATAATTTAAAAATAGATCCTCTATTTTTAAATTGATCAACGGATGTTGATGTTTGAATGCCTGAAGCTTTGAACACAGTTACATGAAACTTCAAATAGTAAATTTGTTATGTGCTTGCAACCGGACTTTGACATACATAACCATATGGACATTGATACTCTCTCCAGCTTGTCAAACGATAAACATGGTTATCCTCGTGCATATGCATGACGGCTGGGTATAGAAATTCAAAATGGATAAGCTGGGTTGAATTTGCGGCTATTCACTGGCTACAAATTACCAGGGATTCGTATGTTGCAGGGACCAATGTCGAGACTATTAACAAGGGATCACTGCAGTAAATCTCGTGCTCTTATATAAGTAATCGTCGTTTCAACATGTCCTAGCTCAGTTATCCTGCTCTAGATTTAGTAAAATCGATTTCTAAATTACAAAATGATCACCCTTTTTAACGAAAATAGGTATTGTGAAGACTAAAATTTTAAATGAGACGTTTAAACATAATATATCTTTGAGTATAAAATATCATTTCGAAAGAATAGAGAATAATATTTTAAAGCTCTCCACATGAAAAGCGGTTTATAAGCTTTTATATAACAATGTAAAATGTCATCTGAAAGTGTTGTAAATTCACAAAGTGTGAGTTTTAATATTCCAACAGAATTTAGCTCCGCGAGTGCAAACATTTTAGTGAATACTGTTTTGCGGAGATTACCTTTGCCGGGATTAAAAAATTTAGTTACGTTATATAATGATACGCGGAATATAACCGAGACTAAAGAGAAAAAAAAAGAGGTAAGAGAAAGCACGAGGTAATGGGGAATGCAAAAAGAGAGATGGACCGAAAGAAAGGGAGATTTAATACACTTTATTCCTGCAATACTCCCGTCTAATTCGCAAGACTTGTTTAACCTTTATATACCTACAACGATTTAGTTTTACTCTCGTAATTCTTTACCGAGCTTGGTATAACTTTATACTCTCTTTTTTCCTCGACTGACAAAGATGCATGAAGATATATGCACTTAGAGAATACTTTTATTGCATATAAAAAAATCAATTTACCATCAAAGCTCAAAAACTCATTACATTTTCTTTATTTCGCAATCTCTTTCTATTTACTTTGTTTAGCCAGTAAAAGAAAAACAAAAATTGCGATAAATATAAAGCTCGCTACATATAGAGATTTTATTCTGGTATTTGTATTCATTATACACTTTTTATATCATTTCATGGATGCTTTTATCTCAGACGTCTCCCAATTTAAAACATGACAATGTTTGAGGCTCTATTATTATCTATAATTCCGATATTTCAGAGTAAATTTATGATCGTTGTATGCTAAGAACACAAAGAGAGTGAACGCGTCTAGACGCATGCGGGCTGGGGTATCGATTAGTTCTCTAAGTAACTGTATGACTCTTTACAGGTGATAAAACTCGTGCAAATATGAACTCTGTGCACGTGCAATGTACATATATGTATGTGGCAGGCCACTCGACTGTTGCATGTATAAAGGAACTTGAGAAATGATTAGGGCATTTCACGCGTGAACGCCTGAACTTAACCAGTCTTCTTGTTAACTACTTGTAAACTTGAGCACCGCGGGGCAAAGATCAAGAAATAAGACTCAAACTAGCCCCAATCCACAATTCGTTTCGCAACAGTAACCACGAGCCAAGGATTTTAGAACGTATGGCAATCAAGAAAACTGGATCACAAACATATAACTTTTAAAATACTAGCAAACCAATACGCGATTATTTTATTTTTCTTATACAACTTCATGTCATTCAAGGCTGATTGAATCAGAAAAAGAAAGATTTGAATCAACAATGTATGCGAGATTTTCTAGACTCGTTAGACCACTTTTTTGTAGAAACGATCGTCATTAGAAAAATTAATGAATTTTAAAAATTTTTTATTTCAGTTGCTGGGTCTGGGCATCATGGCGGTGGGCGTTTGGGCATGGACGGAAAAGGACACTTTTAATAATTTGTCCCGTCTAACAAACATCGCTCTCGATCCGGCATTCATCTTTATTCTAGTCGGTGAGTATGTAGTATAAGGAATTAAAGCAAACAACAAGTTGTGTGTAACTTTCGCCTCTATCTCAACTGAGATTGATACGAAACTATTATGGAAAGGAATGGAGGGGGGGGGGGGTTTCAAACAACTCCAAAGAGTCATGGTAATTGATCTGTATGGGTATAGCCTATGTCACAGGGTCACATTGTATTTTGGACGATAGATCAGATCCAAGTTTTCTTCTCGTTCTTCTTGAGACCTTTAACTCGATTTATGTGAAAGGTGGCTATACTTGAAGAGAATCGAAAGATTTATGTCGTTAGAGGCTCCACAGAAAACGACCATCTCAATCCAATTCAAGTCGAGACAATCGTACAGTGGATTCATCTCGAGATATTTCATTTATACTTCTTCCATGAACAAAGCCAGAAAAATATCAACCTTTTCAATCAATGTAATTGCCCTGCTGCATTATTAGGATCTGGTTGACGCTCGAGACCAAGCAATTTTATATTCTGTTCTATGATATGCAGCGATTCAATTATATTCAGGAGACTGTAAAATATATATAGGGAAAAAATGAATGTGGATTTCTTTTCTTTTGACTTATATATTTGATACAGATTCTGCATTATTCATGACTTGCGGCTATCACGCTACACAATATATATTCGGAGAGTTTTATTTCAGCGAGGGTAGAAAATCAGTTTGTTCATTTGAAATTTCGAGGTGTCGCCAATGCCGTATTTCTCGCTTGACGTGGATCCTATGCTTCTCAAACAGCTGTTGCTTCAACGAATACGTGCTCGACATTCTGAGTATTGCCAACATACACTTATGGTGTTTGCAAGATTGGGTCGATTCTGCATCCATCCTCTACCTTTAATTAGGTCATGTAAATCAGAACATTCAGCTACCTATGCATGCAAATTAAAATAACAACGTGACTCGCTGATTCTTAATCTCCGTTAGAAAATTGAGTGATTGAACGTCGAACGTTTTATCAGGTACTCATTTATCTCTGTAATTTTCTCCTGGAATCAACGATGCACTTTTTTCATATTTGACAGGCATCTGATATTCTGAGCTTCCTGATAGCTGATTCTTAGCTTTCTGATATTTCTTAACTTAATTAAATTATGATTTATTTCACGTTCCAAGCAGCATTTTAATTTTCAAAACTTGACATTTCAAACAGAATTCTTTTCTTTAATGAAGACACTGCCTCCGGAATTATAAAGCTGAGAATTCTAATTTAAACATGTATTCACGTGCACATATAATAAGCTCTTTTTTCTGAAGCAACAAGCATTTTTGATCAAGCCACACTACATATATACACAGTAAATCCCAGGAAGTCAAATTTTGATCAAAAAGTGAATGAAAGCATTGCACAATATGAAAATATATATCATATTGTGTGAATATGTATTCCAATTTATTATCTTATATCTGAATTTGTATTCGTTCTTTCTTATAAATTTCACACGCCTTTAATGTTTGCTAATTGAAGTAAAGTGATTAATTAAAATTAATTGAAAATAAAATTCTCCACATGTTGATCAATCAAGAAATAACCAGTTGGATAAATTGGGTATTTTCAAGAATTCGAGCTCAGATTCAATCGGATTCAATGAAATTTAATGAGCATTCTAGGTATACTTTCTCGTGCTCCTCGATAACGATTATCTACTTTATTATAGGTACAGTGACATTCGTCATTGGATTTACGGGGTGTGTCGGTGCACTCAGGGAAAATACGTGCCTCCTCGCTGCAGTAAGTATCCATCTGTTGTTATCTGCGTACCCTTGCCTTTCTAGCTTTCTACTATTCGAAATGGCTCTAAATGCACTCTTGTTAATTAAGTTTCTAAAATTCCCTTATTTCAAACAAGAACAGCTCTGAAACTGTTCCTCTGAAAATATTTTATATCTCAAACAACTAATTCTTTTTTGCAGTATGCAATATTTCTCGCACTATTGCTGTTATTGGAGATGACAGTGGGTTTCCTAGGTTTTATCTTTAAAGACTGGGTGAGTTGACTCACTTTTTCACCTTAATTATTAATTAGTACAATCGAATTTAAATATCGATCTCAAATAATTAATATTGCAGAGAATAGCGACTTTAATTTAATTTGTAGTGTCGTCTGCAACTGTATAGCAAATCGATATATTTTTAACTAAATATTTAATTAAATACTGTTTAATAATTACTCTTTGTGCAAAGAGCGACGCAAAAGAGATTTCATATTCTATTATTTCATTATGTTATTGATAATAATGTTATATTATATATTATTATATATTATTATTATTATTATTATTATTCAAATTATAGGATATTTGTATTTAACAGATAAAGTCACAAGCAACGGGGGGCTTCCAAGCCTTCATCATTCACTATCGAGAAGATCCCGATCAACAAAATCTCATTGACTGGATACAAGAAGATTGGGTAAATATGGAAAATATTATTATTTAAATCCATTCTACGACATTAAAACAATTTTATATTAAAAGTTAAAAATAATGTTGCAGAATCTAACTTGTAATATGCTTGGGAAATTAATTCCTCAAAAAGCACTCGTCTAGACGTGATATTAATTGAAGCAAATGAGTAAAATACCAAATCGAATAGTGAACTAATTTCATTGGATTCCGAGCGAGGTGCATGATTTCGACAAATTAAGTCAATTAATTTTGGAATCCGGAGCACGCTCTTGTTGTAGTATTTGATTATATTAGAGTACTTGGCTATTGATTACGCGTATTTCGATGGAGCAGTTCTCTCAAACTGCCTTTTGCAAGCTATATACATTAAGTTTGTAAACATTCAGGATTTAATGAAAATTGGTAGTTACTCTGGGAGGATCATGCACAGATAAATTATACAAACGCATTCCAAACATCATACTTTCAATCCACATCATTTGTTGCAGGCTGATTATAAACAACTTAATCATTACTGCAACTGTTTTTTTTTTGAGTGTTGATTATAAAATCAAATAAAAAATTTGTAATTAAAAAATTAAAATTAAAAAACTTTCGGTTAGAATAACTAGAATTTTTTACTAGGCATTTTTCTTGTTTAACATTCTGGTCAATATAAGCAGACTAACAAAAAATTCGACTTAAATTAGAAATTTTTTTTGAGTGAAGGGTATAACGTGTTTGGGATTTACTGTTTGTGAAAATTGGTCACGTTGTATCTTAAAACATCTGCCCTGAAGAAAAGATTTTAGAATATTTATGTAATATTATAAGGTTCTTATTTCAAGAAGATCCACAAATATTGGAAATTTTATATTCTCGTTACTTGAAACTGGAGAACTATCATTTTCTATTTTAAATCCACTTTTATGTATTGCTCCCGTCTTCATTCCAGCTGCTTTTTTTTTTATCTTTATCTTCCTTCCTGTGGGATTCCACCAACTCTTTTTTTTTCTTTTTTTGGTCTTTTTTTTACCTTCCTCTTACCTTTCTCTTACACTTCTTTCACCAAAGACTCTGTTAAATCGCGTATTTAATATTGCACCGTCTCAATTTCAGTTCTGGAATTATTTACGATCCCGTTTGAAATTCATATGCATTCCTAGTGTTCCAGTAACTGCTCCGATTAAAGCACCATTTTTAATATCACAATTCTCTGTCGTCTTTCTCGGATACCTCAGGCGAAAGATAGTTCGATTTTCTTTTAGCTGTATTTATGGTAATCCATTGCAACAATCGGTATTCATTAAAACGGATATTTCATCAAATAAAAGAAAACACAGAAAAAAAAGTCTTGAATCAAGTCCGAAAGTCTAGTTTGTTACAATTTAAGTCAGTTTTTGGGCTTAAATTTAGTTTTAAGCCCAAAAACTTAAATTGTAACACAAACTAGACTTTCGGGCTTGATTCAAGACTTTTTTTTCTGTGTACAATTTTTATTAGAAGAATATATTTTGTACGAAGGATTTTTTTCTCTGAAATACAATGTCCTCGTTTCTATAGTACGTTTAAAATTTAGAATCTTTACAATTTTCAATTTTGACACATAAATCTGAATCGCGTGAATGCACTTTCCGACAAAGGTAGAAGCTTTTATAAATATAATATTCAATATGACATCTATTTGAATAGTATCTAAACAATGTTACTATTGAATTTCAGTTGCAGTGTTGCGGAATTGAAGGTCCAAAGGACTGGGATCGCAACAACTATTTCAATTGTTCTTCGAGTGAAATTGGTTCTAGGGAAGCCTGCGGCGTGCCTTTTAGCTGTTGCAAGCGAAAAACTAGTGTAAGAACAAACAAATTTTGACAAACTTACAAAAAATTCAGGTACAAAAGTGCACTTAAGGACGTTGGACCCACAAAATTCCATTCTCCATTTTACTGAACGAAAATAATAGACAAATATTTTTTCGCTCTGTAGCGCTAATCTTTTTTCAAATATAAGACTGCGTACAGAGCGAAAAAATATTTAGTTTCGATACTTTTTGCATAAAACGAAAAATTCAAAATCTGACTTCAAAATTGAATATTTTCATTTTACTTAAAAAGTATTTGAATTAGATATTTCCTCGCTCTGTACGAATTATTCTAGTTAAAAATTGATTAATTCTATAGAGGGAAAAAATTCCAAATTTAATATTTGCTGAGTAAAATGAAGAAATCGAATTTTTAGATTAGAACCTGGCTCCAACACCCTTAATGGAAATTTGACAATAATAAACAGATTTCACATTTTAAAATTTATTTCTTAAATCTCTATTGCAACAACTATAATATATTATATTTTTTTTAGGAAATTATAAAAAACAAACAATGTGGGTACGATGTGAGAAAGCCCGGTTATGTAAGTATTCAACTTCTTGAATTAAATCCAAAATCATAGCTTCAGTAACATGATGTAGCTTTTTTGGTTTGTCATTGACATTTCTATTTACAACCATATTAAAATCCTATTTACAGTCTCATTTCAGTCCTTGTGTTTTAAATCATATTCTGGAATTATAAAGAGGTTGTTCATTATTTGAATTTGTATTTTATACGGAAGAGATAAGGGAAGTTTTCAGAGGGTTTCTCGCTTCGAGGTAAGGTGATTATAATGTCTGGGGTACCGACAAAAACGATCGGGTTAAGAAACGTGGAACTTAATTAGAGAGAAAATAGAGCGAGGATAAGAACTTCAACCTACCTGTGTGTTTGGAGTAGCTAACAGTTTCAGGACCTACTTAATGACTAAGAAAAGATTCCCCCGAAATATACGTGCCTGCCAATTATCGCCCTTATCGTTTTACTGTCAGCAACTACAACCCATACACCTGTGCAATTATTGCAATTGCGGTGCATGTGCTGATCTACTAAAAAATATTTTGGTGTCTGAGCTCTTATCTAAAGGCCGGGTTAAAAACGAGTGCTCATTTTTCACTGCCCGTGGTGTAATTACACCTTGAGATGAGAAATAGAGAAAAGACGGCACCACTATTTCACGTAAGAATTAAAGTTCATATTTTACCTCAGATTGAAGCAACTGCTATTTTCGTCTTAAATATAGAGGATGTTTTATGGGATTGGACGTGAGATTTAATTCCACTAGGTGGTTAACTGAAAAAACTTTATCGGTAACTCAGTAGTAGATAGAATAGAAAATAGAACGGGGAGTAACAAGTGCATGAAAAATAGAAACTGTTCCTCTGAAAACGACCTTTTATACCTCAATCCTCTCGTTTATTTAAACTTTCAATTATAAAACTAACTCAAGTTACCTCTTCACTTAAAATCTCTTGAAATCCAGTGAAATTTTCTTTATTCATTTATTTATTTATTTTTTTTTTGATGGATGAATTTTGTGCCACTGTGCTTTTAATGTTATCTGAACAATTTTCGCAGAGATGTTTTTTTTTTCTCGTTTTTTTTTCATAAAATATGTTTCAAAGTCTCTGGTGTATAAGAATTTAAGCGAGTTTTGCTGCAAAGCTGACAAAACAACAAAAAGGTTCTTTGTATCTAAATAATTTGAACTTCCTTTTCCTTAACTCTCTGGGAAATGCAGCCAGGAGAAAGGAGTATATTTGAAAGAGGTTGCCTAAGGGCTGGAGAAGAGTGGTTAGAAATGAACCTTGTACCTGTAGCGGGTATGATAGTGAGCACGATGGTCTTACAGGTATCATTCGCCTTGCCAAGTATATTTCTCCACGTCATGAAACTTCACATAATTCTCTTGCATTTTTCAATTTCAAGTAAAACGTCAATCAGGTGCTTTATATTTCTTAAAAAATTCAATATATTATTTTCTTGAAGGAAATAGCAAGATAATTCAGAAGTTTCACTCGTGCACTCTAATTTCATTCTTTTTTCGTCGCCATAATTGAGCATGATAAATGTCGTCCTGTATGCACTTTTGTGTAGTCTCTTATTTTTTTACGTATTTTGATGTGTTTTAATATATTAGTAATCCTTCTTATTTATATCGTTCTTATTTATTAGTAATAAATGCATTTTTTGTCCGTGAAGTGATGATAATGTGCCTGTAGATAGTCGATCGAAATTCAAGCGACAATTTCCAGTTTTATACAACTCAATATACTTTATACTCGTTTAACACGCGAGGCAATAATACAAAGTTTTTCCTGTCTTACAATCAACCCTCTAAGTTATGGTCCCCCGTTGCGTGAAATATTGTGACATTTAGTAGATTGCAATGAGACCCTCGTGTTAGTGGATCATTTCTAGTTATGCATCAGTCACGAAATATTTTTTCTTTAGTTTCCCTGGCCCTTGATTATAATGCATTATAAAGCAGTCACGTTGTGCCTCTTGCAGATCTTTGAAAAAGTTAGTCTTAAAGGAATTTGAAGTGTTATTAATTCTTGAAGCCAGATTGGGTGTAATTAATCATTAATTCTCCATTTTACTCAACGAAAATTGTAGATAAATATTTTTTCGCTCTGTAGCACTAATCTTTTTTCAAATATAAGACTGCATACAGAGCGAAAAAAAATTTAGTTTCGATACTTTTTGCATAAAACGAATTCAAAATCTAATTTCAAAATTGAATATTTTCATTTTACTTAAAAAATATTTGAATTAGATATTTTCTCGCTCTGTACGCACAATTCTAGTTAAAAATTGATTAATTCTACAGAGAGAAAAAATTCTGAATTTATTATTTGTTGAGTAAAATATAAAGAAACCGAATTTTCAGATTAGAACTTGGCTCCAACATCCTTAAAGCATAAAATTGTAGTTTTAAAGACAGAATTGTTCTCCAGTTTCCGGAATGACGTCTCAATTCTTCGAATTTGGTAAGCAGTAGAAAATTGTCTTTGTTTTCAGAACTTTGATGTTGGCAAAGTGATATACGAAAAAGGGTGCGTTCAAGCAGGAGAAGAATGGATGGAGAGAAACCTCCTCGCCATAGCCACTGGTGTGGTTGGAACGGCGTTTTCTCAGGTATATTTAGCAACGAAAGTTCACTCTGCAAATTTCCCTTTAAATTGAGCAACTTTTTACTAACATATAACTATCATAATTTACTTATAAACTTGAATATAAATGTATATGTTTATAATCCATAATCCTTAATGACTTTTAAGGCTCTAGTTTATATCTTCCTATTAAACTGTTTCATAATACCTAGTTGTATTTTCCAAATGGGAATATAATACGGGTAAATAGTTGGAAACTCGCTGGTAGTTAAGGGTAAGTGCGGTTTCTGGTAGAGTTGCTTATTATATATCATATAGTATAATGGCAGCGACGAGGGTCGTTTGAATAAATTCCAAAATTGTTCTCAAAATAGAGTAAACAGACCCATCGCTAAATTTAGAATCTATATCCTAGAAACTATGTAGAAAAATTAATGTCAGTAATTTATAAATACCCATAAAGTCAGGGTACCTACGCAAAGGTGAGATATCTGTATAAAAGAAGGTGAGCCTTGAAATTAATTTTATTTCTTGTGCATATGTATTTTTAATGTAATGTTAGTTATGCTTTATTTATCAAGCAATGTTATTTTAAATGTTAGCTTATAAAGTAGGAGCTTTATATTGATGTGAAATATTTATTAACGTCTTCTTTAAGTGCTTCTTAGTCTTCACCATTATCATCATAATTATCTATGACGTGCTGGACTGGAATAGCCTTCAATATTAATTTAAAAATTACTCTAGAATGAGTACTACTTTTCTCTCTTAACTATTTAGAGATAAAATTTTTATACTGGGATTTCTGCATACTGCAGTAAAAGAGTACAATTTTAAATCCTGAGATGAGCACTCTGAGTATAAAAAATATACATTCGAATACACTCAGTACGCTAAGATGCATTATGAACCTCGACGAGAGCACTTTAGTTGACGAGTTGACAATAACTTTCCGCCAACTCGTCAAATAAAATTCTTTTTTTGGTCTTACATTCATTTTTAAATACATAAATCGTATTAAATTAATTTCAGTGGAAGTACAGGATATTTTGATATTCATAATCCAATAAATGCAAAGAAAAAGAAAATAAGTTCATCAGACTAGACGTTGACAACTTTAACCCAATAATCGGCATTACAAAAATAGTGGAGCCTGACAAGTTTATTTTAAATATGAATGTATTTTCTATTTCTCTTTGCATTACTTAATCAGTTTTAGTGATAATTTATCGATTCTTCTATCTCAAGTTTTTTAGTTAGTATAAAAAAAAGGAGTACATTTGAATTGAAAATATATTGGTAAAAATACCTATCGCCTTTAAGAGAATACCTCCAAGCACCAGAGGGCAAGAAAAACACCACCTAAGCTTCATTTTTTTGCTTTGCTTACGTGTCCATCTCCAGGGAGCAAGAAAGACTGATTGTTCGGCAGTAACAGCCTGTCTGACTAATACTTTCTTTCAAAAAAGCTAGAATCACCTTCCCCAGAGAGAATATAAGTAACTCATAAAAAATGTAATTCTTATTTTATTCAAGTTCAGCGCGTTTCTGATTATTTTTGATTCTTTAAAAAATAATCTAATCTTTCCTTTGCAGATCGTCGGCATATGTTTCGCGCAGAATCTGCGAGCGGATATATTTGTACAAAAGGCAAAGTGGCATTGACATTCGAGGGCCCCCACGGCAGTCTAGCATCTTGTATTGACGATGGATGCTGACATTCCACGTTGGTGATGACGAGGACCACAAGATTGAATAGACATCGATATTTCCTGATGAATTTTCATCTGAAACTGACCACAACTCAATTTACGCCTTTGTCGGAATATTTATTTTCTGGAATTCAAATTTGCCAACAATCTGTAAAGATAAAATTCCAAATGATTTGGTAATGTGAAAGACTTACTGTCAAAGTGTTTTGAGTTTTTAAGGCATGTCTTTCGATGTATATAATGTGTGATTGGACTGAAATTTCGGGCGTCTGGACGTTTCTTTTCTATTTATTAATGGCACTTCAGAGTTTAAAAAAATCTAAAACCTCCTCAATCAAAAATTTTGTAAAAAAAAAAAGAAAACTTCTGCAAAAAATATGAGTGTGAAATTTTTGATCCGATCCAAAGCAGAAAGAAAGGGGTTTTTTGGTCAAAAATTTTTCGAATACCTTTTGGTTGAAACTTTGGTCTTAGCTGGGTTAAAAATGTTCCACTATTATACTTTTTGCGGAAGAATTATTTTTTGTTAATTGTTTCTTGCGACAGGTTTTAATTTTTAACTGTTTTTTTGTTTTTAATTTACAAAATGGTTTCTGTACCTTGGTTTCTATTTTTGGGGCATTATAAAGTACAAACAAAAAAATCAAAACAAAATTCGTCAGAATAGATTTCTGAAGCTTCAGTCCAATGAATGTGTGAGGAACAATGCAGGGAAGAGAAGATATAATATTCCTTTTCATGTCCTGTCAGTGGGTTTCGTCTTGCTTCCCGTTAGATGTGCGGTGACCTTTATACTCCTTCTTGGGTCGTATGTGAAGATCGGTGAGATTGCAGAAGCGACGTGATGTAAATCGTTGTAATGCAAGTTCTCGGCTAGAACCATATACATCTACGTACCTTACTCACTTACACATTGATGTAAATACCATAAATTCACGAGTCGTAATAAATTGCAACGGAAGCCGGCCAGTGGCTTGTATAGCTTATACATGCACGTTCCGTCCATTGTGGTAAGGTCTTTCAGTTCGCCAGTATCAAAGGTGCTTCGTCCTAGTGTAAGCTTCGCCGATTTTCGACGCGACCCTCGAAACAGAGTGACCAATATCGGAAAGTCAGGGCAAAGTTTATTCAGCCGTCTATTTACTTTATCAAGACAAATTTATCCGGGTTACTACGGAGACTGAAAATAAATCTGGTAACTCTGGAAAAGTCGTAGAGCTTCTTCGTTCAACATTTATAATAAAAAAAGGTTTTTAACTTGGCGTCAAGTAATTAGTACAGTTTTATTTTTACCACTATCATGAATTTTTTAGAGAAAAAAATATTATAAACTCATTTGATCAAATATGCCCAGATTTTCCTAAGGTTACTTGGGTTACTTTGTAATTAAACTATCGTGAAGATAATTCAAATCTACGAACACTAACATTAACATCGTTGAGACTGCAAAAGAAACTTGTGCAAAATGTTATAAAACACGATTATAAAATTGTATTGCGTTACCCATTCTGCGATAATAAGATTGTAACTTTATTTGCGAAGATCCGGCTTCCACATAGAATTGTGAAAGATCTTTGGCGATGACGTGAATTGACTGTGGGCTCAGGGACAAGTTAACGGTTCAAATAACGCATCGTTTGCGCAAAAAATTCTAACGGGGAAAACCGATGTGAAGTGACTCAACTTAGAAAGTTGAGGGTCAATCAAGGTTCGAATCAAAAAACGTGGATTCGTGGGGGCGCGGCAGTGTTTGGCCGACCCTGCCGCAGGGTACATTTTCGCTTTCAGCGTTAAATTGGGGCTGTTAATATTAAGTAAAAAATAGACTTTCCTTGTTCCGCTCGAATACTGGTCGTTGCACACTGAGCAAAAGATAGTTGGATTCAATTATCTCTAACAGATACTATTAATTAACAATTAATCAACTACGATGAGCAAACTAAAATAGTAGAAATTCCTTTAAAATGAAAGAATCTAGGTATGTATAAATATATTGCAGTCGCATTAATAATACAGTTCTTTAAGATTTTTGGGTAATTTCTACTAACAAAGTTTCCTCGGAGAAATAACAAACATTTTGAATTTTTCTCTTGTATAAAAGTTCGAATAAGGAATCAATTCATTAAAATAATGTTACATTTCGTTTAAGAATTTTACTCACGTCCACCGATTTTTTGCTTCAGTGTAATTACATTTTAGTATTTCGATCATCGAAAAGTGATACAAAGAACGAGCGGACGCTCCTATTTTTCTTTTGCTCGAACTACATTCCAGTTTAGGTTGAATAAGCTCGTGACTTGACGGCCAGCGAAAGTTGGCTGTTTTTAAAAATAACGTTAACAATTAGTCGGAGAGAAATGGTGGCATTAGGAGCATACATGAAACCTCTTAGTGAAGTTGTGAACGTAAAAGTAAATTAAAGTTCTTGATTTCTTCTAATTGAATTAATATTTTTACGATCACAATTTTACTTGTCAAGTGAGATCGCTCCCAGAGCGAAAATATTTTGAATTTGACAGTGTGGATTTCTTGAGAAATTGTAAAGAAGGTGCAAGTGAATGTGTGAGTAAGGAAAACACGAAAAGTGATATTATCTATTAGATGTAATATACTGTAGAGATAATTCTAAAGAAACAATAATTTTTCGTCGTGTCATTTTTGTATGTTTCACTCTTCTCGATGAAAATAGGGTGTCATTCAATTTCTTATTTGTTTTAATAAAAAAAAAAAACATTTTTTCGTGACAATCTTCTACAACTTGGTTGCTATTTTTAACAAGACCAAACGAAATACTTGAATTAAAAAACTCAATAGTGCGGATTTATAATACTGTCGAAAATATAGGTTTTAATATATTTTTAATAAAATATGTGTTCATTTAAATGAATAGCAGTGCAGTGTGCAAAGAATAAGGAAAAATTATTTGAACGCAATTTTATTTCATGTCTGAATAAACTTGACATTTTTTTACTGGAAACCCTCTTTCTCCGTTAAATTTGTGAACAAAAAACCTTTATTCTTTTCCTCATGAATGAAATAGGAATTGTTCAAAATATGTACCAAGTATTTGTAATTATTTTGTCAATCGCATTATACTTTTTTCAGAGAGGCTTGATATTGTGAAATTTTTACTTTATTACGCTAATCAGTAACTGCTATTTTATACTGTTGACACATGATGTTAAATGTATTAAGTTTCGATATATTAATAAGTTACTAATAATTTATAATTGCATATGTGCCGTCAAGAAAAGATTATGAGTTATGAGAAATGGGTTTAGCAAAGGCTGTGCTTAACTTGTATTTTTTTAACAATTCTATTTTACGCAGTACAACTTTATTTCCTCAGCTCTGAAGATCAAATTAAAAATCCTGAAGTAATAAAATAGTTCAGTAAAAAATAGATATAAACAGTAGATAGACAATTTTCCTTTTAATAACAAACTGTTAGGCTTTAATAATAATTAAAAACCTATTGTTATCTTTGTGCATTGTATGAGTGAAAATTCTGAGATGAATATTTGCTAAACCCTAAATTTAGAGACCTATGCCATTTTTTGTACACTTCGTCAACCCTTTTTTTTTTAATTGAATTTGTTAACTCTATCCAATATCCTGTGCTTTTTGATAAATGAGCATTACGTATTGAAGAAACTGAATTAAGGTAACAATTACCTTAATTACTAAATTAGTAGTCACCTATTTTATAAAATCTAGATTTTACTTCATAATTTATACATATAAAAAACAGACAGGATATTGGTTCTGCCATGCTATACCTCGCATTATGATTTTTCGTTTTTTCTCTCTTTATTTATGCAAAACAGTTTAAAACAGTTTATTTCTCCCTCAGTTTTTTATTATGTTTTTTTTTGTACTGCAATAAACACGAAATTTGAGTTGCACATTTTATTTAAATCCCCATCAAATTTCCTTTAAATATTAAAAAAGACTCCCTCATAAAATGCTTTGCTATATTAAGCATTATGCATATCAGTTGGAACATTTAAGCAATCTGTATAGAAATATGTTTTAATCTTTAATAGTTTTAATCTTTCCTATAAGTTTACTTTATTCTAAGACTAAATCAATAAATGAGTTGTTTCGTTATTTCGAAGTGTAAATAATGTACATTTATTTGTAAAAAGAGGACAAAATTTGCTTGACCAAGTATAAGATAAGAGTGTATTATAGTCTGATGTGTACACTGTAAAATCATAAAGAAGATCTGATTATTATTGCATTTTGTGTATACAATGAAATGAAAGTATTTGAACGCATTCTGATGTATGTCGACGAATTCATCTAAACTCAACGTTATTTGTCTAACTTTCAACGATGTATTAAAACTTTTGTGCCAAGAAACCATTCGATTCGGGCGCAATCGCTTTTCCAAAAATATTTTACCCAAAATGTTGCTACGTAATTCGAATTGTTAACTATCTTCTGTCTAGAAACTAACAATTTTAAAAGTATTGTATAGTTTTTTTCTGACTACTTTCATGTTTTGAAGGAATATCCGTTTAAAGGGAAAACGTGTACTTTGGTATTTCACTACTGCCATTGAATGCTAAAGTACTGAACTGTATTTCAGAATATAAAAATCTTTATACGTAACGAAATCTAAATAATATCACGAATCGCTTAATTAGAAACAGTCTTGTTATAAAAATTAAATTAAAATTCGGATTATAAATAATTTAATTTTAAGTGCGACTTTGCTATGTGTTCAAGAAATAATTTAAGCAATTGTTAAGAAGTCGGATGCCAGATAAATCTTTTTGTATCTGGTTTATTCAATCTTTAAATTGCATTACTTGAGAGCTGTGATCTGCGATATAAGAGATCTGTACAGAAAAGTGAATTATTTTTATGTGAAAAAACAAGTTACACCAGGCGTGCAGTTTCAAGTTTTGCTATATTGTTAAGTGTATATAAGTGTTCTATATTTATAATAATTGTAACTGCCGTCGCAACTTCCTGCGCAACTACTATTTTCAGGTATCACGATTATTCCAATTTGCCATTAATCTCAGCCTAACTTTTATTTTTAAATGAAAAAAATTGCAGTGGCTATTAAATTTATCTTACAAATAAAATTGTATTCCACTTTTAATGTTTCAGCGGGATAAATTTTGCTGAATCTTTTATAAAATTTGATGATAATAATAGCAAACTATAGTTGAAAAAAAAAAATAATGCTAAGCTGAGACAATTTTAATGCTGCCAGTGAATAATTTTTATTTTTAAGAATTTCATTTCAATCTTTACCATTATAAATATGTAATATAAGAGAAACATTATATACGCCGCTTAGTTTATAATTATTGTAATTCATTAATGTACATATTATAGATGTTTCGTTTCTTGTAAGGATGAATGTTGTAATGTTTTTATGGACAAATTAATATTTATACTTATCATCGTATAATGTAAGTGAATAAATCATTTGAAAAATTCGAATTACATCCAATTATTTAAATAACGCTCTTTTAATATGTAATTTTTTATTATATTAATAATAATTTATTAATAATAGAAAATTTCAATCGACACCTTTGTTGAAATTCCAATTTTCTGCAACAGGTTTATCAAAATTTACAGTTTCCTGCAATATATGATAACAGTTATCAGTAGAGGAGAAAAAAGCCTATCGTCAGTCGAAAATAAATTATTGATTTATTTCATTTCTCGAAAAACATGTTTATTAACAAGTTGATCAATTTTACAACTCCAATTACAGTCATCATAAGTCGTCGTTTAAATTTGTTCACCTATTTTGGAAATTTGTCACCATTTCACTATTTTTCATTGCACTCGCAATTTTTGAATTGAATTTAAATTCAAATGAAAATCCCGTTAAACTTAAATCATTCTTTTCTTAATCAGACTTTATTTATAATTTGATATAGGCATTAATAATATAATTATAAATATAATTCGGCTTATATTTAAAGGATACCTTCTGATTTAAGCTAGAAATGGAAATTCAATTATAAAAGAACAAGTGGAATTAATTCCTTTGTGATAGCGTGAAAGAAGTTTTTTTACTCATGTTTTTTTAATAAGTATATTTTAGATTTTTGTTAGTATATTAGAGTATCATTAGCTCCTTTATATCAAGTCAATGTTTCATCTAAAACCCTTTGAATCAATATCTTTGTCCAATAAATCGCTAAACATCAGAGAGGATGTTTTTTTGTGAACTTTTCAGATTTGACACACATTTTGTGAGTCTTTTCGTGCGGAAGGAAAATTCTTCTGGCATGTCAGTGACAAATTAAATTTAGGTTTCACACTTTATACACTAGACAGAACAAAAAAATTGCTGCACGAAATTGCATAATATATGTCAGTATAAGGATATTTTACGATGTCGATCTCGCACTTCATGACCTTTATTTGTATTTGGCAACCTTTGTCACAATTGAAGTGTCAAATAATGTACATAATATAAAAATGGCAAGTTTTTGTAATTAAGAGCAAATATAAATATAAAAAAATGAGAGCAATCAAGACACGATGATATTGAAGGATTGAAGCAATTGACGGTTTTCCATACCATCATGTCTTGCTTTCTCTCATTTGTTTACATTCACAGCTCTTAATGATCAAGAAAGACATATCAACTGGACTTTTATTGGTGAAATAAAGGGTGTTTTTATTTATGTGCCTTCACCCTACCAATCTTCGATCATCAAATATTTCATAAAATGGAACCTTGGATGATATGAGATTTTAGTGTAATATGTTAACCCATATTGCCCTATAATGTTATTAAATTCCTCCTATATTTCCTGATATTTAATCACCTCGCGATCCAGTTAATTTCATTCCTATGGTAGTAATTTAAAAATTTTCTTTTAATAATTTGTTAAATATACCGATAGCATGATATTTAAATACAAAAGGTGCTTTAATTCAGTATCTTGGAACAATAGAAATCGTTATGATTCAAATGCACCATTATACTTACAGTTATATCGTTTGAGTTTTCTTATATTAAGGTAGCAAACGCGTCGCGTTATCTGGATAACAACACAATTTTACGGTTTAAAGTTATTCCTTTTGTGTTATTAAAACTGTACAAGGTACATAATATTATTATGGTTGGCAAGGATATCGTTGGCATAGATATGGTATATGATAGATGCTGTGTTCATTTAATGATCAGCACTTTGTTTCCTCAAAGAGAAAGCATATACAATGTTTACATCAGCTTTAAAATGTGATAATTTGAAATATATTCAAAGAAACCTACTTTTTATAGCAGTGACAATCTGGATATTGTCACTGCTATAAAGCTTCAACTGTGAGGAAGCAAAAATATATCAAAACGATACCGCAGATATTTACTCTAAAAGATTCTATATTTCAAATCTCTGCAATGCAATCTTAAATTTACATTAATCTAAAATTTCCATTACTTCCGGTTGCATACGCCTTTTGCATGTAAAAGTGATTTGTACAGATGATCCTTCCATCACCTAGTAAATAGGTCTTCGCATTATGAATCTCAAATATCTTTCCAGCGAGTATCTATCTATATCCATTTATTTGATGTCACGCTGCATCTTTCGTTTTTTTCTGTTATATGTTTAATAAACTCTACACTGAGATTAAACTCGTTATTAACTGCCGTTCAAAGTGAATAAATATTTGGTATAGAAAATAAAACACCTTTGATGAAGTTTTCATTTTATTTATTATTTTTTTTTATTTTGATCTCCAGAATTAATTAATAGAAGTGGATTCTCAACTTAAAATAGAAAAATATACCAGAAACTGCGATAAAATCAGATAATCATTATTTTACTTTTCTCTGTAGAGATGGGGTTGACCAAAGAAAGTTCAGAAGAGGCTATAACTTACGATTTGGTCGTTTCATCGCAAAAAGACATTTTATCGGATGATGTTGGCTTCGGTTTTGCAGAACTCTTATTTAAAGCTTAACAGAAATCGTAAATACAACTCACTTTAAGACAAAATTGAACTTATCCATTCACATAGGAAATTTTATTTTCAAAGTAAACTCTTTATTAGAATAATAAATAGTTTTATTGAAGGATTGGTTGAATGATGTATAGATTCAGTAACATGTCATGTGTCAATCTTTCGGCAAATATTGTTACGTCAATGCTACTGAAAGGATGTCGAGAAGGCAATAAATCATCCAATATTATTTTAGTCCTCAACATATTAAACAACTTTGAAAACAACTGAACAGCTGAATGTTCCCTTGGATTTTCTGTGAATATTGGATGGATTTAAACTCATTCAATTCTCTCAAGCTGCGAGAAAAAAAAACTTATCCAATTTTCCCACTTACTTCCAGTTTGCGGATTCCGCATGGAACGTATATTACATTTATGGAAACATATCTTTGCGCGAAGTTGAATTCCAGTAATAATAATTTTTCAGGAAGAACGTACATGTCTCTTTTGGACAGCCATATTTCCTAAAATTATTAGGTTTAAGGAAATTGAAGTTAATATCGCTGACTTGGACTTGATAATTGGACTCGACAGACTTTTCCCAGCCACAAATGAACCACGCACGTCAAGATTAGAAGATTGGAAACGCCGCGAGGTAAGATAATCGAGATTCGAATAATCAGTATCCAGTTCGCGGACAGCTGACCTATTTCAAATTACTGGAAGATTGTTCAGTGTGGTTTCATATTAAAACGCATATTTGACTGAACCCGACCTAATCCAAGAACAACCCAAGATTTCTATACCCACAATAAAATTGTCCTACTATTTCTGATCCTTGATTCTCAGCACAGAGATCATTCGTTAATCCAATTTCCTTAGCAGGATTACTTGAGACTGCCTTGTTGCAAACTTCTTGTAAACTTGAAATTCCCTTTCGCATTTCGTTCCCTGCAAGGAAGGATTTACCCCTATAATTCCATCATTATGTATAAGACACACGTGTTATTATGATAATTATTACTTTCTTATATTACTTTCATAATTTACTAGACATTATTTTAAATCCTTTTTGCAAGTACTAATTGCAAGTACAGAAAAATGTCATTACATTAGATCCAATTTTAAGGTAAAAAGTATCTTGAGCATTTACTGATGTCTCTGGAAGACTTTATATCAATTTAAATTGCAAAATATATAAACCCACGTGCATCAGCATATGACACAGAGATTATCAATAACCTTAGTTTTCACAGGGAAAATGAAATCAATATCTGAAATCTTATATCAATCCTATAAAAACTTCGCATTTCTTTTAGAAAGGGTGTATAATATATTTTTAAAAATTAGAATCTAAGGTATATAAATGACTTGCAGAATTATACGGTCAGTAAACATGACTTTTATCGAGTGGAAAAGTTCAAAACGTTTAAACATTTACATATATTTCAAGGTCCTCTCTTTATCCTTCCCTATTTAAGAAAAATTATGTATCTTACAGTTTTTCATCTGGAAGAGTGTAATTGCATTTTTAATTTCTAAATTAATAACACTGACCTAGTTTACAAATGAAACTGAGAATTCCTACTCAGCTTATTGCAAATTGCAATGTTTGGCATAGAAATGCGTGCTGCATGGCAATCGATCGCTACTTCCCCGTAAAAAGTAATCGTTTCAAGTGATTGATGTTTGAGAGATCAGGGCCGGTGACTTATGTATGGAGCAGAGCTTCCAGATCGTGGATGAAATTTATCCCCTCAGCTTTACCGATATATTCCTAAATTATATTTGATAAATTGTTTTTTTTTCCACAAAACGGTAAAGTGGAGGATGTAAATTTCATACACGATGTGAGAACTCTGGTATGGAGTTAATGGAGCTCTTCATATATCCTCGATTAGAGAGTGTATGGAATTCCTCTTCCCCCTTTCATTTCCCACTCGGTTCAAGGGAAAACTCCCTTGAATATCTGAAAATTTTATTTCGCCGGTCCTGGGAAATGAAAATTATTAGACTTCTTCGTTAATCAAAATTTTACACTTTACCTTTGTTTTAATTGCAGATATTGTAATATCCAACGTAGGCTGAAAAGATTTGCTGAAGCTTCAGGAATTAGGCAATACCCCTTTTAATTTTAACCCCCTTTATATTTTATCTTTTATATCATTTTAATGATGTGAAATTGTGTATTTCAGTCTCACTTAGCTTGCTTTTTATTTGGTGGAAATACACCTTCTGAATTCTGACCTTTCTTTAATGAAACTTTCTGTATAAGATATTAATAAGGAGGGAAAATGGATTCTTTTCAACAAATTGAGAAATAATTGGACTTATCAAAGAGTTTTGTGAATGGAGTTTTGGATATGTTATTTACGCCCATTATTAATTAAATTGCGTGATAAATAAAAAAATTGTGATATTCAATAATGAACTATATATGTATAAGAAAATAAATCTGATTTTGAATATTTTTTGCACAATTATTGGTCCCAAAAGTTCTCTCGGGTCGAAACTATCTTCTCGTGGAAAGTATTAACCCCTCAAGACAAACAGGTATTATTTATCATTCTTAACTACCGAACGTGTCAAAAATAATGTCCTCGGCATCAAGTCGTCAATATAATTGATACTCTTTTCATATTTTTATGAAAAGGAAAGTGAAGAACAAAATCCTCTAAATCTGCATTTATTCATGTTTTAATTGGAGAAAGAATTTTTTGTGCTCAACATGTTTACATTTTCCCCTTTATTGGACCACGAATCTAGAGACATAGGGGATCAGAATGGAATTATTGTATATAATGGCCAAACAAATAAACCCTAAAACCTATAATAAAGTTATTCATTTAGTTAAAACAGATTTTATACGAACAAAAGCTTTCAAATGTGAAGAGCGTAATAATAATAAGTCACTCTTTAAATCCTGTGGTATATCTATTTTATATAGACAGCGGAAACTAAGTGTGACGTCACGTCACTTATTATAATAAATTATTAACATTGTATTCATCTTAAGAAATAAGAATCTGCACATCCGATTATTGATCCGATACCTTGTCAGAGGGTCAAAGAACTCAAAGGTTGAACCATCAGCTCACCCCAGAAGCAATCAGCAAATTGAAATCATTGTCTAACCCTTCAGGTTGTTTCCAAACTTATCTCCAAACTTTTGTTAATAAACAAGCTTCGATCTGTTTTTCACGTAACAAGAGATTACACGTGTTCTTCGCCATTGGTCACCGGACGCTAAAAACCAAGTGCGTCACCATGGACCCTAAGGTGTCCAAACCTTTTATGACCTTCGCCCCCTCAAAAAAAGTCCTATAAGAAAGAAGGTATCCGCGGCTTTAGACAGTCGTCGTCGCGATTATCAACTCTTCGGTCACAGTCGTCGTCGCGATTACCAACTCTTCGGTCGCAGTCGTCGTCGCGATTACCAACTCGTCGGTCGCAGTCGTCGTCGCGATTACCAACTAGTCAGTCTTCGTCGAGAGTGTCAACCCGTGGTCCACGAGCTCCTCACCTAGCAATCTTCGACCTTCAACAAGATTCTGCAACCAGAACGAATCTCTGTCCGTAGATAGTTTGACGCGACTCCGGTCCTACGTCCTAAATCTGTAGGCCCGTCAACCAATCCGTTTCAAGTTCACGGGAATCCACGTTATTAATCCAGTGTGCCAGTACGAGCACCAAATCCGACGGCTACGTCCTTGTCCAGTAGGCCAGTCAACCAGTTCCAGTGTGCCAGTGAGAGCACCCAATCCGACGGCTACGTCCTTATCCAGTAGGCCAGTCAACCAGTTCCAGTGTGCCAGTGAGAGCACTCAATCCGACGACTACGTCCATGTCCAGTAGGCCCGTCAACCAGTTACAGTGTGCCAGTACGAGCACCCAATCCGACGGCTACGTCCGTATCCAGTAGGCCTGTCAACCCGTTCCTGTAAACAGGCGCAAGGGCCAACCAGACGAGGTCCAAACCCATACGATCACCTAGATTCTTCACCAATTACTGAAGGCTCCAGCCACAAGGCTAGACGGTAAGTCCCATTGTCCATATTCACATCTAACCCCCTCTATACATTTCTAATTATTTCCCCCTTTACATGCTGCTCTAAAAGGATTCCTGACGAAGCTCTTCTTTACATATGAAATCACACTGATTATTGTAAACCTCCCCCTTTGTAATTGTTTATTGAATAAATATTTATTGTAACGAATCACCATCTACCACTCTGTTCAGTTATCCTCGTCCCCGACTCTAGTGGCATTGCGTGATAATTCTATTATCACGCTTTCCACCGGATAGAAAACGAGGAACAACTCTATAATATAATAAGGGTAAGTGCGTCTCTTATCTCGGACGTCACATAAGGGTCGATTAAAATACAAAAATTCAGAAAGAATAAAGAGGATAAAATAAAAGTCGAAACTGGTGTAAACATATAATTTTAAAGGTAGCGAACATCCTGCCATAAATCCCTTTCGCTTTGATTCATGACACAGTGAATTTAGAAACGCTCTCGGTGTGATAACAAAATACCTTATTCACATTTTTACAAATTTTTCTGAAGAAACGGATACCATTTTTCAAAATTACTCCGCCTTGCAATGCATTTTTTGCATTTATCAAGATTAGCATTAATTTATCTTCGCCTCCACTATTTTTACATTAGGGATTGCTGCACAATATTCAGAAACGCTTCTTTTATATAATTAAATTTTTAATTAAGAAAGGCGAAAGCATACTTTTCCACAAGAAATCCCTGGCACATCAAATTTTTACTTCTGAGAAAATCTTGAAGAAATATTGGTTTTCTCAAAACTTGACAAATATATACCTATGAAAGAGCCATGAGAAAATAATTGAATCTTAAAACTTTATAAAATTCAAAAGTTTTAAGATTTCAAGAGCTGACAAGTGAGAAATTCTTTTCTTTTCATAATTGCTATATACTATTTAAGAAATATTTCAAAATTTGACGCGATAAGCTGTAACATCTAATGAAATGTGTTTGTCCTCCCTCAGAAAGTCTATAGAAAATTTAAATCAAGGATATTATGTAGGTACAAGGTCCATATACATATATGAAGTGCCTTTATGGATTCGATACTGCATAAGTAGGTACAATGTAGTAAAGTAAATTTCACCACTTTACAGTGGATGGATTGTAGCATGGATTGTCACCCAGGGCGGTTTTTTCTTGATCAACTTCACCCCCCTAAATGAAACAGAGTTTTTGGCCCTTACTTCACAAAAAAAGTACAGCAAGTAAATTTAAAAAGTATAAACAAAAGAAGTAAAAGTACAGCAAGTAATTTTTGTCAACCCTTTTGGTGCTTGGCACCCGGGGTGGACTGCCCCCACCGCCCTCTTCTTACGCCTCCTCAACCACTTTAAACAAATGGGTGTTCTATCTTGCTCTCGAAAAATTCTGTCTTGAAACGCCCACTACGGAACAAATTTATATTTAACTTTAAAATATGATATACTTTGGTGAAAATAAACAATTGTTTATTTTTAAAACAAGGAAAGCAACACAATTATTTTGTTTTACATCTTACAACTTCAAGTCATTCAAAAGTCAATCAGGTTTAAAATTTCGTTTTAAAGGACTGGATGAGATTTTAAGAGATTTTTAAGAATTTTATTATATTTAAGGGATTATAAGGGAATTTAAATGCTTTGAATCTTTGAGAAGTTTTAAGAGGTTTCAACGAACTTTAGGGATTGCGAAGGTTTTCATGAAATTTTAATAGTTCCTTATAAATTGTAGTACTAATTGATATTTGCTTATCCATTACCATGTCCCAGATATTAATTTAGAGAGATGTAAAATATGGAATTTCTTTTATTTTAATGTTTTACTCAACTTGTTGCCTTAAATAACATAAATCAATTCAGTAGACTAAAAAATTTTTAAGCAAATGTTCAGTTAAAATATTCAATAGGTTCGAATAAATTAGAATATTATGTAATGTCATAATTGTGGAATTTCTAAAATAATATATCACTATTAAAGTTTGCGTAATGTAGAGAAATGTACATCTAAATTCTATTCTCATGTAGAACACTGTCTCTTTCATTTAATTAACAGGATGCCACAAACAATTTAATTTGGAAAGTTGTATTTCGCTTCTTACAATGACAGTATCAGTTACGTTAGATAATAGATAGCACACGTAACTCCCTCATTGGACTCGTGGTTTATAAGCTACAGTGCATCTGTTACAAAATTCTATCTA
This sequence comes from Synergus gifuensis, assembly GCA_904066015.1. Taxonomy (NCBI): domain Eukaryota; kingdom Metazoa; phylum Arthropoda; class Insecta; order Hymenoptera; family Cynipidae; genus Synergus; species Synergus gifuensis. Next base: position 2,295,188 of record CAJFCO010000373.1, read on the forward strand.
TATTTCACTCACCTCAAAGTTAATTAATTAAAAAGATGATTTATATCTTAAACATAATAATCACAACTGCCGCCTCGGTTTCTTTTCAAATCATGATCTCTAACTTTTGTAATATACTTAATTCTTGCAAAAGTTAAGTTAAAGATAGGAATCCCTCTGGGAGACTTTGTATGTTAATTTCTGTACCTCCTCCTTTTTATGCGTAACATTAAGGAGTTTAGAGATCCCAAGTATAAATATGTAAACTCTTTGCCAGGGAACCAAATATAAAAAGTAATTTGACTCTTATTAATAATTGATATCAATGAAGTATTTCTTTATTTAAAAAATAGATTTAAATTCTACTTGATAGAGAAAAAAACTTTCGATAAACATTTTTTACAAAGAAAACTTTTGTGTAGGCTTTGTTTCTAAAATAATTGGTTTTTTTAGGAACGTGATGAAACTCATAGGGACCATATGGAGAGAGACCCTAAAATTTTTTCCAGCTGGTTGCCCAAGATGATACCAGATGAAACTACATGATATTACAGTTCTCGAACGTGTAACTTTTATTCCTTTTCATTCCTAACTTTTATTCCTCGAAGGGAAAAAATATACGGTAAATATTAATATTAATTAATATTTCACAATTTAGTTTTTAGGTAAGTTTGTTTGACATCGGTAAATATTTTCAACTTCACTTATCTGCAGATCGAATATCCTCATTTGAAGCCTTTCATCGCATGTTATTTACCATAATTGAGCGGTTGCATGAAAGCAATCATAGAACAAATCTATATACTTACAGCTTTGTAGAAAATCCTGGAATTGAATTAGAAAATCGTCCAATAAAAGATTACGTCGGAAAAACATAGGATTTTCTCATCTCCGAGATCATCATCTCTGTAATTGTCTTTTAACTGATTGTGAAATGTGTCATCAGATAAAATTTAATTGGAAATCTGAGGATATTTCTTCCATCTTAGATAACTATTTTTTTTAATACAATCTAATAATTTCTTGTTCATTTTGATATGACATGGTAGGTATTGATTTAGAGAAAATATTTAAATCAAAAACAACTTTATTCGGATAAACAACGAGTACAGTCATATTTCCCAAAACGATTTAATCTCCCTGTGATATCCAGGAAGCATTGTGAAAATTTTAAAAAGAAATGTACGATTTGCATTACAAATACAAAGCTTCCTCCATGAGGAAGCAAAAGTTATTATACCTAAGTATAAAAAGAACTTAAGTTCTTTCAACTTTTTCTCGATGTATTAGTCATTGTCTGAGCATTGTCATTTTTTGTCTATGAAACTTTCTGCTAAAATAACTTAATACACTTTTTTTTCTGCAAATCATCTGCATATAAAAATATTAATATTAAAATATCATATCATTTATAAAGTGCTTTATTGTAATTGATTCTTATTTCTATAATATTAATATATAACTGATAATAATCCATTATACATAAAATATTAAATTTTCACCAAACTCAAAATTCTTAACTGAGAAATAATTTTTGTAAAGTTCATCATTCGAAGTTCGTCAGATTTGATTCGACTTCCAGTTTCCCAGTGAATCGACGAAACTTATTTACAAGTTTATGCAATTTTCTTTTATTATAATTATTTCATAACACATTTCACTCCACATATATAAAAAAGTATATAACTTAAATTATAGCTACATCGTTTCTGGAATGAATTTTTTCGCAAATTGATCGCGAATTCATCTTTAAGGCTTGCACGTGAGTTTCAGCATTACTGTGTCGCCATCGTATAGATACCGACTTCATGTGACCTGTAATAAAAACATTCCAAACTTAAAATCAATTTAAAATAAGTGATAATTCCCATCAGATTCTTTAATTTTCCCATGATAAAATTCTTTCTGATTAAAATCGTAATTCAACTCCTTTAGAAGCTCTTCAATAAAACGATTCTTGAACCTCAAAAAAACTACAGTAATCTAATAGATCAATTTACAATTTAAATCCATCCGAGATCGGTGTTCCGGGTTCTCATTAAAACCTCCCGGAGCTAATTCTCAGTAAATGCTTTAAAGGAGCAGAGATAGTTTTATATACAAAAGAAATCAAAATCCCCTCTTGCTGATTTCGCTAATTAAGTTTCTCGTGATATTTTATTCTTCTCATAAAAATTCAAGAAGGAAAAAGGCTTAAAGAAGACACTGGCCATGAGTAAAGATAAAAAGTTATCGAATTCAACGTATTTTAATGGAAGCTGGTTCATCGATTATGACCTTATCAACAATTCACTGTTATATCCCCACGTTAGATCAGAGAGCTTTCGTGAAATATCACTTTAATTTTTCTCGTCTTCTTTTAGATATAAACTTCTTTTCTTCCTCTTTTTCTGACATAACGCCTCCCCTATTTCTATCCATTCACTATTTCTTTTTATTCGAATAATTTAAACCTCCAACCTTCAGATATCACATTTTTCACATCAGTTGCCTTGTGTAACTTATAAGAATTCTTTTTTTTTATTAAATAATAATTATAATTACCGCATTCTTTCAATTCATAAATAATTTCCATGATTTGCATAAGAATGAGCGCTAATTTTTTATTTTCAGCCAAATAAAATCGTTCTGTTCTTTCGCGTGGAAACGCAATATAAATTGAAAATAAGAGTTACTGAAAGTGGAACAATGGAAACGATAAACTTGATAAAAGCCAGTGGAAAGATTGAAAAATTTCTATACAAAAGAAAGGGTCACTGCAGACTTGTTCTCCCAATCCTGTATTATTTACGACTTATGCTGGAGGAATGTAGCAAACTCACTTAGGAGGGAAACCGCGCGTACATGAACGTAAACGTAAATTTCAATATGGTCGTTTACAAAAACATAAAGTCATGCAGAGAAAAATTACTGTCTTTTCTCTCACGAGAATAAACGCGTGCTTGTTTCGTCTCTAAATGAATTGCCCTGGCGAAAGTTTCGGATTAAAATTCATTCCAAACTAATCCGAAATTTTCCGAATCATTCCGGAATTTATCCTAATATCCAAAAAAGATGATACTACTTACCAGACTGAGATGGAAGTATACCCGAGCGTTGAAATCCTGACAACTCCTGCATTTGACGACTTCGAATGTTCGAACGACCAATCGCACAACAAAATTTACATATTATTTGCTGAAAGTAGAGCCGAAACCTGCAACAGTTAATCATGTTTTTATAAAGATCTTCAGAAGACTCTGAGTGTCGAACCAGCTTTGATAAAAATTTCAATTCACCCCTGAAATGAGTTTTTCACGCTATATTTTTCTCTCAACTGATAATTGGCAAATCCTCTCGTAATCTCAAAATGACAACTTTAAAAAGGAACTCAATACCTCTGAGAAAATCCAAATTCTTATAGGTGTTCTATAAAATCGTATGCAAAGTACGTCATTCCCGCAATCAAATTTTCCTCGGGTTTTTCCTTGAGTTTTCTATTCTTCCTATTACTTGGCTTCACGGATCTTGAGATCGTCCAAAGCCCTTTCAATATCACTCTTTTCAGAAAATCGATTAAGTACCTAGTCTTTTTTTGTCCTTACCCGCGCCTTTTTATAGTTTGCGTAACACACACTTTATCAATTTTGTGTAGAAAAACGTTATTCCTATCTTTAGCGACGAATATTACGAAAACCAAGAAGTGGAAGGAGCCAGAAGTGTGCTTATGGAAAGAATTCTCGGAATTTCTTCAACGAACAGTATTTTCGCCTCAAGACTGTGAGAGTTACAACACAAATTCCATAAAAGGTTAAAACAATTTTTCTGTAAAGACCAGGAGCTCAAAGAGGGACTTTCATTTACCGAAAAATATGTCAAAATATCTCAATATCTCATATTTACCTATATTACTATTATCCCAAGGAAAATATAAAGATAAAAGCAGAAGTACATATATATTTCTCAATAAGTAGGCTTATTCTCTCTCAATGAATAAGACCCTTCAGAGTTTCCTTATTAGTCTCGATAAAACTTTCTTAAGCGTGGGAGTAGAAGATCGCAGAAACCGTTATTTAGAAGATATAGAAATCAAGAACTTTTTTTTATCCACTTAAAGATAAAAATTCTCCACCGTGGGAAAAAGTCAGGTTGATTGAAAAATTATATCTGGGGATCACTTGATTATATATTTAAAAACACTGGCAGTTACTTTATCTGATCAGTTCTGGAATTTTCAGGAAAGTACATTCTTTATCAAGCGCACTCACGAATCACTAATCTTGCAAACGGATTTAACGGATGCCCAGCCCAGCATTGCATCAATTAGAGCGCAAGTAGATTTGAAAGAATATCCTCATACGGATTATATATGCTGGCTGACTAATCGGATCTTCTAAATGTTCTCAAAGCTTAATATGTACTAATGTATTTCCAATTATCTCACTTTATGAATCCTCTCTAAAACAAATCTAATACATTCTCTGATATGATAATTCTTTGATGAGAATGTAAAAAGTGGTGTAAAATAATAGCCCGCTTGTTGGTTTGCAAGTTTATCTAAAATATAGCTGTGTTTAATTACTCTACACCATTATATTCTTGTTTGTGGATTTGTAAGAAGCGTGTACTGTAATTTAGCATTGCAACGCGCAATTTTTTTATAGAATTAAAGAAAAACAGTGGAGTTCGTGTAGGATTTCATTCTTTATTAAGATCATCATCATCACTCACCTCGTATTCATCCAGTAGTATATTAACGGATTCACCATTGCATTGGACATAGCAAGCCAATAGAAGCTTAAAAACACGTGTTGCGCATAGCTCGTCTCAACGAAACGACGATGATGATAGGCGAAAATGAAAAAGCCATGATAAGGTAGCCAACATACAGCAAATATCGTTACCACGATAATGAACATTTTAACGACCTGGAGGGAAATAAAGGACAAATTTTATTTTCTAAACGATCATTTTAATTTAAACTAATCCCTAGTCTTACCTTTCTTTTTGACTTCATCGACTCTTTTTGATACTGTGTATGTTCTCCTATTGATTTGGATCCCCATAATTTACGACCCATTAAAGTGTAACATATTGCCATTGTCATCATGGGAAGAAGATACGTTAATCCCAGAAATGCGATGTTGTATCTGTGAGGGGAAAAGCATTAAATTTTATCATATATACTAGAAATTATGTGCGCGATTAATTTCTCGTTTTTGATCATCTTTTGCTAGTAGAAAAAATAATTTAGAATTTTTAATTCTTTAAATATGAAATTTTGCAATTCTTTATCTAATTTCAGGAATCTCCATAAGTCTCATAAAATTCCTTAAAATGCCTCTATTATCTTTCAAAATTTCGTGAAATTCCTTTAATTTGCGCGTAAATTCAATTGATATTCATTAAAATTATTCAAAGACCAATGAAATCTGATTAAATCTCTTAAAATTTCTGAAAATCCACTAAAATTTCGTAAAATCTCTTGAATTTCTTAAAAGTCCTTAAAATTACTATATATCCCATAAAATAACGTTAAATACTTTAAAATTCCTGATAATTCAATGAAATCTCGTAAAATTCCTTGAATTCCTTAAAAGTCCTTAAAATTACTAAATATCCTATAAAATATCGTAAAATCCCTTAAAATTATTAAAAATCTCATGAAATGTCATGAAATCTCTTAAAATTCTTGACAATCTAATGAAATATCGTAAAATCCATTGAAGGTCCTCAAAATAAGTTAATATCCCGTAAAATATCTTAAAAGTATTTAAAACTGCATGAAATCCCGTAAAATCCCTTGAATCCCATAAAAGTCTTTAAAATTACTTAATACCCATACAATATCTTAAAATTCCTTTAACATCCTTCAAAATCTGGTGAAATTCCTTTAAATATCGTAAAATCACTTGATATTCCTTGATGTTTCATAAAATTCCTTAAAATTCCAAAACCTATCGTTATAATCCTTAAAACGACTTAAAATCCCATGAAATCTTATGAAATCCCTTGAAATTAATGAAAATTCAATGAACTCTCGTAATAATTCCTTGAAATCACAAAAGTCGTTAAAAAAACTTAATATCCTATGAAATATCGTAAAATCTCTGAAAATTACTTAAAATTTCAGGCAATTTGGTAAAATCATTTAAAATTTTATAAGATTCCTCGAAATACTGTGAAATCAATTAATATTTTTAAAATCTCAATAAAATTCGAGAAACCCTTTTAAATTCCTTAACATTATTCAAGGTTCCATGAAATCTCATGAAATCTATTAACATATCTTTAAATCCAGTGGAATTTTGTAAAATTCCTAAAAACCTCTTAAAAGTTTCTCAAATTACTTAAAATTCCACAAAATATATAATCATATCCCTTAAAATTACTTTATAATCCCATAAAATCTCATAATTCTCATTAATTAATACATTAAAAACTGATATAAAAAAACACATAAAAAGTTTATTTCAAGTAATCGTTTTAATTTCACGAATAATATTCACTAATGAAAATAGTCCGAAGATAGTTTTTAAATTCGCTACATTCACAAAAGTTGCACAATTTCCAAAGGAACCAATCAGGTTTTCTACAACAATATGTTTGATATATTGATAACATCTCTTTTTTAAGATAACTAGCAGACCAACACGTGCGCTACGCGCACGATTATTTATTTAATTTCATACAATTTCAAGTCATTAAAAAATCAATGAAATTTTGCTGATTCAAATTCAGAGAGTAGGTTTGAAAGAACAATTTAACCGAGATTTTAGGGACATTTCGTTACATCATTTTTTGGAGAGATATTTCAAGAGATTTCTATGAATTTTAATGAATTTTGACCATATTCAAGTGATTTTTACGAAGTTCTAAAGATTTTTAGGATTTTAAAAAAGATTTCATAGAATTTTAAGGTATTTCAGGATATTTCGCGAAATTTTAATGGATTCATGAAATTTCAAGAGAATTTTTAAAGCTAAAAAGGGATTTTAAATTTTTTGAAATTTTCAGGAATATTAAGAGGTTTCTAAGAACTTTAAGAGATTCCAAAGAATTTTAAGCGATTTCGAAGATTTTTGTGAAATTTTAAGTGATTTGAAAAAGTTTCTGAGTGTTTTAAGAGATTTTAAGGGATTTTAAATCTTGTTGTGAAGTTTCCAGGAATTTTAAGACATTGCAAAAGGTTTCAAAGAATTTTAAGGGATTTTAAGGAATTTTAAATATTACAATGAAATTTCCTGGAATTTTAAAAGAAGTCAAGAGTTTTTTTTTAATAATTTTAAGGAATTTTCTGATTTTTAAAAGATTTTATCGAATTTTCAGGATTTCATGGAATGTAACGAGATTTCTAATAATTTTAATGGATTTTAAAGGGCGTGAAGAGACTTTAAATGTTATTGTAAAATTTAAAACATTTTAAGAAGTTTCTGATGAGAATATTGAAAGGTTTTCATCAATTTAAAAAGATTTCAAGAGATTTTTATGAGTTTTAAAATATTTTATGAGGTTTAAAGGATTTTAAAGTTTTTCAGATAATTTTATTGAGGGATTTCAAAAGAATTTCTATATATGTATGATTATTTAAAAATTTGTAGAATTTAAAAGGAGTTCGAAGATTGTGATAAAATTTTAAGAGATTTTATTAGATTGTTCTAATTATTAAAAGATTTTGTAGTATTTTTAAGGATTTCATGAAATTTGATAAGATATCTAAGGATTTTAAGAGATTCTAATTGTTAAGAAATTCCAAGAGTTTTTTTAAATGTATTTGTAGAGATTTTTGGTAATTTTGACATAGATTTCAAGAGATTTGTGATTTTAATGATTTTTTTGGAGTTTTAAGGAATTTCAAGAGGTTTTTGGGAGTTTTAAGAAATCTTGACGAATTTTAAGTAATTTCGAAGGTTTTCATGAAATTTTAAGTGATTTGAAAAGATTTCTCAGCGTTTTAAGAGAATTTAAGGGATTTTAAATCTTATGAAGTTTCGAGGAATTTTAAGAGATTTCAAAGGGTTTCAGAGTATTTTAAGGAATTTTAAGGAATTTTAAATGTTGTAATATAATTTTCAGGAATTTTAAAAGAAGTCAAGAGATTTTTATAATTTTCAAAATATTTTATGGAATTTTAAAGAATTTTGTGAAATTTTATGAGATTTCTAACAATTTTAAAGGATTTTATGATTTTTAGAAGATTTTATAGAATTTTAAGGATTTCATGAAATCTAATAATTTTATTAGATTTTAAAGGACGTCAAGGAACTTTAAATGTTATCGTATAATTTAAAGAATATTTTCAACAGTTTTTAAGAATTTTAACAAGTTTTTATAAATTTTAAAATATTTCAAGAGAGTTCTATCAGTTTTAGAGTATTTTATGGGGTTTAAAGAATTTTAAAGTTGTCAGGCAATTTCATTGATTTCTCTAATTTTTAAAAGATTTTGTAGAATTTTTAAGAATTTTATGGAATTTGATAAGATTTCAATAGACTTTAAGAGATTTTAAATGTTAAGGAATTTTAAGATATTTTTAGGAATTTGTAAAACTTTTTACGTACGAGTTTCAACTTGGATTTCAAGACATTTATGATGTTAATCGTTTTTGTGAATTTTTGAAGGATTTCGTGAGGTTTTGGGGAGTTTTAAGAAATCTTAACGAATTTTAAAGTATTTCGAAGGTTTTTCTGAAAGTTTTTTGCGCCATTAGTTTGTTTTTCTTCTTTCAACTTCAAGTCATTCAAAAGCCAATCAGGTTTGCAACAACAATGTATGCGAGATTTTCGAGACATTTCGTGACACCACTTTTTTAAGATAGGATGATATGAAAAATTTAAAGTTTGTAAAAAATATATGGCATTCATCAAAACTTATGTGATACATACGAATGAAGATTCGGACAAATCAAAATAATGATTTGATAAACTTAAAGAAACTGTTTACATGCATTCCGCAAAAGCAGAATTTCCTCCGGAGTTATAATAAAACTTGTGAAGAGGTTAAAATAACCGCGAAGTTTGCGATTTAATTCCGCCAACTCTGCGCGTACTTCGTAAAGTGTATTGTTTTCCATTTCTAATAAATTATACTGTATAAGAACTGTATTATTTACGAGTCTTCGAAGACTTTTTTGCTATGTGAACTTTAAAGGAAAATCCTCAGTGTTAATGTAGGAGAAAAAGCGTGAAATGTTTAAGTAAAAAGTAGACGAATGTTCTCTCACGGAATTAACGATTCGGAATGATTAGCTGCATTCATTTGCGAATTGAACGAGCCATTAACGATCTACTGATAAAAAGTAAAGGAAATTAGTAGATTACACTTTGTCGAACGTATTACGAATTGATTCAGCGTGTTAAATAAAATAAATATAAAAAATATATGATTATGTTGTTATGATTTATTGAGACTTTTATTATAATCCATTGACCTTTAATTTGCTTAAACTTTTTCTATAATTTATTAGGTTATTTATTATAACTTTTACTGAAAACAGACGACATTCAAATAACGAATCGAGTGTGCCTGTTCTTAATTAGGTCAAAGCGCTTTTATTGGTCCCTAGGGCATTGCATGCCAGGATATGTTGTTGAGAAAACGTGCACTAATATCGCACTCCAGTTTTACTTGACCACAGTGATTCAATTTTTTTCGCCTATTTTTCGCTTCAACCCAACATAACAGGGGTTCTTATTACTCCGGCACATGGTGTGAAATATAAATAAGCTTATTTGCGCTACAACCTTAACTTCTTGTCATAAAGTCGATGCCTTTAATCAAGGCAATTTTTAATTATTAATATAGAAATTCAACCATGTCTGGGATGAAATTATCGTCGAAATATAGAGAAGCCAGCAATAAAAAAGAACTCACATGTATTCCGTCTTACTATATGGATAACTTCCATCTGGCCACTGCATATAACAAAGAATTCGAGTATTTCCATTGTGGTACCTGTAAAAATTCTTTCTTTAGAGAAATTTAAATTTGACGAGAAAAATTATTGAATAGATGTCGTTATAATAGATAAGTAATATAATTATAGACTAAGTAATACACACGAAATTGATAGGATTTCAGCATACATATATATGTAATTGAATAATTACTGACAATGCTGAGAAATAAATTTTATTCACTACTATGGTATTAAAATCCGTCATAGATTCTTTTCATGTCGATTATATCATCATATCATGACGTAATCTGTAGTTTAAAAGGAAGTTCTCGATTTAATGTTGCACATTTTGATAAAGAAAAGTTTACAAGGTTTTTCAGAAAGAAAATTATATGTTTCATTTACTTGAAAGTTATTCATGGTGAAGAACTTTCACAAGAAAATAAATATGGGCTTTAGACAAGATAAAAAAAGTACAAAGTTTGTTTTCGCAGGCGTATTAAATTAAAGTGTGTGACTTCTTGATAAAAATCCAATTCCGAAAATTCTAGGGCGACAAGAGATTTTCTTCAAACACGAGTTACTTTATTTGATGGGAAATTGAGAATTAGATCATATTAATCAATCTATATTTTGTTCATGATGATATTGTGGAAAAAACTTGGTATTAATATATATAACAAACAAAATATAGCAACTAATCTCTATAATCTATATTTTCTGGACTCTTCAGTCTTTATAAAAAAGTCACCTTTAGAAAAACGTTTGGAAATATTGATAATGACGTAATACTTGCTTTGTATCTAGAAGTGAAAACTATCTTTGAAGAAATAAAAGTTTCAGACTGCTACATGAGGGTAAGTCGTATAAAAAAATATATATTGTTATATATAAAATATATAAATATAAATCTATAATATATAAAAATATATAAATGTTATATCACATTTTCCTCAATTTCTGTATAACTTTCGAATGTTTCATATCCTTAACTTGTTGACGATACTTTCAACTTATACAAGCAATGAATACAAGTTTGGACATGAAAATATATTTCTTCGTTATGAAAAAAGAAAATTGCTTGAATTCTTCACTGAGAAATGTATACCTTACAAATAAAGAGATTGTGTTTTAATTTTGAAATAGTTGAAATTTCAATCAACGGCGGAATTCGAGTAAATTCGCGAAACCGGAGAACTAATGTAAGCACTAAGCAACGCGGGACAATTCTCATATCTCACCAGACTTTTCACTGGCTGAGGGCCAATGCATTAAAAGGAGTAATAAATTATTAGTAACCTGTCGAGAGCTCAGATTTACGGATTGAAAAATTAGAAGTTTAGATCAAAATACATTTCCCAAGTGAATTTTCGTTACAGGCGCAACCCTCACTTAATCTTTGCTTGCGTAAAAGAAGTCAGATTATACATACATATATATATATATATATATATATATATATATATATATATATATATATGTTTAAGTCAAATTCAATGTTAAACCCATCTTTAAAGTACATCAATCATCCCTTATGTTACAAACCTTTTATGTGAAGTATTATTGTCCTTTCTTTAAAGGAAAGTCTTCGATCTATGTATAATATGTGTATATATAAATCGAAGTTTCTTTTCGCTTTTAAGCAGCGAGTTCCTGTAGAAAAAATTCTTACGCGACTTTCAGAAATCGAGCAGAGGTATTTTTCTATTGTGTTGTGAATGGCTTTCAAACATGAAAAATCTTGTAAAGCACGTCCATGGTTATATTTGAAAAGAAAGGAATTTTTCATCGCGATATGATGAAAAATATACTCTTATTATTTTATTTGGATATTGGCTTTCACTTAACTGAAATTAATTTATTTAACTCTGGAATATTGTGAGAATTTTTTGATATTTTAATAATTTTTGCTTCCTCATAGAGGAAGCTTTGTGGTGGTGACAAAATCCAGTTTCCTAAAAAAGGTTTTTTTCAACATATTTTAATGTCAATATATCTAACATGATGTCCTG
>CAJFCO010000373.1:2308020-2436421 GCA_904066015.1 Synergus gifuensis
AAAATTGTGCATTATTGTAATTTTTGAAAATGAATTTCTCGAATATAACTTCTCAAATAATCAAAATTTAATGTTGATGTAAAGAATAATTAATGCTTCCTCTATGAGGAAGCAAATCATATTTGCTTACAGGAAGCAAAGTACTCATTGAATGAGCACAAAAGTTGATACAACTTCACAGCTAGTTTGATATACGTTATCAGTTTTAAAAATTCAAATTTAAATAAAAATACATGTCGCCTGATTTTCTTTCTGTCTAATTTTAAATTAACATGCAAATTAACGTACTGCCTATCGAAGCAGCGTTATTTTACCTTCGAGATTTGGTGGTGGAATATAGGAGGCAAGGGATTGCCAACATCGCCGAAGCGAACCATATCGAGAACAGAGCAAATATTGTCCTCTTGCGAGACATATGATGTTTAAGAGGCCGCATAATCGCCATGTACCTGCAATATTTAAGTTCAAGATCGATAAACATAATCTTAACATGATATATCAGAAGTTTTGAACATTCATATGAACCGAGTATATGTTCCCAATTCTATTTTAATAACTTAATAAATTAATTTCTTGAAAATAAATATAAAGTTGTAAAGATTTAAAAAGTCAATAAGTTAAAGTTCTTAATCATAAAATTACGTTTGAGACTTATAAATTCAAGTTGAAATGGAATTCTCGAAACTCATACCAAAGAACGTAATAAAGTGTCTAACTTGTCTGACTAAAATCGCTGAAACTACTTAAACGAACACGTAACTAAAAGAGCTTCTACGAAATCCTTCTTAAAAGATCAAGTTTCACTAATTCCTTTGGTAAAAAAAATGTGTAAAGCTTTTAATAGCTGTGCTATAGATTCTGAGGACTTGTTATCTTTGAAATAATTAAAGCTCTTTATTTTAAATTATAATCAGCAATTATTTTCTTATATTATACGATTAGTCATGTAAAAGGCTTGGAAAATAATAGTCTATGTTTAATTTTAACAGCAGAGCTTCATTTAGGACACACAATTTTTGTTTTTATGCTTTCTATATTAATTATTCAGCATTTGATTTTATCGTAATATTTGTTATTATCATATTTACTGAAGTATTAAAGTTATTTTACATCTAAAATCCTAATATTTAGTTTAATTTATGTGTATCGCAGTTATACTTCAATGACAAATTAAGGTGAGTCGAGAGCATGGGCTGTCAATAAATCTGACTTCAATTAGCACAACTAGTGAATAGTGAATTCAGCAGTTGCAATATATTCCATATCAAAATGAACGAAACAGTTACTGTATCGGAAAAATATAATTTTAATGCCCACAAATCTTTCCTCTTTTTTTTATTACATTTCGCACAAAAAACGATTGTTTTACAGTTGTATTGCCTTTTGTGTTAAATTTCTCATCAATTTTATTCTACATTCTAATGGATACAAGTTATTTGGATTCATTTTGCACCATGGCACATTTCCATTCAGTTCCATTTATCGTCACTCCCGTATTTGATTTCAGAACGTGTAAGGACGAGTAGATTGTAAATTAGCATAATCTAATATTCAATCCGTTGAAGAATGCCAAGGAAAGACTTGAGAGCACAAAAGAAATTATCATGATTACTTTCCATTTACTTATTACATAAGAGTCTGGAGCTTACTTTTATCGGATGGGATGAAAATGTTCAAATCATTATGCTTCTATTTAATTCCATCAGGTATTAAATTAAATTAAACTTCCTATTATTAAGCTTGTTTACTGATTTTTGCAAAGTGATTACAAAATACACCCAATCTTTTCGAATCAAACTATATATGGTTTCATTTCTCAAAATTTAATATTTCGCAGCACTTTAGAGTCCATAAATCTCTTTCGTGGAAAAATAAATGTAGAAAGTGTTGAAATTATGTGAAAGAATACGTATAGTTTCTCAGGGTCACGTAATGGAACTAAATTGATTTCCTTTATTACACTACTTGCACTCGTTGATAAGAATTTCGTGTCCTCTCGAAATAGAATTTACATAAATCGAATTCTTGCTCTAGAAGGCGGATGTCTTGAATTCTTTAAACCTTAAATGTATCGAGAAAGATCCGGTTTTCTGCACCGAATGATCTCCTGAAACTTATTCACTGGTTCTTTCTCAGGTTTTATTTATATACATGCCAGAAAACATCTATAACACTGCATGTTGAAATATTCGAAAATGTATGTAAATGCTATTCCACTTTTGTTTTTTGTTTTTGTGAGTGAAAAATTATATAATCAACCCCATGGAAAGATTATAACATATGCAGTACAGTACAAAATAATTTTCTGTATACCTTTGCACATTTTTTTTCCTTTTTTAAAACTGAATGTTGATTACCACAGAGAATGAGAAAATTTATCATGTGGAGAGATAAATCCACTTTTTAACGAACTTGCTTAATTGGGAAAGTTGCTGGGATTACTTTAAAGTGGAAAATCCTTTGTTAAAGTATTTTGATGTGTAAAATTCTCATTTATTGAGATTAACACGCAACATTTGTTATTTTGTGAATCAAACTCATAAAAGCTTTTATAAATTAAACATTTGATTTATTGGTACAATAAATCTCTGGACATTTAATACTTCGCAGTAGTGGAGTTATAAATAATATAAAAGAAACGATATATACGATTAATGTATGCTTATCGGAGTTATAATAGAGAACGATATTAGGTGGCTGACATTTCATTTTTAACCAATCCAAATGTGATAGGGAAATGAACACATTTTTTGATCATTTTAAAAGTAATTTATAATTCCGTGTCACGTATCTGCTTTCCTCAATGTCGCAAAGTTATCAGACGCGAATATAGGTTTTTCATTCTTCCAACGTCGGTGGTAACAGATGTCACGTTCGTAGAGAAATGAACTTAAAGAGTGCAAGGAAAATGGCAAGAAGGTAGTCCGTAATCGGAGAAGAAAGGTTTTTTTGGAGAAAATTTATACCAGATGGTCTCATCTTACAAACTTAGCAGCACACTGTACATATTTTATGAAAAGAAATTTTTTCTTGGGTCAGACTATACCACCCTCAACAAAATTCGATACCAATTTCCGCAATTATTTAGCAATTACATTAAAATTGGATATTTTCATGAAATCATGCATATCAATCTACAATTTAAATTGGGTATAATCAAAGGTCATTCAGATTGTGATTCAATTCATGTCTGCTTCCCATTATCGAGACAAGTACACTTGGTTCAATGTGCTTCAATTATCTTCGAGATTGTCGCAAATAAGCATGGAAATTTCTCGTGATGTGTTCGAGTTATGTTGCTCACTCGACTGAATTAAACTAAATTTAACAGCTTTGGCATAGACTAGACATACAACTGCGAAGGTTCTGACTTAATTGAATTCTCCTCGTCTTTGAGTGTTGGAAACCAAAACGAACCTATGCCAGAGATGATATCCTTTGAATCTGGAGATATTTGTGAACTTTGGAAGTTAATGATCTAATTTAAATTCGAATTCAAGCTATATTTCACTCATATTTCCCTTACAAGTTTTGGAAATGTTTTACTATTTTCATTGTTTTTGTAGTCCGTGATTAATTTTATTGTGCAACGACAGATATAAGGTCGACATTAAAACCCACCATTTATTTTCCATAAATCAATTCTTCTCTCGGATATCACTATTTCATCCAGGCAACCAGTTTTATTGCAAGCTCCAATTATAAGCTTAAGCATTCAGTCGAAAATATTATTAAACGCCAATAAAATATTAACGAAGACTCGTTATTGTTTATTTAATTAACAAATAAACTAATTGCCTTTGTTTTACTATATCTGCAATCATACGAAAAAATATTATATATACATTTTTCGCGATTATGGGAAATTCATATTCATTATAGAAAATAATTTAGGAAACTCAATTAAATTTTTCTTTTCTTCTATTTATTTAGTAATGTGCTCTAACTGGATGTCTAAATTTGTTTACGAAATAACACGACCAAGCGCAAGCGGTTCGCTTTAGGTAAACAACTTAATACTTCTATATATATTTAAGTCAGCCGAGGCTATTGTGTACTGGTTAAGGAAACCCGCCACCCGCAGAGAGAGTTTAGAGTACAATAACATGAAACTAAAGTTTGCAACTTTTATGTTAAAGAAAGATGAAGACTTTTTTCCTGTAAGTAAATTCCACAAAGGGCGCAAAATTAAAAAAAAGAAATTTTTTTATTCTTCTAAAGTTACATTACTAAATGGAAGCTATTGTTCACCAGTGGACAGAATTAAAAATAATCTGAGATTAAAGAAATTGGAATCCTTTTGAGGTTGGTTACTTTGATCTTAAAGAAACTTATTTTAATCGGATTGGGAGAGCCAACAAGTTCGTTTCCAACTTTTGCTATAGACAAAAGTTCTATCCGACGTGAAACAACTAACAAGAACTCCATCTTGTCGTTTATTTTAATCCCTTCCTCAAAACCTCTGCAAAGATTTTATTGTTTCTTATATAGGAAGATGACCCAATCAACTGGCTTACAGGAAACTTATCCCATAGAATTCCTTGAAACGTCATAATACCCTATAACCTCTTTTGCACCGATCCATTCTCAATATTCTGTATTTTCAAGTATTAATTCGCATTATTAATAAATTTATAATTAAATGATTAATTGCTGATTGAATATATTATTCAAATCATAGGACAACTATAGGCAAATTCACGACTTCCCAAATCATTTATTAAAATTCATTTATCATTAATTATAATTGTCATTTATAAATGATACAAAATTATAATTAAGACAAAAATGAGAAGAAGGAGACATGAATTTTAATAAGAATTCCCCTCTGATTGCTGAGTATAATTAAATGCTGTAATAATTGCCCTCGCCACTTACGAAAGCAAGCAGTCATATGCAAGATTTCATTAAACTGACATTACCATAATGGTCTTCTAAATCCTAATTGCATCTCTCATCACAGAATTCAAAGCAAAGAACCATTATCACTAGTCGAGATTGATAGTCAAATTTAGCATTGCAAAGTTTTCATGGCAAAAAAGTATATCTAAATTTAAAGTTTCACGATTGAAAAAGTGAATAATTTACTTACTAAGCCATATAGGTATCGAATTCTAATCCGAAGGAAGTTTTCAATCCTTTGAAATCTTTTTTAATCCGTGGCCCCCAATCCGAATCTATTCTTTTATTCTATTATTCTATTATTTTATTTATTTTGAATTTTACCATTTTACATTCTTAAAAACTTCTAGCCTTTAACAACAAATATAAACACATCCAAGAGAGCAAATGTCTCGTTTCAGATAAAGATTTCTTAGTATTTCCGGAGACACAAAGAAATTTATCGTTTTCCGATAATACTAACTTATTGTATTCAACGTACGTTTTCCTAAAAAAAGTGAAACAAACTAACACAAACGGGAAGGAACTTTTTTTACATAATTTGTCTTATTCTTCTACTGACAAAAGTTCCACTTAGAGAAGTTGTAAAATAGTTTCAATTGACTTGATTTCAATTGTTTTCAATTAAATGAATTTATTTTACCGTCAGATCTACATCAGTCGGTATGTATTAAAATTCATAACTCAATTCAAAGTAATCTTTTCAGAGCTAAAAGGAAGATATAATAAAGAGAATCCGAAATTCTGGTGATTTTGTGCCTGTTGAACATAAGTATTATAACTTAAATTTTATTTCCCGAATCAACTTCAATAATAAAGTTTCAAAATATTCAAATCCGTAGCCACTTGACTACTTTAAATTTGCTCTCTCACGAAAAACAACATCTGTTAACATTTCTAGCGTTTCGAGAGAATAATAATTAGAAACATGAATTATATTTCCATTATAACTTCATGATTATCCGCACTTATTATAAGGTACATAATTTACATAATGAAGTGAATATTAATCAATTTTTTTCCTTTAATCCTTGCCATAAATTCACTCCATTATGTATGTTATAAACTATTATGTATATAAATTTTCACTAGGACATTTTAATATTATATAAAAATCACATACCTATCGAACGATGTTACAACAAGAGTAAAAACACTGGAAGCTACAGTGACGTTCGCCACAAAGTTGTTGATGGTGCAGTAAACTCCTCCAAAAGGCCAATCGGAATTCAGCATGAAGATGAAATTAAAAACGCAGTTGAGTACCGACATCATCAAGTCAGCTACGGATAAATTCACCAGGAAATAATTTGTGACGGTCCGCATGCGCCTGTGTGCTAATAAAGGAATTAATTAGTACCATTAAATTATAAAATGTAATTAATTACGTCCACGATTTCCCTCATTAGAAAATGTCATTTTCACATTCTATCTTTAAATAAAATAAATAAAAAGTGCATTTTTTTATGTTACGTCAATTTAAATATTCAAATTATAGACAGCTCAGGATGAGTTTTTAATCTTTTTTAACTATAGAATAGTTTTAAACAAGTTTTTTAATCTTGCACTCCATAAGAATTGTCAGTGACAATTTCAGTAGAAAAGACCCGTTTTGGTCAGACAACCCTTTTAAATCAAGAGTAAGACTACTATAATTTATATTAATATGTATTATATTAAAATATTTAAATTTTAAGGAATCATATTTCTTATTTTAGACTTTCCACTTACAACTGAGTTTTATTTACAAGTTTCCCAACAAAGATACAAAAAGCTAATGTACATAGAAACAAATTGAAGAAACTACTTCTCGACCTTTTTTTTATAGGATTGCAATCAATCTGTACTTTAATTTGAACAATTTTCAATTTGTAGAGTTAAAAGAATCTTTCAGTCAGCTCTTGATTGCTAGTATATCTATATGAAAAACAAACATTTCGTGAGTTATTATTTTGATTTCCTTCATCACCACGCGTTTCTCTTTATGACAAGAAGAATAATGTTTCACGCTTCAAACAAAGGTATAATTAATTGGAAACAACTACACTGAATAATTAATGTACAAGTTAACTGGTATGAAATGAAAATTTGTATTGTTCTGTCTTTTTAAAACTCACTTTAGTATTTATCACGAAGTAATGTATTTATGTATACGAAACATTCGGCCACGTTCAAGGTTCTCAACATCTGGTTACGATTGCCTTTGTCTTCCACCGTGTTTATTGGATTTATAATGTCTTTGTCCTTGCTCAACATTCAGTGCAAAAACTCTGATTTATTTGTACCAGCTATAAGCGCAAATGCATTTTTAGGCATTCCTGAATAAGAGATAAAGCATTTCTCAACCTGAATAACTGTGGAAAATGCGAGCACTCGTAAACGAAGTTGCTGAAGCAAACATTGCAAATTTATGGTCGGTGAACTATCATCCCCAAAGAGCTGAGTGATGTATTTAGGAACGACATTTCATACATAGATAACTCGAGTAATAAATGGAACAAAAAATGTTCCTAAGTTAGAAAACGTCACCAGAATACCTTAAAAATACCGCGTCTGACTAAAATCGTACTTCACTACTGATTTTAGTGATTATACTGATTTCAGGAGAATCAATTTGCAGTACAATAATTGTCTTTATAGAGATATGTAAGTGTTTTTGACATTATTAGGTAAAATTATCTGTATTTCACCCACGTTTGCAACACAAACTGCCTGACAAATTGTCTTAGGAAGTAACTATATTTCGTGTTCACGACACAACTTCTTCTCCAGTTTGCGTCCATGTCGATTTTGACCCTCTGAAGCACACGAGGAATTTTCATTTCAACAGTTATTCACTCTAGTCTCAAGTTTCTAATATCACTGCACAAGTTCACATATAGTAAAATTTTTGGAAGTTACCTAATAACACCATTTCAGCGATATTAACAATCTCTATTTCTATTTCGCAAAATTTTAATTGCTAAAGTTATACAATGGAACATCAAAGAAATTCCTTCATCTCCGAGAATGAGAAATTCGTATAGCATTCGATAAGGATTTATTCAACATTTCTCAAATCTACTGCCATATTTTGGTATACATTTTATTATAAGTCATAATATTTTATAGTATAGTATTTTATTTTACAGTATTCTTGGAAAGTGGAAAAAAATGATGTAAAACTTTTAATATACTTGTTTACTTCTCATCGAATGTCGCATTGCAAAGGATATACGAACCTTATACGAGATAAATATTTTACGGTAGCCATCGTCTACTTTATATAATAAAGAATTTATCAATATCTATTTTCTCAGATTTTTCTTAAACAAAATTTAATTTATCCTATTTTTGTTATATTATTTTGCTTCAAGGGTTAAAGCATACTATGAAATTATTTAGCCAGAGAGATTTGAAAGAGATTTAAAAAGCATGAAAAAGAATTTGTAAAATAATACAAAATAATCAATTCTTTGAAATTCGTATATGAATTATTTCAATTTTTTATCTAGTATTTAATAAAAGAAGGATATATTTTCGACAAAACATTTCTATTCGACCTAATTGCATATTTAATGCACCTGTCAACAGGTAATTTTATTATTTAATACGCTTCGTTCGAATTTCACATAGAACAAGGTTGAACATCTGGCTTTGCATATTGAATAGCATACGGGTTACCGAAACTCGTGTATATAAAGGTACTTATCAACCGCTAGCTGTATTCCACATGCAGTACTGGAACCTTAACATATTTGACAAACTGATCCCAGTGCTAAAATTAGTCCATAAAAGAAATTGTAACTCCGTTTTTTATAAGAAAATCTATTATTTGTTTACAAAATTTCCCAAGAACATCCAATGAACAGGGGATTTTTTGTCAATTATTCTAGTTAGCACTAATTAAATACTTCAATGGATCAATCAAGCTGAATTAAACGAAATTAAATTAAACGAATTTATATATTATACTATATTTCAGTAATTATACAGTTAGGTGGTAAAAGATAAAAGTAGCGAAATAATTTATGCTCACTCTAGATTCTACATGCATTCAAGAAATTAAATTGCTTCAAATTTGGTATGCGTATCACATTTCAATAGCAAAGCAGCGCCCATGCAATCCAAGTCAGCATATAAAATTTATCGATGTTTTGCATATCTCATATATAAATACGTGTTGTTAAAGCTTTCTTTATATAATTTTGAGCTCAAATATTGATAATTAATTAATATAGTATGTGAATTGAGTGTGAAATCTTAATTTGGACTGAATTGAGCTGGAGGACTTAGTACTCAACTCAAGCACGTCATCCTGGAGATCTTTATTTGGTTTAGTTTCGAAGATATGCAGGTCCGTTTGCCAAATTCTCCCCGAAATCCTCTCTATTTAACATAAAATTAAATGCATTCCATAAGAATATTTATCTCAGATTTGGTTCAATTTAATTAAATAAACTCTCCTTTTTTATAATAACTATCAATTTTCATACTATTTTCATACTATTTTCATGAATATTATTTTCTTTCAGGAACAATTTCAAATAAATTTGTCTAGAAAGTATAGAATAAAATATTCGAAAATGTAAAAGATCCGAATATACAATCGATTGTTTTTCTCTTATCTTGTCTGTATGTCTGAGAAATTTATTACCCTACACACGTAAATTCTAAAATTTGTATTTGTAAAAATACCTATATGAAAGCAATAAAATGAATATTTATGGAATTATAAAACCACAAAAGTACAGCATATGGTGCGGTAAATAATATCGTAGTTTTTTATGCAACTTTTATATACAATACAGTAGTAAAATCTGTATCAGTAAAATCTATCAGCAAAATCTGAGGCGATCCGATATAGGTGTTGGTTTTATACTCTAGTTACTACTCTACATGTGATGTGGGATTCAACAACACAGCCTTTGATTCATCAGTATATTTTTCTCACTGTCGGAAATTTCAATCATCCCTTTGCAAATAGAAACTATATTTTTCTTTTTGCAATCATAACATGTCTGATATAATTAAACAGAGATAGCAATTTCTATCGCTCGATGTACATGAATTTATGTGAATATAGTCGGTGTAAATATCGGCTGTTGAAGATTGTCTATGATAAATTGTAAAAACAGCCTGTTCTCATTTCTGGTATGCAAAAGTTCCTGCTGCACTATTACACTCACGGATGGAACAAATGTTTGTCACTTTATGGGCGATAAAATCAACGCGTCTATGACACGTACCTTTGATTGTATCAACATGTATTTTATCCTTCAGATGTCTCATTCTTTAATATAGGTTTTTATTTTAATCTACTATCTGGGCCAACAACTATGTAATACAATCTTTGCACTCCCATTGAACTATCGTAAACTACATTTCATGCACGGCATTAATTACTAGAATAAGTCTTGCCGTGTTGCAGGAAATTGGGTAATTATGCTTTATAAGATGGAAATAATGTGCATCAGATTATCTTTATAACTTTCAAGTTTACTAATAAATATTATAATATATAATACACAGTATAAATGACTCAAGTTACGCGTTTTTTACGAATGTGCCCGTTCATCAAATTAATTTCGTTTCGACATTCACACGACCCGTGCAGCAAATCTCATACATGATGCTATATTTTATCCCAAGATTGAAAAAAACCCTTCAGGCAATTCACGTAATCATATTCAAAGTATGTGAATATGTCACATTTTTTAATAATAATCGTAATGTTACTACAAAGCGGAATAGCAACGAAAACACAGTCTCTTTTATCTCAAAAATTGCATCTATATTATTAAATTATTATTAAATTATTCCATTTTAATAAAATTTCCTCTTGCTCTGTAAGTACATAAAACTCTGGATTAAAAGTTTTGAGTTATTAAGCACACGAATGGTCTGCACGCACGAATGCGTCTAATTCACTAAACACAGATAATGGGCATATAAAGTTAATTCTGTGGCGAAACACAAACAACTACGCCGTACACATAACTTTACAATTTTTTTTACTTAATATCCTATAAACTAGAACGTATCTGAAACTTGCAAATTTTAATATTAATAAGGAAAGTAAACATCTTTTCATTTCAGTTTAGCTCAATATCGGAAAAGCTAATGGTGACTTGTAGAGGTCGCTATTTAAGTTCTGCGAATATTTAAAATAAAGATAAAATAAAACAAAAGTAAAATGCACTAAATAAGTTTACGCTGAAAGAGAATATCAAGGATCGAAAACACTCTGAAATATCCCTTTAAGCTCCATACAGAAAAAAATGAAGAATCCTGAATCACAAGTTTGGATCCACAAAACTTCCCCGTCACTCTCAATCCACTATACTATATGATTCTCATGTAATCGTGTTTCATTGTAGAGGTAACAACAGAGTATGTTAATTAAACTTCTTGGTTCTTGCGCATAACTTTGAATTCTTACTTTAAAAAGTACTTTGTGTACATAATACACGAGAACAATATCATTCTCTATTATTTATCAACACGCTGTTCTACAACCTTCATCCATCTTTCTAACATCATCTTACATTCATCCAACCATTAAACTTGGCCAATATTTTGCATAATTTTTAAATTATTGATTTCATTCATTTATTATATGTTTTCTTTTACAGTCTAGTTGTATAATTAACAACTAGTCTCAGCTGTTTTTATAACAGAACAAGTGTTTACAAATGTTTCCTTCGATTAATATTTTCTGTAAATATGCCAGAAGCAGAAAACCAAGAACGTGTGTGAAAGCATTTTATGACTCTAGACCTCAAAGCTTACTAAGTCTGCGACAGAAATGTAAAAATTCTGTGAAAGAAACATCGAAAATCACAAAATAGAAACCCCATATATCGACAAGTTCTACCAAAGATATATTAGGTTCTACATCAAAGAGTGTGTTATCATTTCGTTCACGATGAGAACAAGTGACAGGGAGGTTTTGTGGGTCTAAATTTGTGGTAATTTAGGATTCTTAATCAAAATGGGGTATAGTAAGAGCATTTATTATTATATATAAAAGTAGAAAAAATGTATTGATATTAAATCAAATAAGGTGAATGTGCATTTCTTTGCGATAACGAAATAGCCTGGAATCACTACATTCTAAGCTGAAAGTCTTCCTTGTAATCATAGTCCCAATAAAAATTACAGATTTACATTTCAAAGAGTTTCACTTTAACTAATGACTTCCCACTTGCAGCAAAGCTGGAATTTATAGAGCATCCTTCAATCAGAGACAATTTGATTAAAAGGCTAATTTCTATATAGATTGTTAAAGAGGATTGTTAAACTATAGATATTTTCACGAATCACTTCCAATGACTTTTGTAAGAGAGTTTGTGAAACCAACCGTATAAATTAATTAAAGAAATGTCAAAAGCAAAAGCTAATCACAATTTAACCCTACTCAGAGGCGTTGATGTCTTTTTTTACTCTTAACGAACCTTTGGGGCTTATGTGTTCTCAATGTGTCAGTTATACTAAATCCTATCTATTAGAAGTAATTATACTTTACTACAGACGAATCTCTTTGTTTTTTAATAGTGAAAAATACGACGTATGTTTGAGTTTATTTATTTAATTTGGAGTAGTCAAATTAAAGGCGCATAAACCAGAGCTATAGCTCTGGTGCAATCTTGATATCTATAGATATCAAGATTGCACTTTTTACATAATTATATGTATACCTAGTACCAATGACGGAAAAGTCAGAAAGGTCGTGTTTTTATCTCTTCTTTTACTTTAACGAGACTGCTTTGCATCTTGAACATCCTGACAAATACTGAATAGCTGAATTTCTGCAAAACGTAAGAAAAGAGAAAAAAATTAAGAAAGCCATTATACAAACACTATAGAAATTTAAATTTTAAAATGTAATAAAAGTTTTTCCAGCAGATTCCTTAAGGGAAAGTAATTAGTTAATTTTATATAATTAATATAATTAATAGAAAAAACTTCGAAGGGGAAAAGTTTGAATAAAGAACTCTTTTCGTAAATCTTCTAGATAAAGTATATCTATCTGACTTTTAAGACTACATAAATCTTACAAGGAGAAAAATCGAGATTTCTTCATAAATTACATATATATAAATATAGTGTCGTACAGTCTAATATGAAATTTATTCACCAAAAATTCTCTTTTCGAAAAGTAAAATATATCTTTTACAGAAATGCTAAACACTGCAGTACATCTTCAGTGGGTCGTAAAATGCTCGAAAGGCGCCTTTTTCCAGTCTCATCTCACGAGCCACCGAACAAGATCCTATTCACTTTACACCACTTGACACCTCGTTGAGTCTTTACAAATGATTTGGTGTTTTCCTCCTCAATTTAGGTTTACTTTTCTAGGTGCAGTCAACAAAAAGTTCGTTTTTCGGTCGACTGACCTTTCGAGTTTCAGACACGACAACATTTATAGAGAAACTTTCTTCGTTCCTGAATTCACTTTTTAAAAGAAAATTGGGATTTGAATTAAATCAACCTTACGGAAGTTTTGTAAGGAATTGGAATCAAATTTGACCCACGCGATCCCTTACTCTCTCTTAGATTGTGAATACTTTTTTTTCGGGAAAAGGAAGATTCCCTTAAATCGGGGCTAATGAACTACTTCAAATACGGCTTTCCTTACATGCTATATCGGGTGGCGTGTTAAGCCACGATTAAGCTGAAAGACTTTATTATCCTACACAAATAACGCTGCTAGCTGTCTTTTGATAACCCAATTTAAAATGCACGAATTATGTATAATTAATGAGTTTTCAATTGTCCAAGACAACTTAAATCCTTTCCTCTGATAAGGAAGTAACTTTATAACTTTAATTTGATATTTTAAGCATAAAAAATAACTATATTATTCTTTACCCTTTGACCTTTTAAAAAAAATTCATGATCAGGAATTTTGTAGAGTTTCTGTAAAAAAATTGACTGAAAGGAATTAATTTAGTTCTGGGAAGCTGGATTTGATTTGCATACAACTTTTTTAAAGGAAAGTAAAAAGAAAATAGGTAAGGAAAAGTTTGCACAAGTTTTGCTCCTCTTTCTCGAAACAAAATGCGTCTAACGATGGCACACTTCCGCAAACTCTAACGTAAGTATATCGGTGACACTAAAACACTTTCAATATGTGTTTTCTCTATATATACGTGCACTAGATTAAGAGTCTATGGGGGCACCAGGGTACTTGAAAATTCCCCAAGGTATCTTATTTACACTTCATACATATGCATTTATTTTCACAAGAGATTGTAGAGAATTTCATATGAACGCCGAAATAAATTGTAAAACTTAGTATAATTAAACGGAAATTGTAAATTGCATCTGCATGCTTTTAGCTTCCGTTTTCCGCATTATTTTTCAAAAGAATGCTAACGACATTTTATTAAATTGAGCTATGTTTAATTGAATGTGTGCATTGCATATTAAAATCTACATTTAAATTTTAGTATGATAATACGTGTTGCATAGATACAACATAGCGTGAGGAAAATTGAAATATGAGATACATGTATTTCCATCCATTATTTTAGCTATTTGATTGATGCATAACAATATTTCTGGAAAACTTCTTGAGAGCATCTCTTTAAAAGCGATTACATAAAAAAATCCACAAACAATTGTAGAGGAAATCATTTTTAGTGTATTGTTATTTAGCATTCCACATCCTTTAGAAAAGATTCGAGTTTGTAACTTTTTTAATAAATATGCTTTGTTATTGTCAGAAAGCATATTTTAAACGGATTTTGCTTTGTGTATATGGAATGTAGATTCTTCAAAT
Organism: Synergus gifuensis; assembly: GCA_904066015.1. Taxonomy (NCBI): domain Eukaryota; kingdom Metazoa; phylum Arthropoda; class Insecta; order Hymenoptera; family Cynipidae; genus Synergus; species Synergus gifuensis. Next base: position 2,322,689 of record CAJFCO010000373.1, read on the forward strand.
TTTCCAAAGAAAAGAATAAAACTTTTGGAAGTTTATCCAAACTTTCTTCATAATAATTGAATGGCAAGTATTTTTTCAGTGCAGAATATTCTATAATGAAGCAGATATTTGTGCAACAGGTAAATGGTACACTTTTAATTTATATATATTGCAAACGCAAAAATATTTACGAAAGTTCCTTTTAGATAGTAACGATCTCTGCTGAAAACCCGATTTCCCTTATATTGGATCCATTAGAAAAGTGGCTAATGTGATGCATGTAATTCTTTTTTATTGCAATGAGCTTTGCTTTTATAAAACACAGTCGGGCTGCTTGAAATGGCTGCAATAGGCATTACTTATTCGCATTTACAGTCCTATTTTCTACAGTGTACATTTCATTCACGAATTCTCGTAGCAATGAAAAGAAATTGTTCAACAACAAAAGACTTGCAGCATCAGAATTTAAACTCCAACTCGCATTTTCACACGAATAACATTTCACATGAAGAAGATGTCTACATTTTTAAAGTTTTTTTTCTTTTTTTATATATGTTCTTCTAATTCAGAATTCTAAATCTAAACAAATTCTAATCTAAACAATGGTTTAGTATTAAAGAAACAATGGAAACTCATTAGAGCTGATACAATTTATGCATTCTATTGAATCAAAATCAATATACAATTTATGGGATAGTCATGAGCTATAGGTATCAATGCGTGTTGAAAAGGGATTTAATAATAGTGCATATACAAATTAAGTGTGCGTTACTAGGATCAATAAAATATGATCATAATCAGTTGTTAATTCGATTATTACTATGTCAAAGGACGACAAAGCCAATATGTGCGGGCTAAGCTTTCTGGCTTTGTGACAACCAAGGATATCATTATACTGAACCCTCATAATTAGAAAGATGAAAGATGTTGTATATACATTTTACATATAATGAGAGATTTTCAGATAGAGAGAATGTTTCTAAGACTTTTAAACCAAATTCAAGATCAGATTATTAACTTAGTTAGCTACTGAATACTGATTTTTATCTGATGATTTAAAACACTGCTAAGAATTCTTTTAGAGACTTTGTATTTAAAAATTAATTAAAAATTCACTTACATTAGAAGCAAAAACATTCAATTATGAGTTAATCAGCGTGAAACGAATTTAGCCTTTGTGTGATAAGAAGCGAGATGTTAAGAAAAAAACCCAAAGGGGGAAAAACAAAGACATCTATCTTTTGATTTCATTAGCAGAGAACGATTTTATCTTTTTATTTTTTATTTTATTTGAAATTTTGAATTAAATACAACATTTTTATTGTTCTCTTTATTTTAAGATCAGATAATATTCACTTTCTTTTTTCTATTAGTACATATACAAAATGAGGCTAATTAAAACTTCCTTGCTTCTCATTATCTCAAGTTTCTTCCGATCTTTAAGTATTTTCGTTTAAAGTACGGAAAAGTTGTAGTCAATCGAAACTTAAATAGTTTCTTATTATTAAAAATACTTTCATTATTATTATTGATTTCCTATTGATCATTATTACTTAAATATTATACATGAAAATTTGGAGTAATTCGAGATTTTCGGACTCTGATGAGTGCCAAGCAGTGCATTAATTTATTAGTGGGATTTATATATTTAACACCGATTACTAAATCGAGTCGGAGATCATAAATACTATTGTAAACTTAATTAGCTACAATTTGCAAATTGAATTATGCTCAGTTTCCAGGTGTACCACAACGAGCAATGGTATAATTAATATGGAAATATATATATATATATATATATATATATATATATATGTTTGCTTAATTATTATTGATGTTCAATATGTGATTGCAAACGCGACTCTGTCATCAATTAACCAAGTTTAAAACTAATTTCAACTCTTAAGGGCATGTGATATCACAAAGTATATACTTTGCTATAATAAAAGCAATTTAATTTCGCCAACTTTACATTCGCAATAATAAATATTTTTCACTAAAACTCGGCTATTTACCTCCGTTTCATACAGACGCAGATAAATGGCCTAATTTTAGTAAAATACATTTATCATTACGGGCGTAAAGTTGGCTCTGAATAATTTTCATCCCACTTTTACAAACGAAATATTTTTATACAATTTTTACTTCAAAAATCATATTTAAATTAATGAACTTAAACATGTTTAACTAATGAAGTATCACTTACAGGACAAATACTGTCTAAAATTTCAAACTTGTGCACAAGTTTGCATTTGGAAATTTAAACCTTGAAATCGAAACTACTCAAAGTGTGTCAATATTCTACCTAAGGAAGCTTTGAAATTTTAACTCTCTATAACTAATAGTTTTATACGAATAAAACTTTTAAATCATTATATCCGACCCCAAAGCCAAGGTGAGGCTTTCAAAGTTTATTTCCATAAAACTATCATTTTCACAGACGACATTTAATGCCGAATACTTTCGAGTTGAAATTGCTTCAATTTTTTTATTTACAGCTTTATGGCAGACTTACCAAGAACAATCCACATTACAATAATGTTGCCTCCAGTCGCTACCATCAGGATTATTGCATAGACCAGAGACCAGACGAGTTTCTGCCACCACGGAAGGTCAAAGGGACGCTGTTGTCCTGTTTGAAGACAATCTGAAAGTGCATTACGAAGAACTTCCCGTCGCATCGATTTATCCAAAGCTTCCTTGAGCACATGCAGAAGCTCACTACGATTTAATCCTATCAACATGGTAATGTTCTGCTCTAAAACCACAGCAGTGCAATTGTGCAAGTTGACCAAACTAACGCTATTCATATCTGTCATTTAGTCCGCTCGTATATGTTGAACACTTATATTTCACAAAACAGCTTTTATTTCTCAAATTATTTATCTTTCTGAAGAGCCCATCTTCAAAAAGTTGTATTCTAGCAGTAGAATTTCCGCTTTCGATGATTAGGCGAACATTTCTTACTTTTCGATTTCGTTTCAAACTTTCGCATGACAATGTTTTTTTTAGAAAATGTAGGTCAAAAATTCTGTTTAAGCAAATGCGGTATCATCTCGATAGTCCGCAATCCTTTTTGGCAATGAATCAACAAACTCGAAATTCCAACACAGATATCCATGATTTGGCATAAAATACCATCAAGCTTTCCTCATAAATCATGCTTGAATCATATCCAATTTTTAGAGAACAATCCTCAAATTTTCAATGTCACCAAATGTCAGCTCACAATCTTTCACAAAAATCACTTTTTTCTCGCACTTTTAATTCCTTGTGAAATTTTCAGATGTCCTAGAATGTCTAGATGTCCATCTAAAAGAAGCGTTAAAGATATTTCTCAAAAGAGACATTACTGTTTATTTTGATTACTTTTATTAATTTTATTAGTGTCCATACCGAAAAAAGATTCGATGTCATGCCGAATTGTTTAGTTAAACTTTTAAAGCAGATTCTTTGTGAAAACATCAAGAAATGAGCGATGTTTTCTAGATAACGAATATCGTCAACTGATACATTTGCGATCTCAAAAATCATATTTTATTTAAAACGTTGTTTTTATGAGTGGGATCAACAGTTTCACTAGAAAAAACACTATTTGAACATTTGAAAGAAAATTTGTTTTCTTTATAAAAAATCGTTGTTTAGTATTTAAAATAATAAAATGTCACTTGATATAAGTGATTATATTATTATTTTCTTTTTGCTCTGATCTAGTTTTAAGTCCTCGTTCATTTTTTATGTGGCCCGCGATTTTTTGAAAAGGAACTGTTGATATTACAGGATCTTTTCCCAAGAAGTCCTTTGGAGATACTGGGGTTGAAAAGCGCTTTCATTCAAAGATGCGTGCGCACGAAAGCACATTTCACCCCCATGCCTCTCATGTCCCATGCTTATATAGTTTGAAAGTGTCAGCTGATGGAACAAATACGAGTACTACACACATTCACAAGACCTTTCCGCATTTCAAAACACGACTTCCGTTCCCCATATAGATATGTATGTTCGCGGCATTATTTCTAAAGGTATATAAATTATGAAGCACTGTTAAACACGTTATTTAATTAAACTCGCAATTTACATCGTCATTATAACAATAGGGGATTTAATTTGATTTCTGTGCTTTAAATTTCCAGAAAAAAAATTATTACAATGGTCAAATTAAAAATTCGATTACTAATTTACTTTAGTAAAAAATCTTACTAATTGTTAGTCATTTTTGACGAAAACTTTCGTGAAAAGTTGAAAAACACCAAATCAAATAGTAAAATACAACTAATAATTAGTAAAAATTTTCACTAAAGTAAAGAGGAGATTTAAGCATTCAAAAATTTTAAAACGATACCATCGCCGTTGAGAGATTTATTTCTATAAAAAAAGGTACATATACAATTTATGTGTATTTGAATTGATGTCCCTGTTTGCTTGTTTCGATTCGGAAAATATATGTTTGAAATTTAATTTAAATATTTGAAAAATAAAACACTTTTCTTCCCACATAAACTGAAAGCTGGGATCCAATTTGAAGACTTCCGTTTTAGGTCATGCAAATTTAAATCCCACGTTCTCGAAATCAAATCCGTGTAAAAAGAATTTCATGAGAAGGCTATAATGTTTAAAACTCGAGGAGTATTCTTCAAAAATGTATGTTTATTTCGTACATTTGTATACATATGGACGAAATAAACTCAAAATTATTATTTGATTTCTTTTTCACTCTTCTTTCGATTTTTTTATTATACATACATTATCGCATGATCTTTCTCCTTATTCTTCTCTTCTTACCGTATTGCCTTAATTTCACATTCATAAAGTATTTTCATTACGAGGGACTGACGGGCAAAAAGAAAAGTTTGTTTTATAATGTCAGCTTTCTTCCACTTTCTTTTTTTTATCCATATCGATTAAATTTTTATAATAACGAAAAAATATATATTTTCTTATTGGCGATTCAATTAGATAATATCATTGAGATAGAGATAAATTATTAAAGTATTGCAACTATAGCATCACTTTAACAAGAACAGGATTTCTTTTGAAGGGGGGCAATTTCATGTTCATGACATCTTAAAACTCGTTGATGAGGAAGTAACGATCGATCGACAGTAGATTCTATTCTGCGCATAACTCGATCAAGAAGAATATCAACTGCCCTTGCCACATTTTGTCCAGTGGATGCACTTGTTTCTAAATAAACTAAGCTGAAATTTACAAAATGTCATTATTTACATTTAATCATATAATTCACATATTTTGACTTTATAAATAATTCATTTTTAAGTCAATAATCCTACAAATTAGACAATCAGTCAATATTATATTTTTTAATATTTTAATACCCTTACTCGTATTTTTCAGCCAACTCTCGGGCCTTTTGCTCACTGATAACTCTTCTGTCCTCTAAGTCAGATTTATTCCCACAAAGTATTATGTCTGGATTTTCGCAGTATGCGTGACTCTGTCAAATAGTTAAATAAAATATAAATCACTTTATTTGCTTGTGGAATTAAAAATACCAATTTAAAAAAACGTAGATATTTATTTAGAAAATAAATTAGAATTTATTTAGAAAAATCGAATCAATTTAGAAAAAGAAAAAATTACTCTTGAGCAAACAATTTCGTTTTTGCAAAAAAATGCAACCCCTCATTTCACATATTACATTTCTGTAAATATCGACTGTAAATTTAGATCATTTGATATCAATATTTCTTTTATAGCAGTGTATAAAAAAAGTATTTCCCCGAAAATAAAATCTTTTAATGCTTGTAATAAATAACGTCACAAAATGTACCCTAAGTTGATCCAGCCAATTTCGTACGTCGAGGAATGACTGCTCATTGGTCAGGTCGAAAAGTAGGAAGAATCCCATTGAATCTCGATAAAATGCTGTAGTCAAACTTCGAAACCTATAAAATATCACATATATAAAAGTTATATTGGTACGTCTAAAATGAAAACGGAAATTACAAAAGTTCCCAATATTTTTTTCCTCTTCATTTTTCATTCTGTAAAAGAATTCCAAGAATTTTAAACCAAGGATATTTTCATTGAGTTAAAGTTTCAGGCAGTTTAACGATATTTTTTACATGTATCCAAGAGATTTTGAAAAATTTTTAATATACGTAATAGTATTGCACATTCGAAAGCAAAAAAGTTACTTTTTTTCTCTGCAGCATACAAATACAAATTTTTCAAATGCAACTAGTTTTTATGAGCTATTCAAAGTAATACCTGCTATATATTAATATAATCTTCTACACGAGTTGTAAGAATAGCATGCCAAGAAAATCTAATAATAATATTATAATCAGATGCAAATATTACCGTTCTTGGCCGGCTGTGTCCCAAAGCTGCAAGTGTACACGTTGTTTCTTTCCATTCGTTGTTTCATATGTCTATCAGAAAATGAAAAATAAAAATATATAATTGTATTTAAATTATTATTATGTTTTATTTATAACTGTAATTATATAGATGTAATTATAATGTAAAATTTTTATTTATAGCTTAAAATGCGTAGAGAAAGAATTTATAAAATTTTATTGAACTCATCAAATCTTCAAAATTGAATAATTTCAAATTTAAGGGTGTTGGAGCCAAGTTCCAATCTAAAAATTCGATTTCTTCATTTTACTTAACAAATATTAGATTTGGAATTTTTTCCCTCTGTAGAATAATCAATTTTTAATCTGTAGAATTAATCAATTTTTAACTAGAATTATGCGTACAGAGCGAGAAAATATCTAGTTCAAATATTTTTTAAATAAAATGAAAATATTCAATTTTGAAGTTAGATTTTGAATTCTTCATTTTATGCAAAGATTATCGAAATTAAATATTTTTTTCGCTCTGTATGCAGTTTTATATTTGAAAAAAGATTAGCGCTACAGAGAGAAAAAATGTTTATCTATAATTTTTGTTGAGTAAAATGGAGAATAGAATTTTGAGCTTAATACTTGGCTCCAACGCCCTTAAAAACTCAAAATTGGACTCAAAAAAAAAAAAACTTACCATTCTCTTCTCTCGAAAATCGATTCCCACCGTAGATACAAATTTTGAATGGAAGACCCCATCGGTATATTGATAAAGAAAACTCGTTTTACCGACTCCTGAGTCTCCAAGAGCCAGAAACTTCAACAAATAATCGTAATCCATTTTCCGGCAGCACAAAACAATGGGAACGAGCACAAAGGTGATAAAAATATACGCAAGTCAAACAATAATTATGTTTTAGATTGCGAATTAGAATAAGAAAATCAAAAGATTGAAACTAGCACCAATATATGTCTTGTAATTTCCATCACAGGAATATTCAGAATTTGTAATTAATTATTTAAAATCACAAAGTTGGAAAACAAAAAAAAACCTATAGAAGAACGTTTAACAAACGTTAAAAATTCTACACCTGCGATCTACTTTTGAAGGTTTTAATTTATTTATAAACAATCAAAGAATTGAGTAAATAAGCTTGTCCCGAACAATTCACTCTTTTCTATAATTTTTTTCAGATTATATAATATTCATCTTTATTAACGAATAACAATTATTGAGTTATTTGGCACCTGTTGCATACGTTTACAATTTCCAATTTGTTCAAAATTAAGCAGATGAATAAAATATTTGTTTCAAACTAGTTACTATGAATAATTGACTCTTTTTTGCATAATTTAAGTAAATTATTCACTTTTTCAAACAATTTAAAGTTTTCTTGTAGAAACCCGCACCGCACAACGGACGAAAAAGTCGAATGCATATTTTGCATATATCTTAATTTAATGTGTGAGTGTGATTATATTTTAACACACGAGTGTCTTATCAATAAAGCCAGTGATTGGTTAATTTTCTAAGAAATCGACTACAAATTGCGCGCCTTTATTTGAATAAATGCAGTGCTGCCAATATTTGAAGTTGATTTTAATTTTCGTTTGATTGGTAGTAGTGGAATTTAACAAGCACGAAGTTTAACAAGTAAATTGTTGAATTTTTTGTATTTAGAGATTTAATAATTAAATTGTTCCTATTTTTGCGGTGAAAAATTGAAATTAACGTATAAATTACTCAATGGAAGTTAATGTAAATGTTGAATATTGGTAAGTCATTATTTTATCTGGGTTATAAATCTGCATGTACATAAATTAAAACTTAACCTCTTAAGCACGTGAATCACAAATTGTATTTTATTTTTAATTTCTCATGAAACTGTTATTTAAAATTCATTTTAGCAGTGCGTGCGGATATGAGAAAGAATTTCTGGATATGGCTAGAGCAATTAAATCACGTGTGCCAACAGCAGTCATCTCTGGAAAGGACGGAAAGGAAGGTAGATTAATAAAACAAAGAAAACTTTGAATTATTGTTATTAGAAATTACTAACATTTTCGAATCTTTCAGGTACTTTTGAAGTTCAGATAAACGAAGAACTAGTGCATTCAAAACTTCAAACCTTAGCCTTTCCAGACCATGATGATGTAAGTGAGATAGTAAAAGATGTCCAAAAGGGAAATCCTGTTAGGAAAGTTCAAAAACAACAACCAATTGAGTGCTCAATACAGTAAATAATCTCTGAGGAATGCTAAACATAGTAAGATTACAATTTACTCTGTACATATTTTTATTATTTAATTATTCACGTAGAAAAACAAATTCTTATAGCACTACGTGACAATAAAAATCGCATTTAAATACTATTGCTAATTTAATGCAATTATTTCGTAGTAATAATTTTTAACTTGGAAAAACGTTAAAAAAATGTATTTTTTTAAGCCACTAGATAAAGTCTATGATAATCGCAGAATTGAACTAATTTGTCGGGAAATTATTTCACATGTAGTTCACCTCGTCTCCTATGTTTAAAATAGCTTCTTCGTTATTTCGTCTGCCAAGATATATTCCGAACCTCAATTTACCATTAAATTCCTCTGCAAGTGTTCGCAATGGTTCCACAGTTTTCTCACCTGTAGTTTGATCGATACACACCATTTGACATCTAGTGCAAAGCCCCTCCACCTAGCAAAAACATTTAACAAGTTGTAAATTTACTGAATCAATCAGATTTAAGCAGGAATATTCTCATAATTAAGTACCTCAAAATCACAATTTCCTATTTTAACGTGTTTCCATTTCGTTTCCTCGAACGGAGCACATCCACTTACAATCATATTTCCTCGAAATCTGTGCAACATTGTTTCCTTACGACATTCAGAATCATCCGGTACTTTATCAAACAACCAGAAAACACTAGCTTCGTTAAGCAAAAGATATTGAGCTTGACTTACAAACGATAAATCTTTTTCATCTTTACCTGTAAATGAAAATTTTATTAGCAATTTTGCAATGCAAATAATATAAAATAATTTTAAAAATATTATTAATAGTAGGACATACTTTTTTCTTTGTCTATCTTCTTTTTTGTTTGCCTAATCAGTCTTAAGTTTGGTCGACCTAGAGATAAACTCAGCCATTCAGACACCTCAGCTCCACAATCAATACCTTCTACTTTATGACCACAAACTTTACCTCTGCACTTTTTGCCACTTACATTTTCTTCAGAAGGGTATAATGTTGAAATAGATATAGAAGGCATTCCTGGAAACGTTAATTCCATTTCGTTTTTATCCAAACGCAAATAGGGTTTAATTAAACAAAGGTTAACTTCCTGTTTCTGAGTTAAGCAAACACCAGTCAAGGTTACAATCATCCACTCTCTGTCGTACTGTAAACCTCTCGAATTAATAATCCACGAGTCACTAATTTCAAAGGCAGCACAAGACTTAATCGGATATATAAACAAACACTCTAGTCTTATCTTTTCATTATTCGAGTTGATACCTTTAAATATTAGATTTTGTATCTCAAACTCCGTTTTTCCTCCAGCTTCTACCTCAATATCGTTCCTTTTGGTAACTTTACTGTAACTCGTAGCACGCTTACTTTCAATATAATTTCCAGTCTTGTATTTATTGCAGAATCTTTCCCTCTCTTTGATCCACCAACTTGGAAGTTTAATAACTTCTGGTTTATTTAGAAAACACTTTCTAATCATTCTCAATACTGTCTCTACGTCTTTTATAGATGACATATATCCAAAAGAGATCCTCACACAACCAGTAGGTTTTCCATTTATTAAATCTTTTGATCCACCACAAACGTATCCGGCGTCGTAATTTTCTAATATCATGCGGTTTGAAAGACCTAGGTGTCGCTGACAGGCTCCTGGATTACAAAAACATCCTGTTCTTAACTGAATTTTGTATAAAGCTGCCATGTTGAGAACTTCCGTATATCCTATGTAATCACCGTTTGCACGTAGAATATTAAAAGTAACAATTCCTCCTTGCAATTTAGAATCTTCATAGTCTGTATCGTTGTAGAGTTTTGCGACTGGATTTCCATTATTGTGGTGTAAAGTTAAAAGAGAATGGTGTAAATGCCTTGCGAGTGAAAAAACGTGCTTTGATATGTCGGTTAGAGGTATGGAAGAAATTGTCTTGAAACCGTATTCTAGAGCTATTATAGAAAGAAAAGGTAGAGTCCCATCTTCAAATCTTAAAATAAATAAAACCCATTTATATAATAACTTTACACTTTGATAAATACATAACTTTTCCTTTATTTACTCACCTTTCATGTAGATTTTGCCGCTTAACATGAAAAGATTCAGAACTCAGTGCTACATTGACAGTTCCACCTCCATAATAAACCTTTTCCAGAACATTTGCACTAGAATTTTTCACGAGTAATGCTCCGAGTCCAGTTGGATATCCAAACATTTTGTAGAACGACAGACAAACGAAGTCAGGCTTGTAAAAAGACAAGTCAAAATCGTTCGTGCCAACGAAGGCTGAACTATCCAACAGAGTGTACCATTTATTTCCTTTTTCTTTAATAAAATAATCCAAATTTCCATTTTGAACAGCTTCTATCCACTCAAGAGGATATTTCAAACCAGAAAAATTGCACTGAGCTGAATAAACAAATAGGGAATTACTTTCTGCGACTAACATTGGTTTTTCAGAAACTATTGGTTTATGGAGAATCTCAAAAGCTTTGTCATGTGTAAGACAAGTAACACTGGCTCCATTTTGAGATACTAAATCCCGCATTCCAAGAACTGAAGTGTGATTGTCCTGAAGGTAAACAAAATTTCCATTTTTTGTGGAGTTTGTACTTTTGAATCGGAATGTTTCCGCGACTATCTTTAAAGCAGAGGTTGCTCCTGAGGTGAAAATCACACTATACTCGTCTGGAGAAACGTAAAAGTGATCCAGAATTCTGTAATCAGATTTGTTTCTAATTAGATCTTATTTAAACATTTTTTTCAAATAATTACGGTTTTTAAACAAAATTTTCCTGACAGCCCCGTGAAACTTTATTCTGAATATTAAAATCTTTACCTGTATCGAGCTTGTTCAATTAAATCGTGAGTGAAGTTACTTGCAACTCCAACAGAATGAGGATTTGCATAAGTTGATAAGAGTAAATTCTCAGATATCTTTTTAATTTGAGTGTTCGAATAAAGCGTTGTACCTGCATGGTCTAAATAACATTCATCTGAAATCGTGAACCAAAAAGATTAATTTTTCAAATTAGTTTTAAATTGAAACTAAAAGTTTAATTCCGCAATAATTGATACAAGTGACATCATATAGATTCGAGTTTTCGTAATAATAAAAAGTTCAATAAAATAGTAATAATAAATAAGCTTACTTTTCAATCGGGAAAATTCCTTTTCCAAAAAATTGACAGTTTCTTGACTGTAAACTTCAGAATAAGACAAAAGGTGTTTTACATCCATTCTGGATCACGTTCACTGAGATGTCTGAGATATCTAATCTTGACCACAGGTTGTGTAATATTATATTACTCAAGGGATCTTTCATTCGGAAACATAACAAACTGAAGATTATACGTCAATCGTCATTGCTCTTATATAGACAAACAAAATATCAGCTTCTGTAAAGAACTTGTATTTTCGGAGTAACTTCAAACTCCATTCTTTATTTTCCTCTTCCTAATTTTCCCTCTGATAAGATTTGTAGACCTACCTAATACTTTCTGTAGAAGGGCCTTCATTTCTATGAGAGTGAAAAAACTCCATTTATCTTTCACTCCAGATGATAAATCCTTCAAGAATATATACTCATTCATATACAGGTTAGGATTTGCTATCACGTTTTAAACAATAGATACCGTAGAAAAAAATATCTATTATCACAGAAGTTAGAGCAAATATCATTGGTTTCCATCATTTTATTTGGCACTGAAAAACCTTGCCAGAAACTGGTTTTAGACTAAAACCAGTTACAATGAAATCGAGCAGACTGAGAAACGAGAAACTACTCAAATGACAGTTGACATAATGGTTGACTGAGTTGACAGCAAATGACCGGTTTCTCAATTGCAGTGTTTTCCCATCACTATTTTTGAGGTTCAGCTCCCTGAAAATATTTATTTTTTGCACTTTATTAATCATTAATTCATAAAAAAATGTATAAAAATAATAAATGAATACGGGGCTCCCTTAAGGGCAGCAAAATATGATCATTTTATGAATATAAATAAAAAATATGCTGTTACTTTTATAATTTATTATCGCAAATATTGTTTCTTGGACAAATTATTACATAATTAAAAATACTTTTTTCTGAATTTCGCATAATATGATACTTTTTTCTTCGACTGCGCTGGGCCCCTTGGATGTGGGAGCCCGGGACTATAGCCCCTGCTAGCCCCCCTTTAATCCGTCACTGGGCACAATGTATGTGTAAGATTACTAATAAATATCTATAGGTATCATATGCATATGTACATAGAAAAGCGAGTGAAATATATGTATACTTAACAGACATTTAATGCTAATTGAATGAATGTATTATTGAAATATAATTTTATACCATAAATGATATTTTGATCCCATTTTTTGGTAATCAGTTGACCTTTTGTTATAGAGTGTTACTCCACATACGACGTACAACCTGACGAGGTGGCCGAGTGGTTAAGGCGTTGGACTGCTAATCCAATGTGCTCTGCACGCGTGGGTTCGAATCCCATCCTCGTCGAATTTTTTTGTTTTCTGGTAAAATACATTATTTTTTATTAATATAATTTTATATTGTATACGTAAAGAACTAAAATTGTAATTTCGAATTGAAAAATTCAAAATTGGACCATTTTTACTGAAACATAGACTGGAAAAATGAGTGATTGTCAATTATTACTCTTCAAAATATAAAATGTCACTTACAAAAACTTGTAATTGGGTTATACGAAAATTAATCGACGTAAATAACAAAATAAAAAATTATTACTCGCTTGGAGACCGTAATTAAATATTGATTAAAAATGTTATGTACAGAAGAGTATGACATCAAAAGAAAATAAGTTTGAGATCTCAAGTGATGATAGTAAATCAGAAAATGAATTACTATCTCAAGATAAAGGTCTGTTTATAGAAAAAGTGTAAAAATATATGAAATAAGAGTTTAGAAATATTCTAAAACAAATTAATTATTTTAATTATTATAAAATTATTATATTTTATTATTATTTTGTTTAGAACTGCCTGAGGAAGAATCAGAAAATGTATCTTCTCATTCGCATCCAGTTGTGACCGAAAAAGACAAAATATTTAACTTGACGAAGAAAATTAATTCAAAACAATTTCGTTCGTCAAAGTCTGGAAGTGGATCAGAAAGAAGTGCGTTTTTTAATTCTCTAGAATCAATTTATTCAATAATCGAGGACAAAGGCTGGATTCCTAAAGTTTTGTATGTTAGTAAACCGAAAAACTCCAGTGATAATAATTTTGAAATAGCATCTACTAGTTTTTCAAATAATTTAAAACCTCCTATACCGAGCGAATGGGGAACCGAAAAAACTGAACTTCCCGAATCAGAAAGATTAAAAAACTTGAATATATTATTGCATAGTGAACCAACTATACCACCTCCCGAGAAAAAAAAGAAGAAAAAATCATCTAAAGTTAAAGATTCAAATAACAATACAAATTTCGGTAGAAAGAAATATTTTAAATCAAGAAAAGATATCGAATTTTATGATATAATGATATTAAGTAATTTATTTATTTCAGATTATTTTTCTTATGATACTTCATTCGATCCAGAAAAAGAATTTCTTGAATTAAATAATCGATATCCACCTTCCTCTTCTAAAAATTTAGAAAAGTCTTCAAAACCAGGTGAAGAAATATTATCTAACTCGGGTAATAAGTTCTGAGTCCATCCCTGCATTATTCAATTTCAGAGAATGAAATTATAATTCGAAATTCAAAAAAGCAGCATAACTTTCAAGAAAAGCCAATAGTGCACGCATCAAATCCTTTTCTTCAATTGGAACAAAAAAGAGTTTCAAAAACATATGAGCCCTATTTACATCATCAATTGAGGAAAAAGAAGGAAAAAGTATCTGAATCAAAACCAGGTGATTTTTAAAATTTTATAATTTACTTAATTTGTGTTTATAATGATTGATAATTAAATATATTTACTTATCTATCAGGCACTTCCAAAATGGAGTCTGATTACGAATCTTTAAGTCCAAGTATCTCTGACTTCGAAACAGAAAAAAAGTGCCACCTAAGTTCTCTCAAAATTGATAAACCATTTTCCGATTTTTCGCTTCAAGGAAAGAAACTCGAAACATTTGGAAATAGAATTGAAGCCTATAAAAATACAAATGTACAAATTTCAGAACCGGTTAGGAAAAGTAAAGAAAAACTGTATTCTACATTTTCATCGAGTTCTGCGAATGCGTTTCAAATGAAATCGATTAAAGATGATGATTTGTATTTAGAAGGGGAGAATACAGATAAAATAAAAGTGAGCAGTGATCAAGATTCTATTACAAATGAAATTCAACTTGAAGAATCATTAAAAGAATTTTCAGAAAGAAAAGAAGATAATGAGGATAATAATGAAGAAAATAATATTAATGAGGAAGAGGATGAATATCTTGTTTTTTCATGGTCATCCTCTGACCTAGGTATTTCTCGATGGAGTCTCCCAAGCAGAGCCACAAGTCTCTCTAATTCAATTGTTGATCGTTTGTCGGTTAATTATGTACTCAATAGTGTCGTAAAAAGGTTCATTGATGTCAGACAGTTGGCTCCTGTAACTTACTCGCAAAGACCATCTAGAAATTTTCAGGAATATAATCAAGAAGTGGAATCTCAAGAAGCAAGTGTTTCACACAAATCATGATTGTATTTGTATTTTTAGGTATTTTTGATTTAATATCGTAAAATTCGTGAGAAGAAATAATAATTATAATTGAAAGATCCATTTAAGGTGAACGTTCATTAAGAATTATTAATTATTAATTATTAATAATCCTATCTTAAAAAAGTGGTGTCACGAAATGTCTTGAAAATCTCGCATACATTGTTGTTGCAAACCTGATTGGCTTTTGAATCACTTGAAGTTGAAAGATGAAAAACAAACTAATGGCGCAAAAAAATTTCAGAAAAAACTTCGAGATACTTTAAAATTCTTTAAGACTTCTTGGAATTCCCCAAAACCTCTTGAAATCCTTCAAAAATTCACAAAAACGATTAACATCATAAATGTCTTGAAATCCAAGTTGAAACTCGTAAAAAGCTTTACAAATTCCTAAAAACATCTTAGAATTTCTTAACATTTAAACTCTCTTAAAGTCTATAGAAATCTTATCAAATTCCATAAAATCCTTAAAAATTTTACAAAATCTTTTAAAAATTAGAGAAATCAATAAAATTACCTGACAACTTTAAAATTCTTTAAACCCCATAAAATACTCTAAAACTCATAGAACTCTCTTGAAATCTTTTAAAATTTGTGAAAACTTGTTAAAATTCTTAAAAACTATTTAAAATATTCTTTAAATTATACGATAACATTTAAAGTTCCTTGACGTGCTTTAAAATTTAATAAAATTATTAGAAATTTCATGAAATCCTTAAAATTCTATAAAGTCTTCTAAAAATCATAAAATCCCTTAAAATTGTTAGAAATCTCATAAAATTTCACAAAATTCTTTAAAATTCCTTAAAGTTCCTTAAAATACTCTGAAACCCTTTGAAATCTCTTAAAATTCCTCGAAACATAATAAGATTTAAAATCCCTTAAATTCTCTTAAAACGCTGAGAAACCTTTTCAAATCACTTAAAATTTTATGAAAACCTTCGAAATTGCTTAAAATTCGTCAAGATTTTTTACAACTCCCAAAAACTTCTTGAAATCCCTTAAAAATCCACAAAAATCATTAAAATTACAAATCTCTTGAAATCTATGTCAAAATTAACAAAAATCTCTAAAAATTCATTTTAAAAAACTCTTGGAATTTCTTAACATTTAGAATTTCTTAAAATTCTCAGAACTCTTATCAAATTTCATGAAATCCTTAAAAGTACTACAAAATTTTCTAATAATTAGAACAATCTGATAAAATCCCTTAAAATTTTACCACAACCTTCGAAATCCTTTTAAATTCTACAAATTCTTTTAAAAATCATATATGTATAGAAATTCTTTTGAAATCCCTCAATAAAATTATCTGAAAAACTTTAAAATCCTTTAAACCTCATAAAATATTTTAAAACTCATAAAAATCTCTTGAATTAATTAATTCATGAAAACTTTTTAATATTCTTATCAGAAACTTCTTGAAATGCTTTAAATTTTACAATAACATTTAAAGTCTCTTCACGTCATTTAAAATCCATTAAAATTATTAGAAATCTCGTTACATTCCATGAAATCCTGAAAATTCTATAAAATCTTTTAAAAATCAGAAAATTCCTTGAAATTATTAAAAAATCTCTTGATTTCTTTTAAAATTCCAGATAATTTCATTGTAATATTTGAAATTCCTTAAAGTCCCTTAAAATTCTTTGAAACCTTTTGAAATGTCTTAAAATTCCTGGAAACTTCACAACAGGACTTAAAATTTCACGAAAATCTTCAAAATCGCTTAAAATTCGTTGGAATCTCTTAAAGTTCTTAGAAACCTCTTAATATTCCTCAAAATTTCAAAAAATTAAAAATCCCCTGTTAGCTTTAAAAATTCTCTTGAAATTTCATGAATTCCATTAAAATTTCGCGAAATATCTTGAAATACCTTAAAATTCTACGAAATCTTTTTTAAAATCCTAAAAATCTTTAGAATTTCGTAAAAATTACTTGAAAATGGTCAAAATTCATTAAAATTCATAGAAATCTCTTGAAATACGTCTCCAAAAAATGATGTAACGAAATCTCCCTAAAATCTCGGTTAAATTGTTGTTTCAAACCTACTCTCTGAATTTGAATCTGCAAAATTTCATTGATTTTTTAATGACTTGAAATTGTAAGAAATTAAATAAATAATCGTGCGCGTAGCGCACGTGTTGGTCTGCTAGTTATAATAAAATAATTGAAGGGATTTTATTTAATAGGATTTTAATTTTGAATTTAAATTTTATTTTTCCTTTAATATTATATTTCATTAATTATATAAAATACCGTCATTATATTTTTGTTTGCTATATAAAATTATAATTTTGATATTTATTAAAAATAAAAATTACATAATTGGCAATTTTATCAATTCGTGCAGCGATATTTTAAAAAAATTACTAAAAAATAAAAAAAAATTCACCAAAGGCCCCGGGGGGATTCGAACCCCCGATCTCCTGTTTACTAGACAGGCGCTTTAACCAACTAAGCCACGGCGCCTTCTTATGTAAGTCTAGGAAAATGCCACTCTTGAAATGGCGTCACTACAGATAGAAATTATTATTATTATTATCTATAAACTATAATAATCCTACCAATTTCATTCATTCGTTCTCAAGTCCTTAAAATTTCTTAATAAAATATACATATTTAAAATTCCACAATATCCTAATAAATTCTATAAAAATTATTTAATTACTATAAACATTCCGTGAAATTCTATAAAGTTTTATAAAATCCCAATAAGTTTTGTAAAATCCCATTAAATTTCGAAAAATCAATTGATATTCCTTAAATAGTTGTAATGCAAATATGACATTTTAAAAATCGAATTAGATATTTATATCATATAATGTTCGCAAAATTGTCATCTTCCTTTGTCTTTTCAAATTAAAATTAATTAAAATTAATTGTACTTTGTAAGCAGTGCAGCTTCTTAAAATTCGAATATGAGTTATAATGTACTATAAATACGTATAACAACTTATAAATAATGTATAACAAGTTATGTATGGTAAAGAGGAAATGAGCACTTAAATATGCCGATTCACGACAGTTCAGTTGAATGAATGACAACCTTATCTTTAAGCAATTGATGAAAGGTGCAGAAACACATTTTGTGCATACAAAAAGTTTTCGGGACCTTGGAAAAAAGAGAAAAAAGAGCTTAAAATCTTGTAAAATCCCTTAATATTCTCTAAAATTCAAATACATTTCTTAAAATTCTTCAAGATCATTAAAATTACTCAAAATCCCTTAAAAGATTATTAATTTTTTTAAAAATAGCATTAAATATCTTCAAATACTTAGAAATTCCATAAAATTCCTTCAAGCGACGTGAAAACTTAATATCTCTACAATCTCAATAAATTTCGAAAAATCCATTTAAATTTCTATAAAACTTTTTAAAAATTTTATTGGATGTACTTTTTTCTTAAAATTGAAAAAATGAAGGACCTAAAATTGCTGAATTTCAAGTTAATTCATCCTCGACATATATATAAAAATATATATGTGTGTGTAAATTGATGCAGGTCACAGAAACGATTACGGAAATGGATGAGTACAAATCTTCATTGAAATACCCTTCGCCGCTGGTAGAACACCATTCAATCTTGAACTTTATTGCACTTCAGCTCTACTTCACTTTCAACTTAATGTATTGATCTATAATTAATAATATATTTTAGTGAATGCACAGATGGCAGTATTTAAATAGAAATTTTGATTACAAGATTTCTTTGATGCACCATTAAAAAATTTTTTAAATTGTCCTTATTTAGATAATAAATTATCATTCATATTTAACAGAATTATGCAATAATTGAACATTAATCTTGAACAGTTCTTGAACCATCAAATTAATTAATTCCAAAAAAGAATAATAACTTTAAAAAAAAATCCTTGACCCCGACGTGATTTGAACACGCAACCTTCTGATCTGGAGTCAGACGCGCTACCGTTGCGCCACGGAGTCTTCGAGAGGTTTTCTCTAAATACACTATACCCTCTCATATCTCACTTTATAACAAAAATCGGAACAAAAACTCCAAAAACATAGTCTAATCTTCAAAATTTACTTATCAAGTACTCAATTCGGATGTAATTATTTATTTTACACATCCTTACATCCTCAAAGTACACATTCCTAGATAGGAATTTCAATTGATGATTTTTTAAAAAATAAATATAATAATATTTGAGAAATTCTCAAAATAAATTATATTATTACTTAATAGCCTAGGAGACAAAATATGTTATATATTATAAAATAATATCATATCATGTTTTGCTTCGTTATACGCTGCCAGGAACTTACTGATTTTTTTAATTCACGGAATAATATACATGTATGCATTTTAAGATCATGCGCAATGCAATTTGATACACCAAAGCTGGTTTATCCAGCTGCTCACCAAAAATGCCGTACTGCATACCAACCGTACCCCTAAAGTGCATCAATCGATTACACATATACTATAAAGTCTAATATTGATCTCCCCCTGCGCTTTAAAAATGTCAAGTGTCAGTAAACAGCACGTTTTTATTCAATTTGATAACATTCAGAATTAATATTCTGATTCGAAGATTACCGCCACTCTTAAATGCACTTTTCGAATTTCAAACCTTTCTGCATGATTCAGGGCTGCATTTACAAGGGGTGAATTTGGGTTCAAGATCTGCTGCTTTCACATGCATTTTCATGGCATAAAAATGTAATCTTTAAAATCTTTTTAAAATGTAATCAATTCACAAGATATTTGAACATCTATAATATTTACCCTCTTGAAAACACATTGGAAAGCTCGGAAAATTTTCAAGAGCTGTATAAGAAAAGGGTATATGCTTTTAAATTTTAAATGCATTCATTGATTTTTCTGCCCTTGTTGCAACGAATTTATATTTTCTTTTAAATATCAGAATATGCTGCAATTATGCATTTTCTCTTTCGCTCTTTGGAATGTGTAATGGAAGCTGAAAGGGGAGATTTGACGATTCATCAAAAGTTATAAGACATGCGATGCTTCCAGTTCTAAAAGTATAAATCAGAAAATCAGGATACGCTCGTGTGCATGCAGAGACGACTCTTATTTCTCCACCACATTCCACATTGCAAATCGGTTTTGTTCAGTCCATGATCTAACTTTCAGTCTTCAGTCGCGGTGAGGTCGGAGAGCCGCGTAGACCTCAAGTGAAAGCAAGCTAGGCGTGAACTTGATAGTGTAAGATGCTTTTGGAGGATATTGTGTACGTGCTTATTTTGCTCTTGTCGACATGGTTTGGGCAATATTATCGAAAAATCAAAGACCCATTCGCAAGACAGTGGGCCAGCACCTTGTATGGATTGTTTGTGGTCACTGCTGTTTCCGGGACTCACGTGGCTCACCCGATCATCTGCACCCTTATTAATGCAGTCATCGTTACCCAGCTATCTTGGAAGTATGTACACTGTCCACATGGTAATCACGTGACAGAATCAAGAAAAAATAGATTAGATGCTCGGGTTACTGTACTCGTATAAATGAATTCTTGTACGTTCCAATTCTGTATGTAATACATGTCGCATACTCACTTTCATGCGTCCAATATAGGACTCGTAAACACACCCTTATATTTATTGATGTATGATGCCCAGGAAATATGTTAGCGTCTTTTATTGATCGATAATTTCGAAACATGTTTTTCATCTATTTGAAAAATAGGACTTTCTGCGTATCAAGAAGATAAAACATGTATGTCATGCTAGTTTCATATTGCATGTATTTTTCGTGAGAAAATTGTTATCATCCTTATTAAAGATACTTTAATAATATACCTTCATATAAAGTAGTATAAACTTAATTATGGCTCGTGTGGGATTGTAAATTTACATTCTGAAAAAATTATTAGACTATTTTTGTCTTGGCATTATCAACCTTTGGATCTTGGCAAATTAAGATAGTCAGTAAAATAAAACTGGATATTGCATAATTATGTTTGTTCACACTCGTGTATGCAAAAACACTGAGTAAATTTAAATTTCAATAGTGTCTATATGCTGTTGATTTTACATTTTTTAAGCTTTTGTATGATGTGTGAAAATTCAAATTTTATTTGAAATAGGAACAAGATAAAAAAGCGTCCTGGGATTTTGTAACAGTTTGTAATATATGAATAGCATAAGAGGTAGAAAAACTATAATACAAGAACTTTTTTATTTATGAAAATTGATTGATACTAGATTTCTTTATTTTTTCAGACAATGTCACATTGCAAGTATTTTCTTTTCCTTTTTTTACCTACTGGTGATCGTGCGACTACCTCATTTGTTCGGCTTACAAGAAGCATCTGGTCACACCAGTCTCGTTATGATGATGCTTACATTAAGACTGTCTGGGTTGGCATTTGAGATCAATTGTGCAGCCACTGCCCCAGAAGATGATCCACAAGGTCTTAAATCAGAGGCCTTAAGAAAGATCACATTCCTGGACGTCTTCCATTACGGCTTTAGTTACATGGGAGTTTTAACTGGTTGGTAATCTACAAATGATAATTATTTGATAAGTTTTACAATAATAAGTAGATACATCAATTATACAATTTTTTTTATATTTTAGGACCCCATTACCGTTATAGAACATACTGGGACTCACTCCACAGACCATTCGGGGATTATGCTGACTATTGGGGGATTACATTCTACAAACTGAAGCAAATTGTAGCTTTTGCTCTAATCTTTTTAGTAACGAGCAATTTGTTTCCTGCCGAGGTAAATTTTTATTTTCTTGATTCATGAAATGGGATTGATTCATTTCATGAATCAATATTCACATATTCATTCGTATCTTGATTCATTCGAAAAGAATTCAAGATATTTTAGATGATTTTAAGGAATTTGAAGAAAATTTAAAATTTACTTCAAAATATTAAAAAGGATTTTTAGAGATTATAAATGATGTAAGAAATTTCAAGGGATTTCAAGAGATTTTCAATATCTTCAAAGAATTTGAGACGATTTCAAAAAATTGAAAAAAAAATGAGTGATGACTGAAATTATATTTTCATACGTTATTTTGTTTTCTGATATATTTTTTTTTTCAATTTTTTCAGTATGCCTTAACAGAAGATTTCGCAAACAGAAATTTCCTCTACAGGTTTTGCTACATTTATCCAACTTTTGTCACGTTTCGAATGAGGATGTTCATTGGGATGATTCTTTCCGAATGCGTTTGCCAAATGGCAGGATTGGGAGCATATCCTGCGAAAAGTGAGCCTGTAACTGGTCTGGGACCCAAGAATTATAAACTCGTCGAAACTCTGTGAGTTTAACACATATTTATTATTATTTATTATTATTACTCTTTTTATTTAGATTCTGATAATTTAAAACTCTTCTAACTTTTGTTACTTGCTTTCTAGGTCTAGCAATTTAGAACAATTAAAGAAAGAAGAAATCGATTATGAGACCGTTCACAATATGAATGTGGAAAAAGTGGAAACTTGTAATACAGTAAGAACTGCAATGAAAGTTTGGAATACTACCGTCCAATATTGGATGGCACATTGCGTTTATAAAAGATTTCCTTTCAAACCACTGAGAACTGCAGTCGTATTTTTATTGTCTTCAGTTTGGCATGGTTACGCCCCTGGATATTTCCTCTGCATTAGTCAAATCACCTTTTTTTTGCCCATGGAAGATATTTACGTTAAAATCTATAAGCAGTGTGAAGAAAATAGTCTTGTAAGTATAAATCAGAGAACAAACATTCTACGCTATTTTATCTTTTGTCCATTTCCCAAATCTCGTAATAATAATTCAAATTTATTTTACAGAGCAAAATGCTGCTGGGCGCTTTTCTCTGGTTCATGAAAATGTCCTGCATGGCTTATCTGGGATTATCGTTCCAGTTGCTTGAATTTCATGAAACTATGACCTATTATAAGAGTATATATTTCGCTGGCCACGTTTTAGTGGCTGTACTTTACATAACGGGTCGGATTATTGCACCAAAAATTCTTGTAAAGACAGAAAAGGGCCTTTAGTAAGTCAATTTAAGAATCCCTTAGAGACATTAGAGATTATCTACTTATTTTGTGATAACGTAAATTAATAATGTACGGTTTATCTAGCAGTTACTCAGAATCTCGCTTCGAATTGTAGCGTAATATCTTTGCAATCCAACTTGCGTAACTAATGTACATTTTTTTTTAATTTTAGAAAAAGTTTGTACATTATCCTAGAAGTAGCTATGCATTATTCAGGGTGTTGACGCTTGAAGAGTTTATAATTATTCGTAAAACTGCAATTTGAAATGATATTTCAAATACAAAAATTTACTTCTAGTTCGCCGCCAAAGTACTTAAAATTTAAAAGCTTCCAGATTCGAACGTAAAATTCTAAAGCGTCCAATGTTGAAAAGTTTGAAAATGGAAGCTTTCAAATTCCAAAAGAATTCAATTACATAAATTGAATAGAGGAACTTTTACTTTAAAGTAGTCGACACCCTGATATTTTATGCAATGTCCAATTTGAAAAAAAAGAGATCTCAGAGCGTGGCTTGTGAAAAAAAAAACAGGGCAAAATTATTAGACAGCAATTGATCTGAAATATAGTTACTGACCTATATTAGTCATACGCACAAGCGGCAAAGTGCCATTTAAATCAATTACGTGAAATCTAAGAGCACAAATATGTGATATTTACTAATTTTGCTCTCTGGGTACTTGGATTAAGAATAGTACGTAAAAGTGTGCCTCTATGCTAGGAGTGTATAAATCTAAAATCTAGTGAAATAAGTCACTCAATTGCAGCAATTCGAACTTAAGATAGAACATCGTTGAATTCGACGTTGCCTATTTAACTAGAGTAATTTCTATTCATTTACCGATAATGGAGAGTGAAAAATAAAGATAGCCAGTTTGTCCATTAAATTAGATTTATTATTTAATCAACCTCGGCTTCACTACATGGCACTACAAGCAAAAGTAGAAGCTGTAAGGGTAAAATTAATTAAATAAAATCACTACCATAATTGTCCAAAAATATTTGCAAAAGTTCGAAAATTTAAAAATGATTTCTCTTGAAAGACTAGATTCTAAAAATGTTGGACAATTTATGTGTGATCATCGTATTAAAAATTATGAATTCAGAATTGATAATCAGAATGCTTAGTTTTATTCTCAGAAGAATAAAAACTCTACCTTCCAGTCATCAATTTTTATACTTACTCGACTTTCATTACGAGAATACCTGAAATAGAAATACAGTATATGTATAAAAAAAAAAAAAATACCCGTACCCTCCTCCCTTTCCCATGCAGTAGACTTCGAGGTAGTAGCAAAATTTAATAAATAATACTTATTGTTATTCGAATACAATATTCGAAGTTCCTAAGCCATATTAAAAATTAAACTTCAAAAAAAAAGAAGAAAAATTGAAGAATTGAAGAAAAAACTTCTATGGAAGTTAAATTTAACGAGTTTAACCCAAATATTCAGGGGAGTGTAAAATTGAAATATTTTCTTTAAAATAAAATGATCATGAAATTAAATCTTTTAAAATTTATAAAGTTCAAATTGTATACTTTTCAATTTTAATTGTAAAATTGAAACCTTCATGCACCTTTAAGATGACACAAAATTAAACCCTTCAAACTCAAAATTTAAAATGAAACACGTATTCAATTCATAAGATTACCCCATTAAAAATTTTGCAATAATAAATATTGCCACATGCCCTTAAAGCTGATATAGACAACTTTTTTTGGTTCTAGAAAAGGTTGAAGTTAATAAATTTTTAACACACTCCCCATAATTGAGAAAAATGTTCAGGAGCGAAGTTGCTTCCTACAAAAGCTGATAAGAGTGAGGCTTGTAAGTCGATTAATGGCTCGTTTGCAAAGAGAGATTGCTCAAAAGGTGGTTTACGTGTCTGGTGAGTTCCCCGTGCTACCTGGTTCAACGCGAGGCTGCTTCGGACAGCCTCGTCAGCAGCACAATGCGTTTCTTCGGCTGCGTTCTGCTTTTTTCAGCGCTCGACCGTACTCAGCTATTTCTGCACCCCCCAGAGACACACCGGATTCGATCGTTTGCACCGGATTCACTTTTGCTCAACGCTCGCGAACCTGCCTTCACCAGACCACCAACCGCATGTTACTGCAAACTGCTTACAGCCCTGCTACTCGGCTTACTGCTTACTCTCAGCTACCCCATCATCAGCTACTCTCAGCTACTCTCAGCTACACTCGCCACGCCACTCCTTTCCACCGCCTGTGGCACCATAAAATAACAACTTAGTTATGGAGAATAACCATTGCACATCCATATGTGGAATTCTAATTCTAAATAAAATACATCAGTCCCTTGTAAAGAGAAGAAAGTTTACCTCAAGCTTTACTTAAGAGACGTGGTGAGAAGAAAAAGAAAATTCCTCGGATATTAACTTTGCCAACTGGAAATTTAGTCACAGAAAATAAATTGTACAAAAATCGAATTATTGAAACCTTGGAAAGATTTTAAGAGAAAAACGATTTTTCTGTGACTCAATTATTCAAACCTTAGAAAGTTTATGCTATGAAAGATTAAGTGCAGTTGAATATATGTAAAAAATATAGCTTTCGCTTCTACGAATTACATAATGAATTTGATCTACTTTGATCGTTAAGATCAAATAACAAATTAACTGGTTTCGAAAAATATTTTTGGCTTTTACAAACTGCTATGCTTTATTATAAATGACAAACTTACATATGTATAACTTTCGGAATAGATACAGAAACGTAGAACTTATATCTATGGTTGCTACAGACGTACAAATCCCTGTTCTAGATTATTGTTTTTTTTTTTTAAAAAAAAGAAAACTAAGGGGAAAACGGCCGAAACCTCGATTTTATGTGTAGAGAACTGTTTAGATATATTGAACGAATAAAGTGCACAAATTTCGAGGTTTCTAGCTAAGACTGTATAATACATCTAAGCAAAAACGACGATTTGGAATATTGAAAACAGAAAAAAATACTTTGCAAATTGGACATTTACGAATACACAAACTTTTTCGAATACACAATACATATTACTAGGATTTATATATATTATAAATAAAAAAAAAAAAAAAAAAAAATCTTGGAAATTAATTTTTGGTGTACAGATTTACAGAATAACTTGCGAACAATAATTTCACAGAAACGTTACCCTTCTCCTAATCAAAATAAATTTTATGTCAGTGAAGAAGATTAACGTCGTATTCAAAACGCTTATGCATAAATATGTAATACGAAGCTATTTTAGATATTTCTTGAAAGATGTTCAAAATATTAAGTGCTTCGAGTCAGCCGCAAAAATTAATTGCAAGATAATCTGCGCTTTTTGTACAGCAGAAAAGTGCTTTAACTATGAGCTTTTAATTCTGAGTTAGGATTTATGTTTCGAAATGCATATTTTTTATACTTATAATAAAATTATTGTAACTCTTTTTTTATTAAACAAAAATACGTCACCGTAGTTAAGACGCGAATAATAAAAGGGGATTGAAAGTGCCAAGTATTGAGTAGGTACGGAATAATAATACCTTTTTCAGAATATTCTGCTTTCACACAGGAAAATCTCGATTATGCCTGTTCACAGATTACCTCCAATTTACTCTATCTCAGTTCAGTCCCTATAACATAAGAAACACGAATATTTAGTCAATTACAATATTATTTTATATTTTATGAGAAAATTAATTAATTAATTAATCCTTAATACTAGAGAAACTCAGAAATATACCTCGACTTGGAACGACTGTCCTTCTGTCTGTCAGGAGACTTGCTGCGGGAATGGGACTTGCCTCGTGAGCTTTTACTGTCAGATCTAGAGCGACTGTGACTTCGGCTGTATGAACGCCTACGTTCCCTGTCGCGACTTCGGGACCTGGAACGGGAACGGGATCGAGATCGTCGACGGTCTCTGCTGCGACTACGTGATCTGAAAATAACTTGCGAATATTATTTTTTATCGAGAATTTAATTAAAGGCTTAAAAAGCAGTTTGCCTTTCATTGAAAATGAATTTTAAATCAAATGAGGAAATAAAAAGCATAAAATTAGTATAAAGTCAGACGAGAGCTGCTGCTTGATTCTAAATATAGAAATAATATTTTTACCTTCCACGTCGACGACTACCACGGCTTCTGTGCGGTGAAGTGGGCCTCCCATATCGAGCCATTTGTACTCTCAACTCCCTGCCATCTAAAAGCCGACCATCCATGGCATCTAGCGCATCCTCAGCATCTCTCTTATCATAAAACCTAAAAGAAATTTACTCGTTAGTTCAGAAATTTGAAAGGGCCAATGGGTAAGAAAATGTAACCTTTATATTGCTGTAATAAAACAGTACTTTTAAATCATTAAACGTATTGTTTTGATTCTGGATGTATTATGATAAGCAAAGTTCATAATATTATTATGAATAATATTATGTGCAGAATAGAGAACAAAAAAAAAATAAATTTGAATTTGAAATTGAATTATATATTTATAATTATATTATTCACTCACTTGAATTTTGAATTTTATGAATTCACTGAACTTCAAATAATGCTACATTCTGTTTTTTATTATGTCTTCCAAATTTTCTCTGAACCGCTAATAAGAAAACGTTTGTTTATTATTCAATTCATGATTCCTTGAAAATTATTCATAATATTATTATGCAATTTAGTTTACCCAATTATACATTCATAATAATAAATATTTGTAGCTAATAAGAGTCAATAAACCTTCGCCTACATAAGACAAGGTTTATTGACTCTTATTTACTAAAAATATTTATTATTATGAATTTATAATCGGTATAACTAATTTGTTCTTATGGTAAAGTATCACATGCCCTTAAGGACATGTGATATTTTACCATAAGAGCAAATTAGTTATACCAATTATACATTCGTAATAATAAATATTTTTATCTAATAAGAGTCAATAAACCTTCGTTTACATGAGGCGAAGGTTTATTGACTCTTATTTACTAAAAATATTTATTATTATGAATGTATAATCGGTATAACCAAAGACATTGGTATAACTAATTTGCTCTTATGGTAAAGTATCAAATTCCCTTAAGGGCTTGTTAAGTTATTCAATTCCTACTTTACCGACATTTTTCCCTACAATTCTATTTCCATATAGAGATATCAATTTGATATGCAAATATATAAGACCAAATAAACGTACCTTAATGCATTTACTTTAATTTTCTAAATTAACGTAGAAGTGGAATTGAAGGGAAAAAATGCTGAAAAGGTAGGGATTAGATTTCAGAATATCAAGATGGCTAAATCTTTTTCGTTTAGGAAAGCTTAATTTTGAAGCGAGATGACAAATTTTAACTTAAATTGCTTACTAAGCACTTTCGAAATAAATTCCACTGTTGCACGTTTCAATTCAATTTCGTTTCAAACTGCTGTAAAATATTTATGATTAATTCAATTGTTTCGTTAGAAAGTTACTTCAATGCACATTGCGAAAGTAGAATAGAAATTTATACGAAGCATTATAATTCATACAAATTATCATCAACGCGGATACGTGTGGAAAGAAACAAATGCAGAGGAATTTACAAATGTAATAAAATTTATAGATTAGTTTGTTCAGTCGATTTTTGGCAACGCTGAAAAGATCAGTATAAGTTTCTATGGTTTCTATGTAACATGGAGGGAAAAGTATAGCGTTGTCAAAGCGTTGCGTGACGTCACGAATACTTTACAGAGGATATGCTTACAAACTTATGGAGAAAAAAAGTTTAATAACAATATTTGATGTTAACTTACCTTACGAAGGCGAAACCACGGCTTTCTCGAGTAAAACGGTCGCGAGGTATGTAAATATCCCCAACTTCACCGCATCTCTCGAAAACACGACGCAGATCTTCCGGCGTTGTTCGATACGTTAAATTATCCACTTTTAAGGACACCATCCCGTCAATACGGGGCGGCGGTCGACCGTAACTCATTTTAACACGAATTCTTACTATTTTCGATGCAAAAAACACACTGTTAAGATAAAACTTAAATAGATGCTTCACACACGAGGACAAGATGGCGAATGTTTGCCTGACTTAGCTTGGCGGCACCAGAACATAAAATGACGAAGTGGCCTTGATATAAGTAGAAGCCAGGAGGGGGAAGTAGCCGGAAGCAGCTAATCAAAAGAGAGCCTACCAATCTATTTTAATATGTTTGTAATGCTCTTATTGAAAGAATGAAGTGTTATTTATTGAATTAAATGGATAATATTAGTAAATTAAATTCACTAGAGTTTATGAAGTATCTTCTTCTTGAAGTAATCAACAATTATGTAAAAATTCCACTCATCGGAAATACGTAATAGATGATTACAGATCTAACTTGAACACCAATCTCGACCAATCACAGATCACTTTACTTTTAAGAACATGAACCCGGGAAACATTTTTGAATTTGAAATTTAGCCTTATAGAATAGTGAAAATTGAAGTTTCCAATTTAGATATTTTTTGGGAATTTAGTCAAATAGGTGTTTATATATACTTTACAAATAAATTTTTTATAATTATTTCATTCTGGAACTTTAGTAAAAAATATTATATAAAGTATGTAGTCTTTTTTTTTAACTCTAAAATTACTAAATACTTCTGACTTCAGTTTGCTTCTCATGTCAATTTCTTTCAGTCTTAATGACTGTTATTTATTTTAAATGATTTAATGATAAAAATTTAATCATTATATTCAAATGAATCGAATCAAAATAAATCACTCAAATGGAAACAAAATCTATGCGAAATATCAGTCTTGAGTACGATCAACAATTCAAAAATAGTATGAAAACAGCAAAATTGCTTGTGAGACACCTACAAGATAGAAAAGGTTAAACAAATTCCTTTAAAATATTTAAAAATCAAAAGTTCATTTTAATTGTATGATATTGCAATTGTTATGCTATTATATTTAGAGCAGAACTTGGCCAAAAAATGGCTTTCACGAGTTAGTAAATTAAAATCATCAGCTCTGGAGGTTGCAAAATATCGAAATGCATTTCTATCTTATTTAATAAAAGTATTGAAAAACACAGTTAGAAATGAATATCCAAAGTTAGAGTCAAGAACCATTCCTGATGACAATTTTCAGGATTGTGCGGTAATTAAAATCGTCAGATTTTCATTAATAATTTCCAAGAAAATTTTAATATATATTTTTTTAATGTTAGGATGAATTTGCGAATATAAATCAAGAAGAGGATGAAATTCATAAAACTAGTAACAAAATACAATTCCATTCTAAATGGTCTGAAGATCAAAGAACATATGTTGCTGTGCAACCGATTCCTGGTAGAGGAGCTTTAGTTTACATGGCTGTATCAAAAAACCCTGGAATTAAAAATTGGGATTTACCTTCCTTAAAAAGAAGTCAAACATAACTTTCGTAGGTGTTTTCCATAATTAATTACTTCATCATAATAAACTTAATAATAGGAGACGTAAAAGTTAGAAAGAAAGAATCAGGATCGATAATTAAAGACTATTGATATCAACACATTATTTTTATTGAAGATTTAATGAAGCTGCGTCTGTGGTATCACAACAATGCCCTTGCATACGATGCCTCCCCCTAATAAACTGTTAACGTTAATTATATTCTCAGACTCTCAATTATAGCTACAGCTTCAATTTCGCTTGTTTAGAAAATTCAGTAGTGCGTATCTTTCAAAATAGCGAACGCAGTAATTTCTATATCATGGTCCATTGCCCGATCCAAAGCCATGTTTGCTGCTCAAAAACAATTTAGTGTAAATGAAAATATCAAATAATTTCAACTAATTACCGAATTACAAAAAGAGAGCAACAAACACAGTTCACAATATTGAAAAAATCCTCAAATGATTGTCACACATTTCCAAACATTCTTTCTAAACCTTCTTTTTACAAATACCGAAGTGAATAAAAAATTCCAACTCTAGTGTGACTTTCATCTAAGGCTCGGACATTCGTGAAATTTTCTTTTAAAAGTTCTGACAATAATTTTTAACAAATGACATAGCCGCCGAATAAATAGCTTAAAAAATCTAACAGTGTTATCGTTTAACTTTACGACAAAAAAAAAATGAAAAAACTCTTGTTATGATAATCATAAAATGATATTACACGTATAAATTAGGTACACCTGTCATGGGAGATTTCATTAATTGTAATTTGATGTTTATATAAATAAAACCCTGCAGTGTCGAGCAGGCGGACGAGAATAGACGAGATTCCAGTACAAGAGTAAAACATATTTTTAAAAAAACCTAGGCTTTACGAACTCAGCGGATACAGATTATTATGACAAAAAAATTGGGACTTATAAGAATAATCGACATTCAAATGCACGGCGCAATGTAATAAAGATTGTCTCGCTGCATTGGAGACTAAAGTCCTGTGCGAATGAATTTTCATCCCTCTTTTGTTGCTTATACTACTACTATTCAACAATTCAAATACTTATATTGATACACACAACCTTGAATAATCTCAACAGCTGCTGGCCTTAGCCCGAACGACTAACTTACATAAATCTGGATACAAAAGTAATTTTCGCTATTGCTACTTTGTATGACCACTCGGTACTTTTACAGACGTACGTACGCTCATCTTGATTGTTTAAGTTAATCTTCAGCCGAATAAAGCTGTTCAGTGCTTCATTTT
Organism: Synergus gifuensis; assembly: GCA_904066015.1. Lineage (NCBI taxonomy): Eukaryota > Metazoa > Arthropoda > Insecta > Hymenoptera > Cynipidae > Synergus > Synergus gifuensis. Next base: position 2,354,549 of record CAJFCO010000373.1, read on the forward strand.
TTTTCTGTATTTAAAATATGTCAGAGCACTCACTTGATATAAGTAATTTTTATTCTACCTATTTATCCGTTTGTCAGAAATGGACAGCAGTTGCAGAATCTAAGTACACTTTCTCCACCATAAAATAATTGTCCTAAGTACAGATTAGATTCACTGAATTTTAATGAGAAAAATTTGTGAAATATCCTATTTCGAAAGCGCTTTAATTCCAAAGCGTTCAAATTGGAAAAGAATTCTTCCATTCCTGACAACAAGCCTTTGAATTGTCATGCTTCTGACTATCTTTGCTTTTAAGTTTCTCCAATTTATACGATTTATTTCGCATTTTGATACAAAAATAATACTCAGTCAATTAGTTCGGATTAATACTCATGCCACAAGGAACGGGGATTTTAGCGCTGTGAATGAGAGTCGTATTTCTGAATACTTAAATATGACTAATTAATCTACGTGTATTGAAATTTTTAACAAAGCGCCTTGAAAGGTGAATGTTGACGGACGGAACAAAGCTGCATTCGACTGCAGTTGAGAAATTGTTGAATTTCGATCTTTCGAATAAATTTTTTCGTTTCTTTACAAGCTTATTAATCATCCGAAGAAGCTGCTTTTTATATGTATATGTATATAATATGTACAAATTTACACTCGACGCATTTAACAAATTGACAAGTTCGTGGCGTGGTTTCTCACATATAAAATGTTCCTTATTCTAGTTATACAATTTACAACACTTGGAGCAATGACCGTCCGCACAGAAAAAATAATATCAAAAAAACGAAAGGAATGACTAAACATTCAATAACTGATCGTAAAAATTAATCGAAAAAATGAAAATCTTAAATACGTATACTAAAATAAATTAAGCCAGTCGCTGCCAAATGTTATGCAAATGTTGGTGTAAATGAAGAAATAGATAAAGAAAAAGTAATAAGTTATCATTTAAATAATAATTAAGAGATGTAAAAATAGTAAAAAAAAATCACTAAATAATTTAATATTTAAGTATGTGATTGTTGTTGGGGGTTCATTTAAGTAGGGTCAGTTTTCAACTTAAAAACTAAAATCAAAGGTATGGAATACTGATATAAAAACCTAAAGAAGCCTCAACTACCACTGCTATAATCAAACTGTTTAAAACCCATGGCGTGTCTCGTAAGGACCCTAGTTTTACACTTAATCCATCAATTAATTAATATCATTAATAAAATAGCAATACTCGGTCAGTTGATATAAAGTTATAAAAATATCTTCTAGCTTCAGCATTAGTAGAGAGCTTAATGAAACTTAGCCTACACGAAAATCTTACACCTTTAAAATAATCATTATAATCGTCACGCTTTAACATACGAGGTGAGCCAAACTTAGCAAAATGCCTAAGGAGTAAACTGTCCATTTTCTATCAATGCCGCTAATAGCGATTCTGCTTTATTCTTTAAGAGAAAAAAAAATTCTAAAATTGTAATTAATTAAAAGACGGTCATCAATTTGTCGAATTCAATAAGTAATTTAAAATAATGAATATTAGATTTAACTCTCAGATAGTAAAAACAATTATTTTAACCAAAAATATTTATTAAAAAGTAAATATTATTTATTTTTGTGAAAAACAATAAAACTTATATACAACACTTAATTTTAAAAAATTGTCATCACCACCGTGAGAAGAACATGGATCTAACAAGTGTGTTAAAAATGGAAGGATCGATTTAGTAAAAAATATTTTGTCTTTGAATCGCGCTAGTAAAGAAAAGAATTTTAGAGCGAACTTTTTCTAAATCCTTATGTAGGAATACCTATTATTGTATCGATATATAGAATAATGCATTTGTATTATATGTGTATATATATATAGATATATCTATCTATACGTGTGTATATAAGGCTCCTTGGATAAAGACTAATGCAACGCCGTTCCTGTCGCGAGAGTTGTTTTAATAATTTATTTGTATTATCTATTTATATTTATATAATGCAGTTTGCATAGAAATAAATTTTAATGAGTACCATCGCCAATGCAGGATTATGTTCAAAGGAGAGATACGACGTAGGAAACGATCTGTAACTTTGTGAAGAAATAGAGAAGAAGAGAGAGAGAGAGAGAGAAAAAAAAAAAAAAGCAATAAAACGTAAATTTTTGTTGTATGCCCTTAACTATACTCTATGTTACAAGACTAAATCTATTTTTGGCAAAGTTGTTTAGGTATACGACATTAAGGTATAATAATACATGAGTATGCACTGGCCATAGTATTATGCGCTATTTAAGTTTGCTTAATACCTGTGTAGTCGTTATAAACATAATCTATACATTCTTGAAAAACTGCATTGGCAGAAGTACTCATAATTACAGTCTTGTTTCAATAATATTAGAACACTATTCAGAATCTTGAAAAATTTCTAAAATCCTCATGAGAAGTTAATAGATAAAAATGAAGATATATTCCTTGTTAATTCAAAATGGGAAAGAATTTAGTAATATTTTACCAGTAAAATTTTGGAGTTGCTTTTGTACTTTCTCGGAAGAAATCTTAATTCGCGAGTCAAGGAACGGCGGCAAAAGAGCAATAAAATTTATTACTTTTAACGTTCTGTATATAAAATCGTTTGTTATCTAGGTGTTATTCTGATTTTTTTGCGTGAGTATTTAATCAAGTACGTCTAATTCTTTTCCATAGTGTTGGCTCGCGTGGTGACGTATTTTTTTCGCGTTTTTAAGTACGTACGAGTTGAGAGATTTTAGAGTATCTATACCTTAAAACGCCATTTGGCGAATTCGGTGTATCAAAAGATTATCTACATCAACTATAATACAATTCTGTAAGTAAATTCTCCGTAATTTTACAATAAAGACAAGACATGTCTTTTACTCATTTAAATATTGAGTAAAAATAAATACTTGGTATTTGAAATTAAAATTTCCGAATTTTCTTAGACACAAGTCTTTTAAATCTCAATTGTCAGCTTGCAAACAAAATTTTTCTTCCCTCGAATTGGCAATCATAAATTTTCTACCTTAAGGCCATGTAAAACTCACCCGATCCCTACCTTACCGACATTTTTTTCTCTGCAACGCTACGTTTACATTTATTGAGATATCAAATTGAAAATTTCTAAAACTGAAGCTAAAGCACTAATGTACGTTCATCTGGTCCTAAATATTGACATTTATGAAGAAAAATTTTTCCCAACATTTTTTTTTTATTTTTAGAAAAATTTAAGACCAGATAAACATACCTTAGCATATTTTCTTTAATTTTATAAATTTTCAATTTGATATCTCAATAAATGTAGACGTAGCTTTGCAGAGAAAAAAATGTCGGTAAGTTAGGGTCGGGTAAGTCTTACATGGCCTTAAATGACAATAAATTTTTAATGTATTCTTCAAACTAATTGGAGAAAAATAAAATTTCGATCACTAGTAACACATTAACTGGGTAATTCACATGTGGTGCTTAAAATTACAAACGGAGAGAGTATTACAATCAATTATGTCATGGACGACTGGTAGCCCGTGGAACAAAAGCGACACTTTAAAAAATGTATAACTTTTTTCTAAAAAGCGCAATTTTCTTTTATAAGTGCATTATCTGCAACGATCACAAGTGAAAATAAACGAGTAATCGTCCTTTTTCGAGATCGAACGTCAAGAAAAAATTATCGACGCACGTTATATTTACAATTCTACCTGACATTTCAAGTCAAGGTCTAGAAAATTTCGTATAAAAATACTTTTTGCTTTCGCATGTATGAGTGTATATGTATATATGTACATTTCGAATACGTAACGTCATAGTTAATACTGCGTTTTAATATCATATTTTAGTCCTTTCAACGCTATGCACCACGAGCCAGCCAGGTTACAATCAGATCTGTTTTCCAGCTCATACTCTTCACTTAAAACCAGTGGAAGATTTTCAAAATGAGAATAAACGAGATTCGTACGAGAAACATAAACTCACATTCTTATTCCTCGTACGTAGCCAGCTTTGATTGACAGTTGCCTATCGAAGAATTCCAACAATTGAGATTCTTCAATGCGCCCCTTCCGATAAAGAGGTTGCGACTAAATTTAGTGGAACATCCGAGAAATTTTCTTCTACATCGTCCATTGTATCGTCGCCGTCATCTGACGACATCCGATGGTCTCGTCCCTCTGATTTCACATTCTGAAAATAGAATTACAATTTTTATCCAATGATCTAACTCCTTTTTATAATTCACATAATAATATAAAGAGTACTTACGGAAATTGGAAGGAAATTCGATAATGGAAGGGTATAGTTCATTTGCGCAGCCGACGGAGGAACGTGGGCACCGGGTATTCTTGAAGGCGTTAACGCTGCCATCATAAGATGGGGTTGAATTTGACGTCGGAGGGCGGCCAACATGTCAGCACTTTCAGCATCCATATGATCAGTCTGTGTTGGAAGAGCATCTCCTTTTTCTGTAACAAAAAATCACACATTAGAACCTTTTATTACAATAATATATCACTATTTAGAATTTACGAGATTCTAATTAATGTCTTAACTTCTTAATTAATTATTATAAACTCACTTCGATGCCTTGTAGGTTTCTCCCCCTTAGGTCGTCGTCTGCGAGTATGAATTGTGTCCCTTCGCATCGTTACCGGGCGATTAATACCATGTAATTTATAGTAAAGACCACATGCGTTACAAACCATCTCCCCCTTTGTATTTCGCCTCCAAATTGTTGTTGTCATTGTGCCACAATTTGTACAAGACATGTCTACTTTCTTTGTAATATTACCACTCTGCTGATCCATTTGCTGCTTCTGGTCCTCCGTCTATAAAATCAATTTTCATTCCATCAAATTCAATATTTAAACAAAAATAAATTCGAGATATTAAAAAGAAATATTCGAAATAGAAATAATGTACCTTTTCCTTGCTTTTGTTTGACCAAGAAGTAAAATTTTGAGCTTGTTCTTCATTAGACTCATTCTGGTAATTGATCATTCCGGGACTGGTGGGAGCTTTACTTGGATAACTTTGTTTTCGTCTACCCTTCGTTTCCTTGCGACCGACACTAGCTGGACTGGATGGATTACTATCCATGGAGACACTCTACAATATTAGATTTTCAAATTATTTTCTTTGGAACGCTTTTAATTTTAACTATAAACGACTTGAATTTTAAACAAATGTGTACTTAAAAAGTTTAAAAAAAAATTTAATCCTGCATCCTGATTAAACTCCACATCTAAATATATTAGTTTAAATTAATTTGGAGTTATATTTACAAGATTAGAGTTTAAAACTTGTTGGTTTAGCTTTTGGAGGAATGTAAAGTGATTTGGACACTATTGTTAGCTTTACGGGGGGGTTATTCTCCGGAAAGAAAAGGAAGTGAAGTCAGGAAGGCTTTTGTAGCTTTGGGCTATTGCTCTTTGCTATGCACTGTCTGCGCAAATATAGATGGTCTTCTATAAGCAGAGCTTGCATTTTGTCCAGTGCAAATAACTAGTAGGAAAGAAATCCAGGTATAGAAAGAAGGCAGGTCAGGTGACCCTTGGCTGTCTTGACAAGGGATCCCTTGGGGCTACTATTCAAGGCCCACCTGCCTGCAGGTAAGAGGCCTTCAAGGCTTGCAGATAATAGATAACTGGAAAGTTCTTTGTGATAGGCCATAAGCGGCGGACCCACTGAATTTACTGTGTCAACTCACTGTTAACAGATGTTCAGATAAGCCGGGTTTCAAAGGATTTTAAAAATCTTCTTTGTTCCGAGCGCAGAATTTCAATTCCTTTACACTATAATAAAAGTTCACGGTGATGCCCACCTTTGTAACATTTTCGAGGCTCTAGGATAAAAAGGTTTTTGTCTGATAACAGGTAGAAAAAAAGATTCGAGGAAAGGCCGTTCACTAAATTCTATATCGGAGGTATTTGGTCCTTCCTGGATCTAGTATTTTCTGAATCTCCAACTATAGTTAAAAGTTTAGGTTTAGTTTTTTCCCGATTGCTTTACGAAACTATCAGCTGAAAGGAAATGATGAGAAACTCTCAATTTACAAACGTATTCCATTTTAAATCAATGAAGATTTTTGTAAAATAACAAACCTGTCTTTTCTACGTTTATAAATCGTTTAACAAAGAATTGAGTTTCAATGTCAGATTATTGTTCATTAATTCGAAGCGTTTAAATTAAAAATTTAATTGCATCATTAAATAATTGATAAAATCAAGTCTAAAATACGAACCTTGTTTTCTATACATGACATATTGGTGCGATTGCCAAGAACTGAGCAATCCGGAATCGTACGCTCCATCGCCGTTCCCTGAGTGTCTCTGTAAAATCTGATTTGCGGAGAAACTCCATCGGAATCGACGGCGGTGATGCCAATTTGCCTGTTATTAATTAACGATCTTAGAAGATTGGTTGCCTCCCCGGTGAAGCCGTTGTTTAATTTATCGCCGTTCGTCCTGGTAATTTCTAAGCTTCTGTTGCTACTTGAAACAGAAAAGAACAAACTTTATTAAACATAAATATAGAGGAGGATTCTTCAATAAATATACAAATGTTAAAAGTTATTTGCTCATAAACAAAAGAAGAAACAAAAAATGTACGAGCTAAAATAATGTCTACTTGAATATCGTTTCTGAGTGGTTGTTTAATTTGTTAACGAAGAATCTACTCTTAAAATTGGTATATGAATTATAAAATCACTTTGTGTAATAATAACAGAAGTAGATGAGATAGTTAGAATGTGATAACGATTTTGTGTGTAAGGTCAGTGTTAAATTCTTTTCAAAAAGCAGGTGGCAATTCTCGTATCTTATCTGTACGTATTCACATATTGAGACAGACCTTTCTAAGAATGGAACCTGCTACTCGATAAAGCTAGACAAATATTTGAATTCGGAGCTAAGTCAATGAAAAATGTGTGTCTACTCGCTCTTCTCAAATAAAGGTTTTAATAAAATTATTATCTTTTACATACAAGAAAAGACATTTTGAAAATCAAACTTTAAATTTTTTTGCAACATACCGTTAGTTTCTTTTTAAATAGAAATGTAGTATTATGGAATTTCAAGAGATTTACGAAATTTTCAGTAATCCTAGCATAGATAAATCTAACTGTTGAATTTACTTTTTTGAAAGAAAGGAGCTCACCTCGTTAATTGTTGCCAAAGCTTTGTTGTTTCCTGGTCGATATGCGAATCGGAGCAATTGCTTTCGGGTGTATCCAATCTGTTGATGGGACTTCTGTTAGGTGAACTAGGCTTCGAGTTTTCATAGCCATCATCTAGTTTATTTCGCTTTGTAACAGTCATATCATAGCCATTTTCCTCCCCATCAGAGCCTTGCTCTTCCCGATCCTCGATTTCCAAACGATCTGGATCCGAGCTATTTGAATATGTATCATCATCTGGCTCGCACTTGATGTTTTCCTGCTCGTTGGTATCGTGAGTCCGTAATTCGAGGTGATGCGTTTGTGTCTGAGGTATAACATTTTGATTAATGCTGGCTGGAGAATTAGGCTCCTCGTTGAACAGCGTTTTGTTTAGCTGAAGAAACGATTGGAGCGGGCTTAAGTCTGCTACTTTGGCAGTGGAGAAAGACTTTTCCTGAAAAAGGACGGTCGACGTTATTCCCTACTTTGAAGAATTTTCTTGCAGGGAGTCGTGACGTCTTTTTTGCGAGAATTTCTAGAGCAATTAAATAATTGGAAAAAAAAATAGTAAAAAAGGGAGGAGGCCAATTGACACATTGAATACGTCAGTTTAGACTCTGCGCAATCTATGAGTGTTCTTTCTCTTTTATGCAGAAATCAGGGTCAAGCTGATAAGGTTAAAGTAGACTGTATTAAGGGAGACCTTGAGATGTCTTACATAATTACTGATATATCAGGGCATAGACGCAAATAAATAGTATACCACACACATCTACATATGTTAGGTACGCGTAATGCACACATAGCTTAGCGGTCTTATCTGCAATCAGATTGCACATGTTGCACATTCTCAGTTGCATCATTACTTGGAACAGAGTGACTGCCTACCACTGTCAGCACATTAGGTCGATTTCCAGTCGTTAATCAGAGACTAATATTTGTTCAGCCCCCTTTCGGTTCGACGCTTAGGCTTGCGACGAAAATAAAATTATGATAAAACTAGGTTCCTTGGCCTCCACACTTTAGATTAAATGTATCAATGCTATCGAAACACCCATGTGTTTACAATTTTATGGGTGCGTTTTTTTACAGTGACTTGATTCTTGATTTTATGATCTAAATTCTAAAGCCATGAAGTGAGCTCAGCTTCTGAGGCTATTAAATCTTTCATTATGTGAATATCATGATTTTAATAAAGAAAGAAAAATGGGTCAACGTGGGTGTGGGAAGCTGATCTCTGATTTTCTGTTTATACATACAAAAAATGCTAAATTACCTGTTCACTGATCGACAATTGCTTGGCAAAATTCAGGTACTGGTTGAGTATTTGATCGGATTTGTGTGAGACTTCCCGAAAGTTGTATAGTACATCCAATTTGTATTTGCAATGGTGGCAAAGAATGGGTGGTAATAAGTCGCCATCTTTTACCTGAAAAATAAAATATTCACTTTTAATCCTTAATATTTATAATTTTTTAAATATTTTTTGAGAGGTTAAATAGTATAAGCTGAATTTACGATAGGTTGAAATACTCTCCAGATTCAAAATCAGGTGCACAGATAATTAGAAGTATTAGAGGTTTAACCAGGAATTTAGATAAGATAAGTATGTCGGTAGATTATCCACTAATTCTCTAGATTGTATCTGACTTTTCGAGCCTAACTCCTTAACAAAATACTATTTTAAATTAAATATGAAAGTAAGTCAATACTATTTACAAATTGCAAACACTTAACTCTATTTACTTTGCAGATTTTCAAGTGCATTTCAAATCACAAAGTGGAAGTATCATTTGCTATTAATGATAAATATGAATCGTATCATTTGATAAGAGAAAAATTGCTTCAAGTTTTAATTCTGCAGAGACAATCACATATATTTCAAGATGTCTGAAATAACATCAGCTTATCTTTACACCGCATGGGGTGAAACTATTTTTAGCGTAGGAAATACGAATCAGACGTTTTTCTCCATGATACCACTTCAAGAGTACCAATCACAAATAAAAAAGCAAATCTTCCAATAATTTAGAAGATTCAAATCGCTGATATTCGAAATTTGGCAATTAATTATGTTTATTTTGTATGTCAAAAATTTTAACTTTGAATTTGCCTTTTAGAAAGACATTTGTTCAAAATATAAATAAACAACAGGTGCTTTTTTACTTTTTTACTCATCTCAAGTCACTGAGATTTCATACAACAGACTTTCAAATGAAAAAGAAGTCACCAGTTGTTAGTTTCATGTAGCCTCGAGAATTCAGATATTTATTCACTTGTTCCTGGTAAATAAACATTACTAACTTTTCAAAAAAGTCGCATGGTAGTCGCTCATCCGTTATTTAAAAATCTAATAAATCGGAGAGTGTTTATTGTTAATCTGGTTCCCAAACATAAATAAAGAACCCGAATCGTGTTGATTGCAAACTAGACAAGGGAACATTGAGAGTATCACCACGAACTAAAAATCCTATTTATACCTAAATCTCTTATCTAAACGCTAAAAATAACAACGAAACTATAATATAGATGTTTTATTCTTTTCCTAATTATAATACTCTGTCTCACCCCAAGTGTTCTTTCTCTAAAGTCCCGTTAATTCAGTCTCATCAAAAGAATTCTTCACATGCCTAAATTTAGAGCAACTTCAAAACAACAAAAAGGAAGAAATGGACTCTAAAATTTCATAGTGTAAGTAACTCTTAAGAAAAATCGACGCCAGGAAAGATACGACCGGAAATCAAACTCGTTTGGAGCAAATGCGAAAAAGCGTCAGGATCGGTTATCAGACAATAAACCAGAAAGTAATAGAGAAGGTACACGTGACTCGATTAATGTGAAGCAATGAATCAGAAAGTTCGGGATTTTAGAAGGGAGCAATTGGAAAAGTCATCTGAAGCTTTAGAGAGGTAGATTTGGTAGCTCTAACACCGCGTGTGAAACTTGATAACAGGGGCCATCCAAATAAGGAGTTCCCCCCTTATCCCTCCTTCGCGTGGAGAGAAAAAAAAGAGAGCCAAGACAAAACGCTTGGAAGAGAGAGATACTCAGAACGCGGACTGAGCCAGCTTATCACTGCCATTTTAAATCCCCGCAGCGTCTTATCTCGCGGATCTTGCCAAACTTTCTCCCGTGGCACGCATACATACACATAAATCTCCACATGCAAGTTATATGAACGTACAAGTTACATACACGTGTAAGTAACATGAACATGCAAGTGGGCCCCAGATGTTGCTATTTTCGATTTTGAAGCCTAGGAGAGGACGTAAGGTTTTTCTGAAGATTTGAAATAGGGCCTTACCGTGATTGAGAGGCACTTCTGGATCTTGTCGGCGTAGTTTACTTCGGAATTTCCTTCATAGTTATCCTCAAATATTGAGAACCTAACACCATCAGAAGTTAAACAAAGTCGACACAGCTCGTAAAACTTGGGCGGCACATTAAACATAATTCCGATTAACTCCGGCTCCTTGCGGTCCCACGTAAATTGCGAATCATTAGACTCGCCCCGACACACTTTACACTACACGTTTACGACAAGGAAGCTGTGATTACTTATCACAGTCACCGACAGCCAAAGAGCTTTTGTCTGATTGTTGCTGCTTGCATGGGACTGCTTGGGATACTGGCAGATACTACTGGCGATATCAATCTTGGAAATGGAACTGCCATGCTATACAAAACTCTGTTGGTAACTGACTGCAGTTTTTGCCATTCAAATATGTAAGTTTCCTTATTTCCTCTTTCTTAAATAATGATCTAATATAGATTTTTTTACACTTGAAAAGAAATGCAGATTCTTTAAAACACTCTCTATTATAATTACGGCTTTTTTTAAAGCACATAATATTTTTTTTCTTTGTACTTTACGGTTTTTACAGTTGTTTACAGTGGAAGAAATTCGCGGGAAATTCAAATTCCTTATCTATACGCCTTATCAGAAAACATTAAAAAATTTATAAATATTATGTTTTTAAAGTAATTGAATGCCCTCAAACTAATTAAAAGAACACCACTCGCTATTCAATGATTTTTTTATAACTTAAATTCTTTGAAGATTTTGAACTGAAAATAAAAATAAAACTTTTTGAAGATAAGACTTCAAACAATGTATAGAAAAATTAATGGAACAAAAGTTTGCAATTAATGTAAGAAACCTCAAGGTCTTAAAAATAGGATAAATAAAAATATTTTTAAATTTATAATCATTTAATTTAATTAATTCCAAGGTTATCCTAAATCTAGATAAGTTAATTTTTAAATAAGTTAATTTGGAATTTAGATAAAGAGATTAATTGCTTCCAATTTGTTTGAAGTTGGAAAGACATTTTTTAAATCCTTATCACGCGTCATTTTACGAAGAAAAACTCATTGCCGGAGTGAAATAGCCCAACCCATAAATAAATCAGACAGATGGAGGAATGACTAACGCTAGATTACGCGACCCATTGGTTACTTTCGACCCACGCTATTTTATCACACGCTTAATATGACGGAATACGTATATTGTGTACACACATGAATACCTTATATAGAAGGTCATGATACGGAACAAGAAAATGCATTCTATTTAAAATGATTTTGTTGACTTTGATAACATCGATCGTAAAATACATAGTTCTGCGCAATTTTCATTCTCAAACTATTATCGCTTAGTCTTCAATAGCATTAATTAGTTTATGAGTCATCTCTTAAAAAGCTTTATCTCTTACAAAAAAAAAGATACTTGAAAACAATGTATTACTTTCAATAAATATGAATTTATCTAAAAATTACTTCCTATAGGTGAATTTGAAAATAAAAGTTGTTTGTAATATTAACGTATAATATTTATATTAATATTTTATATTATAACAATATTTACACCATTTCACAATAGGCACATTCATTCAGTACTCACGCAATTAAATCATATATAAATTGTACTCATGAGCTAAAAAAAACTAATTTAAATACCTATTCACCAGTTTCGTGATCCATCAATATTAATTATTGCTGGATGTCTGTAACTGACAAAATTGTAAAGACTCTGCGATGAACTGCACATTTCACTCAAAAAACAGCGCATATACAATAAAAATTAAGTTCATACATTTACACGTAGAGTTAAAAGTATGTACAAAAAGAAAGCTGTAAGCTTGAAAAAATGCACTTGTTTCGAAATAGTTTCTTTCGAATGATTGAGCAGATTTATGAAAACTGATATGTATAGTTATTTTGATTAAATACTATTACATATGAATTATTTTCTGTACAAATGAGTACTTGATCAGTGATTCATAATGAACCTTTCAATCTCTTCTATTTTCTACACAATTGATGCTAAATATTTCGGACTGTACAAAAGTTTAAGGAAAAGTATTTACAAATTGCAATTCATTACCAAGCACTGTTCCATTTACTATTTATATTACTTTTAATTTTCAGAGGAACTTTCGTTCACCATAATAATTTCTCTCATTCGTTTGAACTTTCATAGAAAGTATTACAATCATGAATATTACTATTCATTTTTTATAATAATAACCTACTCGCACGAAATGGTATTAAACAATTTGTATATTAATATTCTGTGTTTGAGATTATTTTTCACAAAATATAAATTAATTCACTTGTCTCGATCTCTTTTCCGCTAGATTACTTGAAAACTCTACACACTCACATAAACTCAATCCTATTAAATAGAAAATAAAAGTGATAATAGCAATTTTCAACGATATATAATTACTCTTCCAATACGATAAATATCACAACTCATCTTTCAGTAACGTTCTCTTAGGTCTAATAGCACTCTTTGTTTTATTTACTCTTTTAATGTTCCCATCTAAGGACAAAATTGTCCTGTAATAAATTTTAAACTTTTGTCGGATTAAATTTACCTTGGTATCATCTTTAGACAAGTCGTTGGTAGTTTCGAGAATTAAATGAACACTTCTTATGAGTTTTAACTTTAGTAAAATCACTCTGCGTTTATCACTGACAACTCTCCTTCCTAAAAGCGACTCGTGTCGTCGCAGTTTTCTGTATCCGCGTAGAAGATCTTCTATTATATCTAAACAGAGCCATCGAATTCGAACAACACAGTCTTTTGGAGGTTCACCAGCTCCAACTTGGCAAATGTTAACCAGAGCTTCGACATGAGAATCTCCTTCTAAATTTGCTAAGACGAAATTCAACAGATTTGCTATTGTGATTGGCAAGGAAAAAGGAAACACAGTACTGTCCTCTTTTCTGAAAAAATTTAGAATTTAATTATTTACTTCAGAGATACAACTGAAAAACATTTAAAATTTGAAATTGGAATTTCATGCCTTTAATCTGTATTAATTGTTTTATTATTTAATTTCACGATATGACTAACCTTCTTGCTGGAAAATAGAGTATTGAAGGATATCGATCCATGCTGTATTCCCACGGCAAATCATTATTATCGCCATCAACTCTCACAAATACAAGATGATCCATTTTCGATAAATAATGAGCTACACTTAAGTACACGTATGCTACTGCACTACAGAAAGCGCAATAAGGTGAGTAATACATTACGAGAACGTCCTAAAAAAAAAAGCATCAGAAATTATAAAAATATCCTTATACTTAAACCTTACACAAATATAATAAATCTAACCTTTCTAGGATCCAAAACAGTTTTTAGGAAATTTTCAGTCGTTAATTCAGGTACACAAACTGCAGATTCTCCAATAATTTTGCACTCTCTGGCTTTCTTAATTGAATGAACATAACGTCTAGATTTATCAGAACGTAAAGTTCGTTGCAAAAATCCTTCTGTATAATTATTTATAAACTTTATAAGAGTATTCTTACTGAAATCTTCACTTAGAACGTACTGACTTTCTTGCTACAAGAAAAAAAAATATTAAATTTACATTTTAAGGAGATAAATGTTTTAGATTTTGAATTTTAAAAAGTTCTAGATTTTTTATAAACTTACAGTAGGATCTAGAATTACAATTGCAGTTTTATCCTTTTGGCTTAAAACATCAACTCCAAGTCCTTCAGCATAGTGGAAGAAATAAAGGCTATCAACTGCTACAAAGGAAAGAGTTTTGTTGACTTCGCATATCGATGGAGTCAAATTAATGTCTGGTTCTTTTTCGTAATCTCTTGGAAATACTGGTCGATGATACTTATTTCCAATAAGAAACTTGTGACACTCTTCTTTGAGAAAGAAATGCTGAATCGCACTTGCTGAGTATGGATCGTTTTCTTCAAACTTATCACTGAAACTAAATTATTTACTCTTTTTTAAAAAATATAATTAACAAGAAAGAATAAGAATCTTTAGATATTATTAAAAGCTTACACAATACCTATAAAATGTCTTGTCTTCGTTTCGCAAATATTTATCATTTTCTTTACAACAAGATTCGTACTCATTCTGACGCTTAAACTTAGAGGGCAAATTGAACACATCTTTTTCCAAACAGACTTGATTAAACTCTTTCAAAGGAATGTTACAAATGGACGCATCCATTTCTGCAAGAGTTGTTTTTCTCTTGCAGAGTAAACACTTATTCATTACTATTTGGGCACAGCAAGTGTCGTTGATCCATTGCTGAATGGAGACACTGACAGGAATGATATTATGAGTCTTTTTGTCACTTACGAGTTGAGAGCAGTGCTTACTTTTATTGTAATGCTTCATCAACGCCTTATGGCGTTTTTCCTTTAAACCTTGAACTAATTCATTCGTTGGGTAATTATCGGCACAGTTATAATACTCTAGTGCTACTTCTTTCAACTGTAAAGATATAAAATGTTCGGATTATATATTATCAGGTATTATTTACAAAATATATATTTACAAGAAAATTTGTATCTATTTTGACTTACGAGATTATAGTTGTAATTCTCTGAATGCAAAGGGTTTCTTGGTGTAAAGAGAAATAATACTGGACCATCCCATAAATAGGGCGCAAATGTGAGAGATTTACTTCCTGGAGGTTGTAACCAGAGAGTTACTCGATGCATTTCTTTTCCAACCCAGTTTATTAAATTCTCAGTTGTCCACTCATCATTTTCAGGATATCTCTATGATAAATAATAAAAATTAATAAAGGCTTTTGAATTCTCTTGGACATTATAAAGAATAATCTTATCATCTTTAAAATATACGTACTGAAGATTCGTTCCACATAAACAGTCTTGCATTTGGAAATGTATTGACTCCATAATTAGATGCCGCGGTTTGCGTATCTGTAACTGCGGCATATATTATTTCTTGGTTTGGGTCCTTTTCCAGTGAGCGAATAGCAGACTGATAAAATTCTTTGTATCCCGGACTTTTAGATACTCCAGTAAAATTAAAAAATCCTAAGACTACAGCCTGTAAAATTACGACTTTTTAATTAAAATTCCATTTTTATTTAATTGGCTTTGCAAAATTGCACTTTTTTATTCGCAAATGTTTACATACTTACATCATTTTCAAGAAGAAGATTCACTAACTGCACATGATTGATTATCCTAACAATAGGATTCATAACTGCATTGAGAAATTGCATCATGTAAGGAGCAGTACGTATACCTTTGTACTGAACTCCTGAATGTCTTGATGGGTAAAGCATTACAACTGGGTAGCTTTGAATTTTATTGTACTGAGCTCTGCATTCAGAACCCGGATGCCAGCAATTGATTGCTGCAAAGAATATCTAAAAACACAAAATCTTTCAGATTAATGCCAATATTTCTTATAAATAAAAAGTTGTTGCCTTCAACTACGTAGATATAAAGTAAGCTTATGAATATTTACCTGAGAATGGTAGTACTGTGCCACAATTTCAAACTCTACTCTCAGAGCTTGGCTCTCAGCATCCCAGGGTGCATAGTACATTATAAAACTAAAATCAGAATTCATTATCCTCTCAACCATAGCACTCAAGTGACCTTTATAAAAATCCGCCACAATCGAGCTCTGGTTAAAAAAAGGTCGTGCAGGAGGTGGTTTTGATATTTTTGGAGGCCTGAAATCATTGCAAATTCTTTGTTTAAAAACTTACGAACTTCACTTAAAACATATTGAAACAAAAATACATGAAACGTGGCAAAAATTATTGCTGATATAGTTAAAATAATGTAAATTAGCAAATGAATAACTATAACGTTGCCAGAAATTGTTAAGAACGTTAGAAATAATAGTGAAAATGTCTTGATAGAACCTGGCAATAATTTTATAAACAAACAACGTGGTAATAAGTCAAAATGAGAAATATCCCAAAAAAAATTCGATTTGGTGAAAAGATGGTAACATAACCTTAAAATTTGGAAACTTACGAACTCTGGAGAGCAACGAGAATTGTAAATATGATGCCGACGAAGAAAAGAGAATTAGCATAAGAGAACATCTTGCTAGCTAGCCCTTGTTTCGACTCTTTGGCCACGTTGTTACTTCCTGAATCCTGAGTTGTCGAATCCGAATCATCAGCATATTTTTCGGAGCTTGAGTCGCACTCTTCGCCGGACATCATCTATCAAACCAAAACGAAACGAAAGCCAAATATTCGGTCATTAGGACCACATTGCTCCAAAATATTAAATTTCTCGCAATTGGTTGTCAAAAAGTCGATTACAAATTATCAGCCGGGAGCTTTGTGTCAACGTCAACTGACATTTTTATGGAACGGAAACCAACGGAAACAGCTGATGAGTTGTTGCCGTAATATTCCCGTTCTCGGTAACGTTACCGAGAAGGTAACGTTAAAATAAATTATCTTACAATTTTCGAGAATTTATGAGAATTTATTTTTTATAATTTTTACCATTTTTTATCATTTTTTATTTTTCATTTCTAGGAGGAAAAATCCTCCCCTTGGTGCCCTTGGTGCCTTCCCTGGCTACGGTCATGGATTATCGACGGCCCTGAGACTGCTCACTGACTTTCTGTTGGAGAAATTCTGCCCTTGGCTGGAATTTGAATCGCGCGCCAAATTTTGACCAATGGCAGTATTTCTCTAGCCGATTGCCAATGTGTGCTGCCATTGGTCAAAATTTGGCGCGTGATTCAAATTTCAGCTAACGGCAGAATTTCTCCAACAGAAAGTCAGTGAGCAGTCTCAGGGCCGTCGATAATCCATGACCGTAGCCAGGGGGGCACCAAGGGGAATTGTTGCCCCTCTAAATGAAAAATAAAAAATATTTCTGTAGTAAGTAACTGTAAAAAATATTATCGTAATTTTCCTTCCTTCCTTCTTTTTCTACCATGTGAGTTAGAGGACGAGGTGCGATTTTTTACATAGATAATGTTAAAAAATGTTAATTCTCATAAATTCTCATTAATTCTCTTAAATTACGTAAGTTATGGTAATGTTCTTTGTTACCTTACCCAATTTTAAATTACCGAGAATTTTGTAACTCTACTGCTGTCATCATGTTTTAAAAATTAAAACCCAGTTTGACAGATTGACAGAGGACAGTTTTGTTTTATTTATTGTTGGAAAGTGTTTTTGGTTATTCATGATTCCTAAATATAACTTATTTACCCATAAATTTATTTATCGTGTCCTCTGCGACTACAAAGTGCGTTGAATTTTCGTGTTAAGACACCGAAGAGGTTATAGTTTTCCGATAAATTATGTTTGTTTACTCATGAGGTGTTGCAGATTTTGAAAGGAAATTCAAAAATCGACATGAAAACACTCCTAGTTTTCATTCCAAGTAGATTTAACAAAGAAGAACCGGGACGAATGTTTGGCAAAATTGTTTACGATGAAATTCAAGATGTTAAGAAGTTCTATATTATTGGTATTATTCAAGATTTTCCAATGAAGAATAGCAATGACATCCTGGGGTATTTCTCTGGTATAAGTAAGGACAATTTTCACAAGGATAAAAGACACCCTAATTGGATAAATCTTTATTTAAACCCTGAAAGAGATCCGAAACATAGCTATGATTATTACGTGGAAAATATTTTTGTTGATAATATAAAAGTATCTTTCGAAACTTGCAACTTGATGGTGATTATTTATGATCAACTCTCGCTTCTCAAGTCGGAGATTTTTATTAGTTCTATTTCCAAGGATCACTTCTCGGAACTAAAAGATATATTGGAAAAGAAATCTATTCATGATGAAATTACAAAGAAAATGTGGTTTAATTCGATGAAGGGATTTTTTATGATGAATATCGCACACGTTTTTTTGTATCCAATACTCTTTTTGTGCAGTGTGACAAATATGTTACTGCCTATTTTGAAATACTCGACTTTGGGTTTACATCTTAACAGTTGGCTCGAGAATTTAAAGTGGATGTTGAATTCGATTATTGAGAAGAGGAGAATAACAATTAAAATAGGAAATCATGTATTAGCTACGTTTGTGGATATTGTTCTTGGAGTTCTTATGCTGAGATTACTTGCGGACAACATTGGTGATGTTGCTCCATCTTCAATTTTATTGGACAATGCTGATGTGAGTTGTTTTTAAATTTTATAATTTAAAGGCCGTTAATACGAAGTTAAAATAATATTTATCATTCATTTTCAGAAAGTTGTGGAATCTTTAAAAGGACTAGTCAATTGGTTAATGGGATCGCCAGCAGGATTAAAATTAAACCACTCTTTTAACGCAGTATTAGGGAAATTCTTTTTGTATCATATTCATTTGTGGTGGACTTTCCTCATTGTTCTTAAACCTTTATTGGACTTTGCTTTTAAATTTTTGTTACTCTTTGGAGGTCTAGGTATTACGTTTCAAATATCGATAATTGCTGATCTTTTAGCACTTGTCAGTTTCCATTCATACTGCATTTATGTTTACGCATCAAGGTATTAAACATTTTAAATATCACACTGTATAAAACATACTTCTTTAATCTTAATTAATTAATTTCATCTATTGTAGGTTGTTTAATATTCAAGTGAGAGGTTTGACGGCATTATTTAGACTCTTTTTGGGAAAGAAACAAAATCCATTAAGAGAAAGAGTTGATTCCTGTGAATATCAACCGGATCAATTATTTGTGGGAACTTTACTTTTCACGATTCTCTTATTCCTCATACCAACCACCTGGGTTTATTATTCTGTTTTCACGACCGTATGTTCAATTTCATTTACAAAATTTGTATACTACTGAACTTTTCTTGTTGTTCAATAAATTGTAATGCTTTTTTATAGCTCCGATTAATCATGATAGGATTTGAAGGAATATTGACAAGACTGAGATTTCATGTTCAAATTATGCCGATCTACACATTTTTCAATTGGATTTTCAAAACCAAGAGTGCAAGCAGTAAGTTTGGGTTTTTTAAATTAATTTTTAAGACAAAAGATCAATGGATTATTTATCTAAAAAATCTTTTTAATTAAAGGTTCTATAAATGTGAGACTTCATAGAAGAGAAAAAGGGCCTATTACCTTAATTTCTAAAACTGTCGTTTCCCCTTGGAGTAAAACATGGAAGCAATGCGTCCCTGATACAATAAAATTTTATCCATCAATCGAATGGAATGCGATTGTTAAAAATATAATATGGGGACAATTACTATATCCTTTATAAATAATTAGTGTATTCTGTAAATATGTTTTTATTTTACTTTTGATGAATTTTTAATCATAATCGAAATGAAGAGAAAAATGATAAAAAGCTGATGTACAAAACTTTAAATACTTTTATAATAAACTAGTTTAAATTTAAGAGTTAATTTTTTTCTCGTTTTCTGGAATAATATTCAGATTTTACTTTTTTAATTTACTTTATTAATAATTGATGTTAAAGTTTCAATACATGTTTTTGAGTTTTTAAGCTTTACCTAATTCATAACAAAATCGAAAAACAAATTAGGTAGTTAATGAAAAATGTTCCGGTTCTGGAGGGTCATCTTTCTTCAGACATTCTGGTTCACAATTTTTGTAAAGTGGTGACAGTTTTTTGATTACATAATCGCATTTCAAGATAACTGCACTTTCATTGCAGTTACATTGATTGCATCCACTGGTGCATCCTTGTCCACATTGTCCACCTGGACACTCACATCCGCCCTCATTCTTCAAAGAATCACTAGTTGATTTTGGACTTACTTCAAAGAAACTCATCTTAAAATGTTTACTTTCTTCTTGAAACCTGTTTCAAAAGTTAAAATTATTAGTAATTTTTCAAGGATAAACAATTCCTAAGCGTGATAAAATTAGGCTTTACCTGAGAAAGTGGAAACTAATTTTAGTAACTGTCTTATTAGAAGTCTTTTTTCAAAAGATTTTACTTTTTTTTTGTTACTAAAAATTTTTATGAGCTTTGACACACCTTGATGTTATGAACTTGTTTGGTCTCTAAGGAGAAATTTGGAAGACAGTTGACTATCGCTAATTTAGAATTCATTTTTTTCTCTTCAACTGTTTTTTAACATTTTTAAATTTTATTCTTCCAATTTCTTCAGCATTCTTTATTTTCATATTTTGGCATTTTTTGTAAGCTTCTTTCAAGGACGATTTAATTTTAGCTTTTCCAAAACTTGGGATAGAAACTCTTAGTTCACCTAAAGTTAAAAATATCATTAATAATATCCTTATTGACAGAATTAATTCAAAAAGTGTTTCTTTTAAAATGCAGGCTTTTACCAATTGGTCCATTAAAAGCTAAATTTTGTTTTGCCATGCAAATAATTTTCTTCATTGGTGTATTTCGCATGATAAATTGACGACATTTTAAACAAGTAAATTCTACCCTTGGAACTTGCAAGGGTGGCGTATAATACCAGAGTTCGTTCTTATCGACAGCATCCCTCATCTCGCGATTCGTTAACTTTCTTCGATGAAACGGAGGATAAGGATAATCGAGGGTTAAACCGAAAATCTTTTCTTTCATTCTGTAGATAAAACAGTTGTAAAGAAAAACTTTTTTTCCATAAAGTTTTTAATTTCTGCAAATCATACCACTATTCCACAAAATTTCATAATTTACTTACGGTCTCTTCAATAAAGTACAAGTGTTTTGCTTAGACTGCAAAGGGCAATTTGTTGGATTTGTGCAAGGACATTTACAACGAAGTGCCATTTTCTGATTTTTTAAATAGATCTATTTTTACTTCTATAATTTAAATCTTCTTAATTCCTACGATTCTGACTTTGTTTTAAGTTTATTCAATTATCTGACATTCTAAACAATTGCAAATGCAATTTGTCTTAGACTTCTCACTCATCTCCTGTTGTAATCAAGATTAATTTTTTTTAAATTTAAAGTTAGTAATATTGATTTTTAGTTAGCATTCGGTGAAGATATTTAGAAAAAGATTTTTACATTCTCGATTGGCATTTTTCTAGCATTAGGGCGGGTAATTCTTCTCCCTAAGGCAATTTCCCTGAGGGTAGGAGCTTGATTACAAGGGACCATTCTTCTCGTTAAGAGATTTAACGTCCCTGGACATCGAAGTCCAGAACTTTTAGTCTTTGTAATTCTGGCATCGTTCAAGTAATCTGCCCCAGGACAGTAAACTTTCTTCGTGCATTCTTCTTCCACTTTTGTGAAATAAGAAACTATTAGTTGCGTAAATAAAACTTTTTCAAGTTGAAAAGAATTTCATTTTCTGTATTATTTAGAAAATTTAAAATATTTTATTTTCTAATTGTAAAATAGAAACCAATTTCCAAATCCCAATTGTCTTCCTCACTCGTAGAATTGGTTTTACTGCTCACTGAAACTGTATCTTTACGAATTTCCTGGTCTGAAAAATTAAATATTCTTATTGACTTTGGAAAGTAATTTATTTAATTAATTTTGAGTCTAATTAAAAGTGATAAAAACCTAAAATATTGCTCGTTCCAGAAATATTTTCAACATCACATTCTAAATCATCCGGATTGACTTGATCTCTGAATTGTCTTGGAATTAAGCTTCTGTTTGAGTTCCTTAATTGAGATCCTGTAACATTTTTCCTTAATAAATAAATTCATAAATAAACGCTATGTTTCAAATCAATAAATTACTATTGGGATTTCTTCTAGTCGAAGGCAACTGAAAATATGTGGTATCTGTATTATTTAGAATCGTCACAGGATTTGCTGAAATGAAGATATAGATTTTAGCCGACTTTACACAAAGATCTTTTTAATAGAAATCTTTATATTTATTGGAATTTACAAGCTGGCAGATCGAAATAGGAAGTTTCGTCATTCACATTTGAGAGATAAGAAAATTGGTCTGAAAAAATCAAATAAGAATTTTTTAATTCAAGTTAATTTCTGTTAAAAATCGAGAATCTTCTACTATGAAATACTACAATATTTTTTAAATTCCTACTTAGTCTAGACATAATTTTGATTTAAAAACTGCCAAAAAATTTTACTAAACTGTCACCCACATTTCAGGTTATTATTCTAAAACGTCAAATGTTTCATTTCATTTGACACTTAAATTTTTCTATTCCAAATTTGTTTACCATAATCGAAAATTCTACTGGAATTGGTTTCATCTGAAAAATGAAGCATTGTCACAAAAAATGGTTTTTTTCTCTCATTGAAATGGAAGAAAATCTAATTCTACTTTGAAAAGGTCGGATGTAAAGAAGTCGGAAAATTCGCAGGCTGTCTCCTGTTTCAAGGATGCTCTCAATTTCTCGCGACTCGCGGGAAGACGGAAAAGGACGATGAAGCCGCGAAGGCAATAGACTTCGCTTTTTATTTGAGAAAAATACACACAATGCTGTGGTACACATTGAAGAGGCTTTGAAATTGTTTTGTTAGACAGCACCATGCACTTTGTGAACTTGTGTAGCGTCGGCGAGGGTTGGGAGGACGTCCGGGGGTGTCACGAGATCAAAGAGAAAATTTATCAAAGAAGCGGGTATTTGCTACAAGTAGGAACAAGGTGCTGCCTTTCGTGCCGATAGTACTTCGACAATATGACAATAATCATCGGTTTTCGCCTTTACTTTCCACTATTTTCTTTCCCCTTACTTTTGCTTCCTTGTAAATGAAAATACCATAGACATGTGCAGTTAAGAGTAAAACGCTTTATTCTCTTCAGTATATAAAGTCTATCAAACAGAGACCTAAACATACAATAAAAAAAAAATAAAATTATAAAACCATAAGGACAATTAAGTAACGAAGTAAACAAATACATAACCTTCAAATAGCGTTGCTCCGAAATGACATTTGGAGCACATTACATATGTTTCTAAATTATAATATGTGAAATGACGAGAACATAGTGTGTGTGTTGAATTAAAAAAATATACCAAAAGTCCTCATAAAACCATGATGTATGTATATTTATTTATTATTTACTAGAGGGTGGGTTTTATTTATATTTATTTATTTTTTGTATACACGATCGATCGATGGATGGAAGGATCGAATATCGATTAATCGATGTTCGAGGTGAAACATAACCTCTCCTGAGTCTGTCGGTCGGTCAGCGTGACGGTTTTTTTTACAGGGATTTTTGATATCTTTTTTTATTATTTGGTAATTTAATTCCTCAGTTTAGGAGTTTAAGTGTGATTAGAAGAATATAGTGCCAAATTTTCTGCGTAGTGTAACAACTAAAATGCAGAAATGACGAAAAGACAGTAAAGTACATAACCTGTAAATGAAAATTGATGATGAAGTTTGGAAGGTGTTTTCGGTTTTTTCTCGCAATTTTTGAAGCGCAGGGCGCAGTGAAAAGGTACTCCGGGGTTGGTGTCGTTGATTGGCTGTTTTGAGCGCCAGAGGGCGCGAATGTGAGTCGATGTGCCGAGTTTTTTTTACACAGTGTGTGAAGTCGACGGTTCCGAGGCTTTGAAATCGTGTTCGTGGATTTTTCACCTGGGGAATTGTTCGTGTGGCAAATTGTGAAGTGTTCCCGTCGGTATTTTACGCCACGGATATCAAGGAAAACGAAGAGGATATCGCAATGTGCCAACGGCGTGAGAGTTGACACCTTACGAGTATGGGCCTCGATTTTGAGCCTCTCCTCCACGAGAAAGGAGGACCTTCATAAACATCCCTCATCACATCAAAAAAGAAGAAACCTGTGCCTTGAAAGGTCGTCTTAGGGGTAAGTCATAATAATAAAAACATTGTTGTGTTGTTTTTTTTTTCTTTTAGTCAGTGGCGTCTATAGTCGGCCCTCGTTTTGATTCTTGGCGGAGAAAATAAGGCAATTTTCGTGGCAACAATATTTGATATTTGTAGAATGTAGATATGGAGGTTGTGGGGGTCGGGTCGTATTTTCCTACTGGGGTCGTTTACACGAGGGAGCCCCAGACGTGCGGCTTCACGGTTGAAGACGTTTCACGCGTCTCTATGTGAGCTTTACTCTTTTTTCCTGACCTCCCTGAGCTTCTTTGCAATACCGAAGAGTATTCTTATATACCTATGGCTTTTAATTTATAGTCGTTCTGATTCCTCCGATCGAACAAACGGTCGCAGTTTCTTTCCAAGGTGTTTTCGCAGGAATATTATTTTTCCCAGCCACATCCATTTCGGGCTTGTTTTTCTACCTTTCGCGAATTCCGCTCGTCGACGGGTTTCTGATTCTTGTACAAAATTGGATGGCAATGGGACCGGAAACAGGGGAAAAACACTGAGATCTTTAATCATCTGAAAAAATAATTTCCCTAAGGGGCCAGAAGTTTTAATATTTTTAAAGGCTTTTAAAAGTGCACTCTCAAGTTTACTAGAGAGTCACTTTTCTTTAATTCATTAAGGCTGTAGCAACATGCAGATGTTAATTAAAGTTATTAATTAATTAAAGAAATATTCAAAGTGAAAATTTCAAATCTATATTAAAATTGTGCAATCTAAAAAATTACACCTTTTTAGGTGAGTAATTTGAAATGAAGATTAATTAGAAACCATATCTTTTGCTCTTTGAGGGATAAATATTAAATAATCTTATTTTTAATTACTTAACTGAAAATTAAAAATTTAGAGAGAGAAAACGGAACTTAAAACCGTTTGCTGAATCGACTTCCTGAATTTAACTTTGCTTGAGATGTAGGTTTCAAAAGAGTTTAAAATCGTCACGAGTACTCCTAAAAAAAAAGAATTCTTGGAATCAAGGAAATATTGCTTTGGTATACCATGAAAGTTGGGATTTTCTTATATCAAAGAAACAGAAAGAAGAAAGTTAAATAATATTTGCTTCGTTCAAAGAAATTTTCTTCTTTATAGTTCTCGTTTTTGAACCCCTATTAAAAAAGAGTTTCTTTCATTCTAAAAACCTTACATATTTGTATAAATTTTAAAGTTTGATTTAAAACTAAGAAATATTGAAACTTCATAAGCTTATATTTTTTGGCAGAAAGCATCTCGACTATTAAAACTTCAATTACTTTATTTCCTAGAATTCACTAAGCAATTTTTCACTATTCTCTTTCAAAATTTAAACAAGACTGATACTGTTATTAGCACAATTTTTTCTCAACAAAATGCAGAGAAAAATATTCGAAATTAAACATGAACTCTTCTCTGGTGATGAAATTAGTATTGATCCTTTTTCTGGTGGTGCAGGGAATAGATACTCCGTATAATTACGCGAATGTGTGATATGTTGACTTGAAAGTACATAGTAGCAGCGAATAAGTCTCGTACTGATATTAAATTTCATGAAATATATTTTTGTCTGAATACAAAAGCCTTTGGATAATTTACAATTAACAAATTAATGAAAAAGTCGCGAATTTCGTTCTTAATGAATTACGATATACATGGACGTGTTTTTTTTTATTCTTCGTTTATTTGCAGAGCATAAGTAGTATGACTGGTCTCACGATTCAATCAAAGCATACACATTTTCAATGATGTTTCCACCCTAACGCGTAATATCACATATAAATGTAGTTAATGGTTGCAGGTATGAATGTCAATTAGCGTTCCCGCCAGGCTTCTCGCAAGCATAGGAAATTAAAAGGTTACGGATACGCAGACTCGTACATAAAGTTCGTAGAATTTTTTTTTTATATTTTACCTCAATATGCGTAAAGCGTAAAAGTTGGCTCAATAACATCACGTTTCGCTCAGTCGGTATAGCAAGTCTAAATTCCCTGAATTCCTTAGCATTAAATCTCAATATTGCTTAAAAATGAAAATCTTAATTCGTCTTAAGTATCTTTTTGGTAAGAGGAAAAGCTTAATTATTATTACTATAGACTTCGAATTGGACACACCCATTTAATATCACACTCGTTTAATTGAGAGGAAAGAACCGGATAAATCCAATCAAAGCGACATTGTTCTTTACATAAAAATTCAGAGACAAAAGAGACCAAGAGAAAACTGAGGAAAAATGAACATATAAACTTCCGGCGTAATTTGTTTATTCCTGCAATTTGGAAGTCCCCTTTGCCTCACTTTCAGCGACGTATAAATGCATTAAGGCGCGTTTCATGTTGCTAGTAAAAAGTTATCAGTCGCAGTTGATTGGACAATTGCATTAGAGTGGGGTTGCATTTAACCCCTATGCATACATAAAGCTTTCACATAATTTTTCGGATCATCGGCACGGTAAATCTCTTTTATTATTGCAAATTCACTCATACCATGCAAGCATTATTTCAAAAGCTTTGTCGCTTTTTGTTCATGTTGAAAAACACTGTTTTTGAGCTGGATAAACAAAGAAAGTATATCCCTTTGTTACAAAAAATTAAAATTAAAATTACTTTCAATTAAAAAAAGTTTTTTTGATTCAAATAAATTTTATTACTTTGAATCAAACAATCTTTTTTCTGAGGGTACTGTGATAATTGTTATAAACTTGAAAGTTGGAAGAGGGTCACAGGAGTAATTATTATTATTATTATTACTATTAATAAAATAAAGGAAAAGAGGAAGAGCTAAATATATCTTCTATTATTTTGAGAGATCTAATTTCGGTGCCCATAAGGGTCTTTATTTTTAGGTGACATCGATAGTCGACTTAGCCCTAACTTCAGAAAATTAGGCCGCTGTTGTAGGGATGAAGAATGGCTTGTCGGAAGCCTTTGAAATTTCCTTAATTAAATTGGATCTTTTTAAATTTAGGAGAAAGAATGCTTCATTAATTATTTAAAATTTTATACTGTCTAAAGTAGTACGTTGTAATGATGATGAAGGGAGAAGGACTTTGTAGGCATAAAAAAATAAAGTAGTGTGGAATTGCGAATGTTTGTCAAGTATAAGAGTCAAAAGGAGAGAAGGGCTGTCTTGTTATAATAATCACAAAGACCTTTGAAGTGAATAGTGAGTCTTGTAACCCAGTCCCTATCTATATAGTATACCGCTGAGTCCTTCATGTAGCGCATTTTTAAGTATGTTTCTTGTACGTGAGAAATTTTTAGTTCGTGCTTTGAAAATGCATACTTCACACTTTCTTTCAGCGAAAAGAGATTGAGTAATGTAAGCGACTATAGTCTTGAAAAATAATTTGTTTTCCTATGCTTACTATCATTTTATACACGGACTTTTTTTTTTACTAACAATTTATAATCCGCGCGCCATTAATTTCTCGTTTTTGCTCACCTTTTGCTAGTAGAAAAAATAATTTAGAATTTTTAATTCTTGAAATATAAAATTTTGTAATTCTTTATCTAATTTCAGGAATATCCATAAGTCTCATAAAATTCCTGAAAATGCCTTTATTATCTTTTAAAATTTCGTGAAATTCCTTTAATTTTCGCGTAAATTCAATTGATGTTCCTTAAAATTACTCAAAGACCCATAAAATCTGATTAAATCTCTTAAAATTTCTGAAAATCCACTGAAATTTTGTAAAATCTTTGAATTCTGTAAAAGTCCTTAAAAGTACTAAATATCCCATAAAATATCGTAAAATCCCATGAAATGTCATGAAATCTCTTAAAATTCCAGACAATCTAATGAAATCTTGTAAAATCCGTTGAAAGTCTTCAAAATATGTTAATATTCCGTAAAATATCTTACAAGTATTTAAAATTACGTGAAATCCCGTAAAATCCCTTGAATCCCTTTAAAATCTTTAAAATTACTTAATACACATACAATATCTTAAAATGCCTTTAACATCCTTCAAAATCTGGTGAAATTCCTTTAAATATCGTAAAATCACTTGATATTCCTTGATCTTCCATAAAATTCCTTAAAATTCCACAATCTATCGTTATAGCCCTTAAAATTACTAAAAATTCTTTGAAATCTTATGAAATTCCTTCATAAATTTCGAAAAATTAATTGCTATTTGTTAAAATAACTTAAAATTCTGTGGAATTTCGTTAAATTTTTTTAAATTCTTGAAATTTCAATATAATCTTACCAAATCCTTAAAAATTTCTAGAATAATTGTTAAAAATTATTTTAAATTTCATGCAATTTCGTAAAATCCTTTAAGATTTCATAAAATTCCTCGAAATACCGTGAAATCACTTAATATTTCTAAAAACCCAATAAATTTCGTAAATTCTCATTAAATCTTTTAAAATACCTGAAAATCCAATGAAATTCCGTAAAGTGTCTAGAAATCTCTTAAAATTTTCTCAAATTACATAAAATTCTACAAAATATACAGTCACATCCCATTTAATTACTTTATAATCTCATAAAATCTCATAATTCTTATGGTAACTGATCTGTAAATATACGAATACATATATATTAAATATTGTTATATTAAAAACTGATATAAAAAAACGCATGAAAAGTTTACTGTATATAAGAAGTAGTCTATTTAATTTCTCAAATAATATTCACTAACCTTACGTATATATTTTGAAATATTTTTTTGCCTCACTAATAATTTACTTTTCACATCAAAATAATTATTTTTATCACTTTAAATTATTTTTTCTATCTTTATATAACCTTTTTATTAGTAATCGTTTTGACAACGAAAATAAACTGAAGATATGATTTAGTTAAAAAAAAAAATAATAATTTAAATCCAATTTTTTGGATTCCTTTGAATTATTTTCAATTCCTTAAAATATTGAGTGCTTTTAAATCCTTTTAAAATTCTTCTAATTAATCTAAGAAATCCCGTAAAATGACCTATAATTTACAAAAGAATTCCAAATCATTCTGAATCTCTCCCATTTTCAAAAACTTATTTTTCTACAGAAAAGTTGAAACACCTTGAAAACCCTTACTTATATTACTAAAATGAGAATTTGTTTGAAAGTGTGAAGTCGCAGACTGTTAAAAAAAAAGAGATTACTATTGAATGAGGGAATCCGTAATCCCGTGCGATGTAAAATTGTGGGGGGAAAATATTAATAGGTGTCTGCAGGTCGTAGAACTACAAAGTATGAAGGAAAGATCGCGAGGGATGGGAAATGGATGGAGGTGGAAGCAAAGAGGGCGAATCAGCGTACATCGGGTTGTTGGGTTTGGGGTGATGACGGGGGCGGGGGAGAGACAACGACGGGACGGTCGGTACGTTGGTAGAATAGAAGGGCAAGCATCGGGAGGGAAAGCGACTCGGAAGCGGCAGCTTTGATGTAGACACGCTCTGCGACTCCTTCACGCCAATAAACTAACGGTTAGGTTAAGGTCTCTTTAAGCCTTAATACCATTATCCTTGCCTTATGCCCCCGGCGCGGCATTGGTCGATGTCGGCTTTGTGTTCCTCTCACCGCGTTTTTGCGCTCGGTCAGCGACGTTGGCAAAAAGTCGGACTCGCGATCATAAACTTCCAGTATGCTACTCTGTAATCGCATGATTTCCAAGAGAAAACGGGAAAAGCGTCACAGCTTACATTTTCTAGATAAACTAAATTCTAGAGACAATAACTGCTGGATCCTCAAGTGCGAGGTAGCAGCTGGCAATCTTGTTTAGGTCCTGGATCTTATTTCTTGAAGAACTCGCTTTCATCTGAAAATAATTGACTCAGCAATCCTGCCCACGTGCCTCCAAATTCGTCGAGATGAGATCATCATTTTCTAGTGATCGTCATCAAATTCTAAACCTTCGATTTAGAAAATGCTAATGGTAGCTTCATTGTAAACTAAACAGTACTTGACGAATACACTCAGTGAGTTTCTTGAGTCCATAGAGGTTCGGTGCCAAAATCTTGTTGTTTATATCAGTCAGTTCCTAGAGTTGGACACTCTCCATATCCTCTTCTTTTAATGTCGACGCCAGCTTATCTGATATATAAACAAGTCTGGGCCCCATACTTTATACAGTGGTTCATTACTCAAATAGCTAAGGTACATTTATCAAAGTACTTCCCAGGTCAACGGATTAATTTCTTAAAAAGATTTCGAGTTTTATTATAGGTATTCTATCTCTTTCAGAACTTGGATATGATGTTGTTCAAGTTTTTTTTTTATTCTTTTTAGCTGAATAAAGATTGTGATGTATATTCCGTTTGATTAGAGAAAACCTCAACGAATAGTCTGATAAGGGTCTTTTGTTGTGGACGACTTCAACTGAAGAATAATAGAGTTGGATTCACTAAGGTTTTACTATTGTATGATATTACTTATGTGCATCGATTGTATGGACATGAATGCTGTATTATTCAACAATTCAACATCTTATCGTATTCAAGAAGGATCGATCGATATGTCTCTCCTATAACGGGGAATATAGTACATACTAGTATTTTTAAACAGTAGTAGCAGCTAAAGTTGTTCTAGAAGCTCTGAATAGGCTGAATATACATTTTGGAAAACATGGGAATCTGAAATATCTTAGGGAAGTAATTAAAGAATTATTTCATAAAGATATGAAGCCAGGAGATCCTATGATAAGACTCGCGGGTTGCCGGCATTGAGTTAAAGAGTGAGACGAGTTGGTAGTGGTATGAAATTTAATTCGCGCCAATACAAAGTAAAAGGAGTTCACGGATCGAGTAACAAAGACAGGCTGATAGTGAGAAAGAGAGGGCGGGACTTTCAAAGTTGAGAAGCAACGCTTTAGCAACCCCGGCAGCACAGCCTTTTGATATCGAAATGAAAGGAAGAAGGGCTTTAACCGTGCCGAGCACGTGGTATCAAACGGGATCGGGGTTGCCTCTTACCCTCTGCTCACCCCTTGTATTGGTCCACTTTGTACAAGAGACTTTATGTCTCGTGCCGCGTCAGAGCTTAAAGTCCTTGGTAACCATCATTCCCCAGTTGCCAATGATCCTCACGCTTCAAAGTCATCCATGCATCTAAACTTCTTCAAACCCTTCAATCTTCCCTTTATTTTGCATATACGTACTGCAAATTCGATTTTACATGGTCTTATGACTGATACAATAAAGCTTCTAGGTTTTTTAACAAGGTTTATCTCCCATATCTTTACTAGAAAAGTTATTTCCCAAGACTGATTGTGGGAGCTTGCGTGCAGGCAAAAATAATCTCAGAGAAATATTGTTTGTAGTTTAATTATAATAATTTATTTCTGTAAGGAAATTCACATGACCTGAACCTAAGCTAGCGTCCTAGGTGACAAGGCTATCGAAGGAAAGGGAAATGCAATAAAATTTTGGGAAAACGCAATTAAGATTTCAAAGTGTGATTTCAAAGTGTGTACCTGGATTGCTAGCTAAACCTTCGACTAAACACTAGAACATCCCGAGTCGAAATATAGGCCCTACTTTAACGCTTTTCACGCTCTCATTTATAGGGGCTAAGGTTTTGAAGTAGACGCTATTTCAATGCGATTTTTGCTCCTACTTTGGCGCTCTAATGGGCACAAATTTCCAAATCTTCCACTTGGAGCGTCAAAGTAGGGGCTTAGCATATTTTTAAAACGAGTCGAAATATGGTGCTACTTTGACGCTCTATACACACAATAAAATTGTTGGGGCTATAAGAGTATTAAAGTAGGAGCTAAGTTAAATAAAAATTGAAAAAAATATCTTAAAAAACAATTATTAATTAAGAACATGGTTTATTCGCAGTTATATTATGGATATTCTTATAACTAATCGTTATTTGTAGATTTAAACGCTTATATAACAAATAAAATTTCGCATGCAACTCTGGGGGGAATCGAACGCACGACCTACGGGACGCGAGTCCAGTTACCTAACCATTACCCTAAGCTCTCGAGATAGTAGTCCCACATTTTTTCCAGGGTATACTCAATCCGAGCATACAAAAATATTAAATTGAACCGTCAGATCGTAGAAGGGCATATAAAATTTTTTAGTCCTAGCACAATGATTTCTCACCCCTTTTGAAATTTTTTTTAAACATTCATGTAAAATTTATTTCCAATAATTCCTTTGATTGCATAATAAAACAATTTGTCGAGACAGAAAAATAATATTGTTTTAGCAACAAAAATTTGCTTTCGACAACAAAAAGGGCTCAGCAAAATTATTTTGTTCCCATTATTACTAAATTTGTTTTCCTATAGTGAAAGATTAACAAAAATATTACAGGGCGAAGGCATATAGGGATATATTTGCGTAATATTTCAACTTATTTTGTATAATCATTCAACAACAATTTATTATGTTTATGCATTTTAAATGAAAAATAATTTTGCTGTTAATTTCTTATTAAGCGTTGAAAACAATTGGTATTATTCATTGAATGCATGAAGATACAAAATAGTTTTGTTTTTTTCATTTTTCAACTAATCCTAACTTCTATGCAACTTAAAATGAAAATTGCTCTTTGTTGTTGAATGAAGATGCAAAATTTTATTGAATTATGTACAAAATGTAAAAAATAACAAATCTTTTGAAAATTTTGGGTAAAATTCTATGTAGGTCACTAATTTACTTTAGTGAAAAATTCTACTAATTGTTAGTCATTTTTGACTAAAACTTTAGTGAAAAGTTGAAAACTGCGAATTGAAATAGAGAAATGCAACTAATAATTAGTAAAAATGTTCACTAAAGTAAATTAGTGATCTACTTTTCACTAATTCAGATTTAATTAATTATTATTAATTATTTAATTAATTATTTAATTATTCAATTTGAAATGAAATAACAGCAACTAATAAGAATTTTTAAGTAATGATATTCCTCAAACATTAAAATCATAATTATATAGATTAATTGGTAAAAATATATTGCCCTTGAAAATAATCAAACACAATTTATTATCTTTTAATAATGATGCATTATTTTAATATACTATAAATTGCAAATTTAGAGTTAAATTTTGAGTTTAAATTTTTCAATTTAAAGATTAAGAAGTGTTTAGAGATGAAATAGAAAAATTATTTTTTAAATTTAGGGATTAAAGAGTGTCTAAAGAGGAGTTAAAAAAATATTGAAGATCTTCAAAGTAGGGGCTAAAAATGATGTAGAAGCAAAACAGAATGAAAATGTCTTTAGGAGCTGCTAAGTAGGAGCTAGTATAATAAGCAGCCTATATTTCGACTCGGGATTATGGAAGTTATTTTGAAGATATAGAAATACAAGTGCAATTAATAAAATTAACAATTATAACAGGTGGTCACCACACTGATCTTCACAAACAACATTTTTACAAGGCTTTCTGTTATACATAATCTAATTAATAACAGTCATCATAGATTGTCATCGAAATCTTTCGAAAATCGTTAAAATCACAACAATCATAAATGTTCTGGTGGATATAAGTCGTCTATATACAAGTACATCATTAGGCAACATATGGTAATAATTTGGTCTAAGAGAAGATTATGTATGTTTTAATTAAAGCAGAGCTTGAGTGGAAATTGTGCCATCCATGTGTGCCAAATTAGGATCCAATTCGCCCTTTATTAATGGCTCTTTGTCACATCAATCCCATATAAATGTACATTGTACACTCCCTCTCTCTTGAATGATCCTCGTGGTTGATGTGGTAAATGCTGTCACTCAGTGAAAATGCACTCCAAAGCCGAGCGTCTGTCAGTTCTTGTTATCAGAAGCCTTGCAGAATCGTCAAAAGAATTCCGCAATCATTTCTCATCAAAAGCATCATTCCGAAAACAAATTGAAAATCCGAATCAAAGGGTAAATTAATATCAGTTGATTAAAAAGATTTTCCGGGAATCTGGAGAAGAATTTTTCACTTAAAAGAAGGCGTTGATTTGAAGCAAGCTGCATATGTTACGTATCGTGAAAACAATACGATTTCCGCTTTTATAGACTCAGTGCCTATCATTCAGGGAGTGGTTCATCTATAGAATTCCCCTTTGAGAATGAAACCGCGCGTGGAACATGTGATTTTCTCACTGTCGTTACCGCACACAGCAGGCAAGGGATTCCCCAATGAAATGGAGCAAGCCGGGGGTGGTTGTGATGGTCGGGTTTTTGTCCCGTTTGATACCACGTGCTCGGCACGATCAAAGAGCCAAGGATCCCCGCGACCTTTCATTTCGATGTCAAAGACTTATCACGCCCATAGCCCTTGTTTTAAACGACCCTAACAGATAATTAATCACAATCTGCCCGCTGACTTATAAATTACCGCAAACCTTGAGCAATTTCTTTTTATCCTCGCTTTTTTCTCCATCATTTCGTAATGCATACTTTCGTAATCGCTAGCTATAATAGAACTGATAGCCTCTTCTCCGAAAAGAGCAATAAATTCCCTCTTTGAAGGTATTGGAGTATTATAGATCATTAAGTCGTTCTGATTAAAGAAGTCTTCATACTCTTTGAGATTATAGCGTTGACGTATGGTAATCACAAGACATTTAATGGCTTATTTGTTGTCTATAATCATTAAAAGAAGTCGATAGCGAGAGTAAATAATTGTAACGAGTTCCGTTCTTTGAATAACTTTCCCTCGCGGCTTGTGTAGATGTTGAGATACATACATGCAGAGAAATATAATGAACACCGAAAATGAATTAAGGATCGAAAATATATATGCCTATAAACGAGGGGGCCACAATAGAGCAACGTGGGCTTTGATGTTTGCCGAATTGTATCATGTATCGTGTATCCTAACCAAACACATGGAACTTCTACTGACTACTTTCCTGTCCACGTAAATACGATTGGCGGTTTACTGGCAGAGGACAGAGGACGATTATAGCGAGACACAGACGAGCGACGCGTAACTCACCGAAATGGCCCCGCGTTTGATCCATTATCTCCACATAGGTCCTGCACACAATAATTGTCTCTATTGTCCGCGATTGCTAGATGTCCCCTTCACTCTCTAGCTCCTATCCCTTTTGTACAATGTACAGTGTACACACTCGCCACCTCCTGCGCCCCCGCGTTTGCTTTGATTCCGACGCGCATTGCACATATCACCAAGCCGGTCATATCTCTCCCCTTTCACCCCTTTACACCCCCTTTCACTAATCCCAGCGAATTCGAAGTGCGCCTGGCTAAGTGCCTGTGAACTGTTAAGTGCACTCTATGGATTTCTACCCTTGTCCCCTGACCCCTTTCCTCCTCTTATCTTTCATGCTCTCGAGTTTCCCGTCTTCCTTTGTATTCCTCATTCTCCTCCACCGCATATATCACTCTGATTTGTCGCGATTGATGAATTATTGATTGTTGTATAAGTTATATATGAATTTCATCCGACTTTCTCGTTTTCATCATATTTTTCTCAATTGTTTATTGCCAGATGACAGACGTGAGAGGAATACAATACGCGAGTTCTATAGTTGAAAAAAAGTCATTTTTGTTACTAATCAATTTTTGATTTGTTTCGTGATTGAATTTGTGATTGAATGCTGTATTTCATGATTCCAGTTTATTTCAATTTTCTTGCTCGTGTATGCATGCCGCGTGAATATACATATACATCTAGACAAATATTCATTCGAGTCTGATCCCCATGAAATCTGGACTAATCCGTTTTCCAATTGTTACGGTAGACCGTCTGGTTCATTTTGAGGGCACCGGAGACACCAGAAAAATGTTGAAAAAGCAAAACTAATATCTCCATTTTACACCAATTTTTTTTTCTTTTTTAACGAGTGTATTGCTCTCTCTGAAATGAATAAGAGAAACAATTAACGAAAACAAACTATTGTCATGTACACTGAAAGAAATTTAATATCAATACTTGCTATTTCAATATTCATAATTGATAAAGACGAATACGATTTAGGGGAATCGTGTAAATATACAAATTATTGTTAGCATACTTACGAAACTTAAAAATTTTTGAAAACAAGAATTGGTATATTCAATAGCAAAAATTGATATTTTATGTATTACGAACGTAGAATGATAAAATTTGATAATGATATTATCCAATAATATAAAAGCATTTACAGAAATTACCAGCTTGAGTTACATATGTTAATAGAAATATTCTACAAATTAATATAGACGCTAACAAAAATTGTAAGCTTCAGTTGAGGAAATTGTAAGTCTCGATATTAAAAAAACCGAATAGCTCCGATAATCTCCCGAGGTCAGCCGAATTCGCCGACTGTAGCGCTCGCGATGTGAATCGAAGTTTCGGAGAAATTTTTGTTTCCTGATAACCACCAGAGTAAGCACCATGCCGTTTCTCACAAGTGCAAACATTTTCACCAATTAGTATATAAGGAATCTTCAAACCTCTTCTATAAGCGTAATTTACTTGTGATTTGCGATGCGTGTGTTTTATATTTATGTGTGCGTAATATGTATATAAGTTAAGGTTGAAGTTAGTATAAGTGTTACCTCTGCGAATGTATGTTATAATGTGTGCATTTATATGTGTTTATAATCTTATAATTGTGCAGTGTGAATTGACGGAGATTCACGACGGGTTACGAATTTATTCTTTCTCTTTTCGTGTTTTCGTCTATTCTTTTCGCATGACTCATAATTTTTACTATAGTCTTTAGCAAATTTCAGAATCCTTTATATTACTTTCTGATATATATAAATACCCGATTTCCCTAAATCGTAAAAGATTATACTAAATTGTAATATCGATTTTAACATATTATGTTACAAAATTTCTTTCAGTGTAATTAACATTTTCTTATGGTTTCAAGAAAAGACTTCGGCAGATGATTTTTTTTACGACCATTGTGTAATTACAGTGAAAAACTCCATTCTCCAATGACAAATTGAATTTAGTTTGAAAAAATCGCTCTTGTGCCCAACCAACTCGTTTTTTCAGAGCATTATACAAATTAAAAGAGATGAAAGGTGTCGCCGCCCTTTGGTTACTGAATAACCTCAATATTTGATCATTGGGTCACATTAACCGAGGAAAATCATTGGGCGGTTCATTTTTAGAATATCCGTAAATTCGACGCGCCTTGGAGTGATACGCTTTCAATTTGTTGCGCTTCGACGAAACTTTGAGCAAACCGACACTAGTATTTTATAAATGATTAGCGAAACACGTTTCCGCTCTGAAAAAGTGCCGTCCGATTGTCAAAAGGAGACCTTCTCTTCTACGCCGACAGGTGTTGACGTGAAAAAGACTCACTGACGCGAATTTTATTCTCGATCTCTCAAGAGGCCTTCACTCCATAATTTATATTTGTATCTGGGCAATTAGAGCGATAGGGGACAAAAACATATAAATTCCTTTTACCCTTTTTAAGTATTTATGCAAATCGTGAGCGTCTTTCGGCGGAAGATAAAACCGGGCTACTGTCGGCGAAAAGGTGAAGGAAAAAAATCAAACGGCCAACATTTATCGGCGATTTCTGCTCCATCGCGGGAAGGATAAGGAGGATGAGATTTCGCTTTTACCGCCGCTGAAACATTTATCAGCCAGATGGTTGAAGTTGCAGGTAACTTTGAAGTCCGGATCTTCCTCCTTCTCAAAGATTAAAGTGCCACTTGACGGCGCTGTGCTGTCGACTGATTCCTCGTTTTTTCTTCTCTCTCTCTTTCTTTTTTTTTTTTTTTTGCCTTTTTATACTATCGAAATCCGACCTTCGCCTTATTCGTCACTTTGAGCAATGACATTCTCTAAAACGAATCCCATCGTTCGTTTCCTCCAACCTAAATCAAAAGAATGCAATTACCGGATTTAAGCCTCAAGTGGCAAGCTGTTCTTTCAATCCGGAAGTGCATTACAAAAACAGCCTTTGTGGGAAAATTGGTCATTATAGAACAAACGCACCGAACTATTCTCAATCTACCAACTGCTTTTTCTCAGTTGCCAAATGCTTGCATTTAGTAAATAGACAATTTAAAACTCTCGAGTTCTTCAGATGAATCTGAAAACTTGATACTATTTTTCTGCAAGTGCCTTTTTTATGCCTGAATAGTTTTTTTCAATATTATATAATTTATTATATTTTATTTCTCTAATCTCTTGAAATCTATGTTAAACTTCGTGAAAATCTCTAAAAATTCCAAGAAACCTTTGAAAACCAGTGATATTGCTTAAAATTCGTGAAAATCTCTTAAAATTTTCAGAAACTTCTTGAGATTCTTTTAAATTCAATGATAACAATTCAAATCCCTTTTATATCCTTTAAAATCCATTAAAAGTATTAGAAATATCATTAAATTCCATGAAATCCTTGAAAATTCCAGAAACATTTTCAAACTCATAAA
Organism: Synergus gifuensis; assembly: GCA_904066015.1. Lineage (NCBI taxonomy): Eukaryota > Metazoa > Arthropoda > Insecta > Hymenoptera > Cynipidae > Synergus > Synergus gifuensis. The sequence goes on from CAJFCO010000373.1 coordinate 2,392,988, forward strand.
TCTTCTGAAATCCGCGTATCAAAATTTCTAAAAATTCCTAGAAACCTTTTGAAATTCTATGATAAACTTTAAAATCTCTTAAAATTCCCAGAAAAATTCTTGAAATTTTACGGTAACATTTAAAATCTCTTTATATCTTTTATATCCCTTACAAATATTACATAGAAATCTTATCAAATTCGATTAAATCCTTTAAAATTCTCACAAAATCATTTAAATATCAGAAAAATCTCTCGAAATCACTTAAAATTATTAGAAATCTCATAAAATTTCTTAAAACCTCATAAAACTCTTACAAAGCTTTTAAAATCCCTTAAAATTTCACGAAATATCCTAAAATCCCATACAATTCTACAAAATTCTTTTAATATCCTAAAAATCTCTAGAATTTCGTAAGAATCACTTAAAAATCGTTAAAAATGCACATAAAAACCTTAAAAATCATTAATCTGTTGAAATCCATGTTAAAATTAGTAAAAATCTCTAAAAATTTCTGGCAACCTCTGGAAATTTCTCAACTCTTAAAATCTCTTAAAATCATTAAAGATTTCATCAAATTCCAAGAAATCCTTAAAAATATTACAAAATCTTTTATAAATTAGAAATATTTTTTGAAAACCCTTAAAATTTGACGAAAATCTTCGAAATCTGTAAATTTTACAAAATCTTTTAAAAATATAAAAAGCTTTTGAAATTCCTCAATAAAATTCCCTCTAAAGTTTTAAATTCCTTATTTTAATTCCACAAAATACATATTTTAAAAGTCATAAAAGTATCTTGAAGTCCGACTGAAATCTGATTAAAGTCTTTTAAAAATCATAAAAAGCTTTTAAAATTCCTCAATAAAATTCCCTATAAAGTTTTAAATTCCTTATTTAAATTCCACAAAATACATATTTTAAAAGTCATAAAAGTACCTTGAAGTCCGATTGAAATCTGATTAAAGTCGTAAAAAATTCGCAGAAACTTCTTGAAATTCTTTAAAATTCTACGATAACATTTAAAATCCCATTATCTCCTATGAAATCTTTAAAAATTCCATAAAATTCCTTTAAAATTCCTAGATTTTCAATGTACTTCGAGTTTAGACTCGTGACAAAATGATTTTTATGTATTAACGAAACCAAATTCAAAATTTCAAATTCAATTCACGCGGAATTTGCGATTCGGCAAGTATCGATTGTCAAAAATCACTATCGATACTTACACGACGACGAATCAGAAGTGCAGAATAGGCATTACGATATTTCGACTTCGACTCAATCATCTTTTTAGAATAGATTTATTCATTTTTATTAAAAATCAGTTTTAATGAAACACAGAAAAAACAAGGACTGAAAGTGTTTACAGCTTAATTCAGTTTTTAAGCTGAATTTAAGTTTAAGTCAGTTTTTAGTCTTTTTTTAAGATTTCTTAGTCTTAAAACAAGACTAAAAACTGACTTAAACTTAAATTCAGCCTAAAAACTGAATTAAGCTGTAAACACTTTCAGTCCTTGTTTTTTCTATGAAGAAACTTGTAATGCCTATTGTTATTTTTAGTTGACCAATATCTCTGGATAAAATAGAATTGGCAAAAAATATTTCGTTCATTTGAACATTCAAAACTGTTGGTACATCTTTTCTTGCAAACACAAGCTCACAGGCATGCAATTCAAAAGTCTGCACTGCAGACTTAAGCTTCGAGTTTAGCAATGTGCGTATATGAAAAGGACTGAGCTTGCTTCGAGAGAAGGAAGAAAAAAAGGCAAGTGTGAAAGAGAAAAGAAAGGAGAAGAAAATAACGAAGAAAGAGGAATAGAGGGAATCCTCAAGAGAGGAGAAAAGCGAGAGACTCTTAGGTTAAGAAGAGAGAAAGAACGGCAGACTGGCTTTTAATTGATGTTGTGCGTATGTACAAGAGAGAGAGAGAGAGAGAGAGAGAAGAATTCAAACGCACGTGCGAGAGACAAAGAGAGAAGAGAACGTCAAAGGTGCCGCACCTCGTGTGTTGCGTTTTTACCCGACCGATCTTTATTCTTTGAGGATGCCCCTGACTCCGCTTCTCCCCTTCTTCGTTGTCCACCCCCACGGGAAACCTACTTTACCCAGGAGGCCGATCAAACAATCATGAGTGTACGTCAAGCAACTGCCGACACTAGGGTCGATGTCGTTGCCCCTCATCAGGTCGAATGGCGCGAATGCACTCTTCCATTCTGTTTCGATTTTTCTCCGTTTGACCTCCATTTTTACATATAATTCCACAAAAGTATTTCGCAAACTACTACTAGTTGTTATGAAATGAAGAAACAGGATCTCATACCAATTATCTGGGCTTAGGCAATCCGCAATATTGAATTATGTGGTACATATGTTCAAATCCTGCTTAACAGAAAGATAATTTCATGTTAAATTCCCGCAGGAACAAAGGTCACAACCGATTACCGCTAGTCCACCAAGGAACTCTATTTGGTTCAACACTTTAATCTGAAACGACTTTAGCTCAGAATGCTTCGATAACTCCCTTTTTTTTGGGACTAGTTCATTTTTATCGAGCTCCTGTGGTGCCTGTTCTCTTATAGCGGCTCCCCTAAAAAATTAACATCGCTGTGGCGGTTCTTTTTCTTTTTCTATATGTCTAATGTCTTCCGTCAGCTGCCGCCCCCTAATATTGGTAACCGAATGGCGATGAACCTGGTACTCAGTCAGTTGCCACCCGATGTTCACCCTCCCTTGACACCCCAACCCCTGGTAGTCGTGTAAATATCCGTGAAGTGAATCAGAAAGGCGGCAAGGATGAAAGGAAGCGATGACCACCTCAGCTGTCGCAACTCTCATTGGTCCGTTAGACCCCGAACATTCGAATGTGCATTCATCCATATTTTTTCTTTTCCCTACAATTCATAGTACGTTTACTCGATATCTGGTTATTTGCCCTTTACCAACTCTGATCTCGTCGATAACGCCAAGTCACTGTGTCGAATTTCTTCCATTGGAGTGATTCACCCGGTTTTATTCCCCTTCAAATTGATAATACGATAAGATACATATTTTCTTTTTAAAAAGAATTAAAAAGATTTTTTCATGATTTCCTGAGAAATTGTAAGGTAAAGTTTAGATTTCTAGTGACAATAGAGGTACTGTGATGACTAAAAGCTTGATTTAGAAAAGCACTTAAAGATTTGCTTCTTCGTCACGGAGGAACCTTTATGAGCGTTTATTCGAGGCGGCTGCAAATTATAGAGGTCACGCCTGTAATATAGTTTGAGAGCAATTTGCATCATTCTCAAACAATTAGTGTCCGCACACCTATAGGCACTTTGAAACAGGGATTTGAGGACGTTGCACCTCTTGTGCGAAGCCGACAACGTTTTTATCGTATGTTAGCAGTTGTTCACTTTTATGCTTTACTCTAAATCTGAATCAGCGATAAGTGTACCACTGATTTCAATTCATCAGCGTAATTCACTGGTTCATCAGCGTATTTACGCTGGGTTATAATCAGTGGTATACTTATCTCTGATTCAGATTAAGAGTGTATGGAATATGTTATATTTTTCTTCGAACTGTAATCATGGTGGAAAAAGATTAAGGAGGTACCATCGCTACAAGAATTTTCATTACCATTTCAATCAAACTTTCACGATATATCTAAATATGATCACCAAAAGTACTCAGTTAAAATCTCAGAAGCTTCGGGTACTTTATAAATAAGTTATTATCGTTTTTCATTTCGTCATATTTAACATTGTTTCTTGTGAGAGATGGCATAAATGACGAAATGAAAAACGTTTATAACTTATTTATAAAGTACCCTAGGCTTCTGAGATTTTAACTGATAAACTGAGTACTTTTGGTGATCATATTTAGTTATCGCGTGAAGGTTTGATTGAAATGGTAATGGAAATTCTTGTTAATTTATGTTATAGGCCGAAGATTAGAAGGGTGGATCATGATCATCACTTGATCATGAGCATCACTTGATCATGAGCATCACTTGATCATAATCATCATTTGATCATGATCAAGCTAGAACAAGAGGATCACTCGATTATTAGTCAACTGCGATGGAACAACTATGAAGTGCAGACCCTGAAATTGCAAATTGAGTTTAGATTAGCGGTCAGAAACATGGTAATATAAAGTTCGCGGGAAATATATGTCCTTAATTATGATAAGCGTTTCTGAGAATGAGAAAACTAGTATGAAAAAGAAGTACATACAGGTTTTCCTTTTCCGCGATTATGGACATTATGGTAACAGCCAAGCATGGCTCAGGGACGGCGCGCCGTCGAGGCGCAATCGTGAGCCGCACACGGTATACAGCGTTTACAGCTCTGACGTATTTAATTACGCCACGGTCTCGAACGAAAACTGGTTTGGGCATACAATATGATACCGCGCGCCGCACAGGCACAGGATAGTATACTACCGACATATAACGTTGGCTTATCAAGATCTCGCAATGGCAGCAGCAGCGGAAACCATCAAAGAGTCCTTTGAAGTTCAGTTGGTGTCCTCGGCTCGATTCTCCTCCCCTTCGCCTCCTTCTTCTACTACTTCTACTTCTTCTTCTTCTTCATTTTCTTCTTCTACTTCGTCTTTTTCGTCTTCGTATTCGTCTTCTTCGTCCTTCTCCTCGCGGCAGTGCATGCGAGCGCACTCTCTCCTCCTCAACTCCTATCTCTTTCTACCGACTCGCCACGACAGAAGTCTTTTTTTAATGACTTACCTGTCGCTCTCTCTCGATCGAAATCTTGACGGCGCGGCGATTGAATGAAGTGCGTGCACCGATGCCATCTCCCAACTTTCAGAAACACAGCTGCGTAAGAGTGTTAACTAATCCATATGGCGGATGCTATTCATATGTGAAGGAGAGATGAAGGGAAATTGATTAGAACTGACTGCAAAAAAATTATATTTTATAATGACAGAATGCCTCTTGTACAATAGGATCGGCTGAGATGAGAATTTTAATGTTACATTCATTTTTAACGTTTTATAAATGATTGAAAAGTTCTGAACGTTCAAATGAACGAATTTTTGTGTTGATTGTATTTTAAACTAAAATCTGTTTAACAATATTCATCCACTAACATTGAAAATCATTCTGCTTGAAAAGAACTTGTGATGTCTATTGTTATTTTTAGTTGGAAGAATATTTCTGGATAAAGTAGAATTGGGGAAAAATATTTCGTTCATTTGAACGTTCAAAACTTTTGGTACATCCGTTGAAAATTTGAGAGATGAAAAAAAATATATTAACCGACCGCTGTCTGGTCACTTGGAGCTCGTATTTTGTATGGAGAATATATTTTTCATAAATTTTCCATGTCCACTATGGCAGACCATATATAGTCTTAAATCCTGGTAAACTCTGAGAAAAATGTGTGGTTCGGACAAAAAAAGTTTTTGTTGATATACATGCAACAAAAATTGTTGGTTGTGCCAACCGAATTTTTGTTGAACCAAGCAAAGTTTTGTTAATTCAACCAAAATTGAGATTTTGTTGGTTTAAATGAATTTTCTTGGTTCAACAAAGGGTTTGTTGAAGGAACCAAGATTTGGTTGGCACAACCGAACAATTTTTGTTGCTTCTATAGCAACAAAAAATTTTGTTGTCCAAACCAAACAGTTTTCTCAGTGAATCATTATGGTCTGCTATAGTGGACACTGGACATGGAAAATTAAAAAAAATATATTTTTCATGCAAAAAAACGAGCTCCTTGGAACCAGACAGTGGTCGGCTAATATATTTTCTTTAAATTCATCTCTCAAATTTTCAACGAGATATTTTACTTAGTTTAAAAATAAGAAGATGGAAAAGAAATACATTGTCCGGTCGGTAATGATAATAATAATAATAATAATAATAATAATAATAATAACATATTTTCATGTTAGATGTCACGCATTGAGGGATAGAAAGGGGTGATCTTTATCAAACATGACAAATTGTGATATATGGGGTGGATTCACCCAATGCATGATTATTAAAAAAATTAATAAACAAATAGGACGGGATTTTATCAATGCAATTGTAAGAATTACACTTTTTAAACCTATTTTCAATTTGTTTACCTATTGACCCGGAATTATCCTATAATTCCTATAATTCCGGGTCATTGCCGGCTTGAATTCTTTTCAAATCCTTTGTTTTTTTGTTTCAATGTTTGGCACTTATTTTTATTTATAAAAATCACCTTTTTTAACAATAAGTACTATGATGACTGAAATGAAATTCTTCAACATGTAAAAAATGTTTGGGTAATAATAACGCGTGACATCAAAATTGTTAGTTTATCTCGTCCTCTTGTAAGGAGGCTTGAGCGGAAGGATTCTCAAGATCGTCGACGTGGTCGATTTCGAAATTTGCGTCGTGAGATCCCGTTAACGAACGACGCCATTAGGCGCATTAACATATAATTTTCCGCGAGAAATTATAGGCGACTTAGCGCGGAGTTGCGCACGGTGTTTATTATACAGGGCGAGCGGGCATTAAAATGTAGCATGTGTTGGTGTGTCCGTGGGAGGATTCACACGTAGCGACCGGTAGCATGCATGTGTGAGATCGCGTGCGGCGGCAAGATCAAAGGGAAATCCCCTTTCTCACTTACTCGCTCGCTCGCACGCCACCAGTTGGTAATCTCGCTTTTACTCACACAACCAAAAGCCTCTCCTCGTTGGCTCTCTAACGACTCAATAGCCCGCCACAACCTGACGTTTTCCACCCCCGACCCTTCTTTTTACCCCCATTTTCACCCCTTTCGTCCTGTGCTGTTTTCAGCGAGACAGGAAAACTCAAAAAGTTCCCTTGATTTTATCCGCGGACTAACCAACGTCTCCTTCTCTAGGACTTCCCCCAAGCTCTCGAGTATTCGTTTAATCTCAACCCTGTGATGCGAAAATTCGGTACCATTACACCTGGTTTATTCAAGCTCGGTAAACTTTGTCCTTGAGTGGATTATGGCGAGAGAAATTGGATTTTGCAAATGTAATCTAGTTGTTCTTGTATGATTTAGAATTTTTGAGTTATAGTCCTACTAGTCAATTTATAGTTCTTATGAAGAAATTACTTTTGCGAGTCTTCAATTCGAATTTTGTATTTCTTGACTTTTGCAAAGTTTTAGACGATTACACGATGTTTGACGAAGTTTCATAAATGTCGGAAGACTTCAAAGACTAAGTGATTATTTCCAGAGCTTGGGAAATGTAGCAAGAGGTTGAGTTATTCGGTAATAATTTAATAAGCTATAGTGGCAATTTTATTCACTTTCTACATCTATGTTGCTTTTGATGCTAGTGTGGCATGTGTCATACTTTTTTGCTGGATTTAGTAACTTATGTTCTTGTAGTATTTGTAATAATAACCAATTTTCTTTTTGTTCCAGGTGAGTAAGCGGATTTCAATTCAATTTTATTGAAAGTGGACTGAGGTATGACGTTGAAAATATTCTATGCTTCTTTTTTTATCTCTATTTTTTCCTAATCATCATCTTGATCGCAAAAGCAATTCGTTCCCCAAACCTGCGTAATTAATCCATCTAGAACTCCGGTCTTTTATTTCAACGAGGCTTTTCATACCAGCCATGTGTCACAGCACAGACTGGTTATCTGGTATAGGTACAGGTATATATCGGTACATTGGTACACTCGCATTACCATGTCGCGTAAACTTTTGCAGATTGGATGTCCTGAACAGCAGCCTCTTTAAATCTCCAGTCGTCGATACAAGCTGATGCCGACGTCTGCCGATTTGTTTCTGGGACAACTCCAGCAAAAATCGTTTAACGGTTGTCAGCGGATTTTCGTTCCAATGGCTAAGTTAATGGCTAATCTTGACGGTTTCTAGAACCGAACGAGAAATAATTCACCATGCAAGATAACGTAACGGTCAACTGTTGCAACGATGAACAACAATCAGCCGAGTTTGTGACAATCAGGGAAAAAAAGACAAAGTTTTGATCAATTTTGCGATTTGAAAGAGCTGCATTGATATATTTTTGAACGTTCAAATGATAAGAATTGACATACAAGTTTCTTTTATTCAGAATTATTTTCAATGCAAATGAATCAATATTTTAAAACTGTTTTTAGATATAATATACAATCAATACAAAAATTCGTTTATTTGAACATTTAGAACTTTTCAATCAAAATATTTTTATTTGACACTTGCAACTTTTGCTAAAATCACTCGAAAACTTTAAAAACTCGTCAAATCGATGGTCATTTTCCTTAAAATTACTTGAATTCTTAGAAATCCTGTAAAATCCCTTTCACTTCTTTAAAATCATTAAAAACCTCAATTTTCACCTATTTTTATTAAAAAATAAACTTTTTTAATGATAATTGGTACTGTAATATTTATAGGCGGGAAAAATGTGGGAATTGTCCGAGAATTTCGTGGTTAGTAGAGACCCTTTTTAACCTCTGTAAATTTTAGAATTGGAAAATATACTTTCAATTTGATAATTGACTTTTACGTAGTAATTTTGAAGGTGCAAATGGATGAACCAGGGTGTCTACTAAGTTTTGCTCACGAAATTTAAAGTACAAAGGAATTTTTTTTTAAGAATTCTAAGAAGATTTAAGATTTTCAAAAGAGATTAAATAAAATGTCAAGAAATTTTAATGATTTTAAAGAATTTTAAAAGAATGCAGAAAATTTATAGATATTTCAAGTAATTTTAAGGAATTTCAAGGGATTCTTAAGAATTCAAAACAATTTTAGGATTTTCACAAATTTCAAGAAATTTTTAAGGGGTTTTAAGGGATTTAAAAATATTTTTAAAATTTAAAGGATTTTAAGAGATTGTAAATGATTGATGACCCTTAGCTGCCACACTTTCTTTATAGAAATCTTGTATTTTAAAAAATTGAATTTAACGAAAATGAAATGAAATGAAACTGGGGTAAGCTGCACCCCAGTGTGGCATCTAAGGGTTACAAAACTTCAAAGAATTTCAAAGTATTTTTAAACAATTTAAAAATATTTTAGGAGTTCTAAGAGATTTCATAAGATTTCAAGGCATTTTTAGTGATTTAAAAAAAAATATCAAGCGAGTTATTTAAAAAGATTCTAAGGGATTTCAACAGATTTCAAGAGATTAAAAAAAAAATTTTAGTGTTAAGAATTTTTAAGAGATTTTAGGGAATTTTAGAAAATTTAAGGAATTTGAAGAGATTTCAAAAAAATTCAGAAGAGTTTAATGACTCAAAAAATTGTACAGTATTTCTAGAAATTCAAGTGACTAAGGAATTACTAATGACGAGATTTTAAAGTATCTTTTTAAAAGATTTGAAACTAATTCAAAAAATTTCAAGAAATTTAAAAAACAGTTGCAAGTGTCAAGTAAAACTATTTAGATTGATTATCCATAAAAGTTTTTTCAGCCGGAAATCAACTTCCCGCATGAAAAATAAATTCAAGGACAATTCCCGTATTTTCCCGGATTTCTTTAAATTCCCGCACAGCAGACACCTTGATGAACTAAACTTTTTGGAAGTAGGTGAGCTTGTGACAGTTCTGGATGTAGCAAAACGATTGAACCTCTCATTGGATTTGAAAAAAAAACTTGACCCAAGCCGACAATAATTAATGCAAAGAAATTGATCGTTCTCCAGCTTTGCGTAGGGTCGGCTAACAGCGTTTTCTTTTTTAAAGGCCCTCAGGAGACTTCGCCCTCGTACCTGATTCCGTCCCTTCCATTCCACTTTTTGTCCTGTGTTCTTCGCGACGTCGGCGAAGGACGACAAAAGGGAAGGGGATCAAATGAGTGTAAGGGAGATGCTAAAAGAGACTACAATCCACTAGAGAGGGAGACACCAACATCGACAGAGAGAAAGAGAGAGCGGCTTATGGTCACTGTTCTCTACCAGAAACTCAGGAGACTCAGTCTCCCAGCGTTCGTTGCGTAGGGCGCTGAGGATTCAGATTCTTCGTCGAAGAAAACACGTTCCCCTCCTTGAAGTCAACAAACTCGCGCCTGACTACAAAAATGATATTAGCTTCATTATTTTTAATTTGCCGTCAACAAGCGTTCCTTTGAAACACATTCCACGCCGCTAAGCGTTAATAGCTCTCATCTCAGCGTAACTTGAGAGTGAAAGATAAATTGGAAATTGTTTAGTGAAGGCTGAAGTGAGCTGAGAGAGAATAACATTACGCTTTCTGGCTTTTGTCGTGATAAGTCTCGTGATAAGTCGTGATACTCAATGTTGTGTATTAGGTTCTTAAAATAAGAAAAAAGTAAGCAATTCTTGAAACTTGAATCAATTCAAGTACCTATATGAGACTCAAGATCCTTTTTTAGTTTGTGGTTGTCGGAGATTGTTGAAGTTTGAGACCGGCACCGGAAGTTGAGAAAACGATCTTCGTTAGTCAAGGAAGTGTAACGGTCGCCGGTGTAATTACAAGACGCCAAGTGCAAGCAAATTACGGCGTAACCGACAGTGTAATGATAGTGTCGCGAGTAGTTTCTTGCAACGGCACGACCTTTTGGAAAACAAGTGTCCGCTTTAACAAGAAAAGTGAAGTTAGGCCAGGATCGCCTTGAGCAAGTTACTTTAAAAGTTTAAATCGAACATAGCCGCGGAGGCATATAAAACTCTTTTATGACGCCGCACCTCTTGTCATGGATCAAAGTGATGCCGAGGTATTGCTTCATTTCTTTCTTTTTGTTTTCTACCCACAGTATCAATATTGATGAGCACTCAGTAAAAGGTTTTTTTAGGATCAAAGAAATGTTTTGCAAAACTTTCTTGATATTTCGGTCATTCACGATACTTTCATGTTAAAAGCTACATTTTGCTTTAAACAAATGTCAATGTTTATACCTGTGGCTCTTCTAAGTAGGCGGGTTGGATTATATTATTTATTATTTAGAATTGATAATTTCTTATCATTATTCATTTCTTTCATTACATAACTATTTTTTCTGAAAGGCACTCTTCTTTTAATAATTGAGATTTGAATGAATCTTATATCTATTCTGATTTTCTGAAGACCCGGAAAGCTTGACAAAGCATGAAGCTACTCCGTTTGCAGATTCTTCATTGAAGTAATAACTTCTTTCTATCATTAGAGAAGAAAAAACCGCCGCTTAATGAGACGGCGATCAATTATAGCGGAATTTGCTATACACTCTTTTTTTCCCCAGCATTCACCGCATGAAACGAGTTATTAATTGTCGCACGCTTTGTTAGGGTCGTGACCCCGTATTACGTAATTTTCTACACGCCGCATGGCTTCATTCACTCCCAGTGAGAATGCAATTAATGACTTTGTCGGTCTGTCGTCGAAATTCGTTAGTCGGCGAAATTAATTCGACCAAGAATTATGGCTCCGAAGATTCACCGGACATTAACTTCCAAATGTTTCCTCACTTCGCTTCCGAATACTCGCTGGGATACTGCGAGAGATCTTTTTAATCGATTTATAGGTTGACGTGGGATATTTCTCGTTTACAAAATTCAAATTGAAAATATTCCTTAGGAAAATACGGATTAAGTTAGAGAAATTTTAGCTCTGGTTTCTGAGAAGTTCAGGTGTATAATACGATTAGTTGCTGAATTAATAACGGTAATCAGATGCTTAATTTATACACGTCTTGAACGTATAGTACCTACGTAAATCCTTTCGAGTCACAACGTCAATTGAGTTCGAAGCTCGGTTCGAAGTTAGCATTGCTTTGATGTTTCCTGCACTTGAATCGCGTTATCTGATGCAGCCTGCGGAATGTTCTTTGCCACTTTTAGTATCTTAACGTATAAACAAATCCTCCGCATTGCTTTCCTCAAAAGAAAGAAATTACAGCTTTTTCTCAGAGTTATTTATTTGCTTTAGTCAGTCATCACAGATCGTCACCTATTCACCTTTTTTCACCTATTTTGAATACATTTATCGTAATCACCTACATGTTTTGGAAATTAAAAAATTTTAATTCAAAATTCTCTTAAATCTTTTTCAATAATTTCAAATCGCTAAGGATAATTGGATTGAAGGTCAAGTTATTTTTTTTTTCTTCTATTAGCCAAATTTTCTAATATTTCCTTTTTGTTGGTTTAAATTTGTTTCAATTTTTTTCACCTATTAATTACCTATTCACCTTTTTTAATAACAAGAACGAACGCGCGCTTCGCACGCAAATTTACGTTCTTTTTCAATATTATATAATTTATTATATTTTATTTCTTTGATCTCTTAAAATCTATGTTAAACTTCGTGAAAATCTCTAAAAATTCGAAGAAAAACCTTTGGAAACCTGTGAAATCGCTTAAAATTCGTGAAAATCTCTTAAAATTTTCAAAAACTTCTTGAGATTCTTTTAAATTCAATGATAACAATTAAAATACCATGAAATCCTTAAAAATTCCAGAAAAATTTTCAAACTCATAAATCTTCTGAAATCCACGTTAAAATTTATGAAAATCTCTAAAAATTCCTAGAAACCTTTTGAAATTCCATGACAAACTTTAAAATCTCTTAAAATTCCCAGAAAAATTCTTGAAATTTTACGGTAACATTTAAAATCTCGGTATGTCTTTTATATTCCATAAAAATATTACATAGAAATCTTATCAAATTCCATGAAATCCTTTAAAATTCTAATAAATTCATTTAAATATCAGAAAAATTTCTCGAAATCACTTAAAATTATTAGAAATCTCATAAGATTCTTTAAAATTTCAGGATAATATTTCAAATTCCTTAAAACCTCATAAAACTCTTATAAAGCTTTTAAAATCCCTTAAATCCCATACAATTCTACAAAATCATTTTAATATCCTAAAAATCTCTTAAAATCCATGTTAAAATCAGTGAAAATCTCTAAAAATTCCAAGAAACCTTTGTAAACCTGTGAAATCGATTAAAATTCGTGAAACTCTCTTAAAATTTTCAGAAACTTCTTTTGAGATTCTTTTAAATTCAATGATAACAATTCAAATCCCTTTTATATCCTTTAAAATCCAGTGAAAGTATTAGAAATATCTTCAAATTCCATGAAATCTTTAAAAATTCCAGAAAAATTTTCAAATTTTAATATCCTAAAAATCTCTTGAATTTCGTAAAAATCACTTAAAAATCGTTTAAAAATGCACATAAAAACCTTCCAAATCATTAATCTCTTAAAATCCATCTTAAAATTAGTGAAAATCTTAAAAAATTTCTAGCAACCTCTGGAAATTTCTCAACTCTTAAAATCTCTTAAAATCATTAAAGATTTCATCAAATTCCAGGAAATCCTGAAAAATATTACAAAATCTTTTATAAATTAGAAATATTTTTTGAAAACTTCTTGAAATTCTTTAAAATTCTATGATAACATTTAAAATCTCATTATATCCTATGAAATCTTTAAAAATTTCCTTAAAATTCCTAGATTTTCAATGTATTTCGAGTTTAGACTCGTGACAAAATGATTATTAACAAAACCAAATTCAATTCACGCGGAAGTTACGATTCGGCAAGTATCGATTGTCGAAAATCACTATCTATACTTACACGACGAATCAGGAGTGCGGAATAGGCGTTACGATATTTCGACTTCGACTTAATCATCTTTTTAAAATAGACAATAGTGTGATGACTGTAATTTGACGTAACAAGGAAAAGCTTATTTTTCTGTTTTGTTTAGAAGTGGTTAGTTACAATTTGGAAAACTTAGGAAAGCGGAATTTTCGAATCTGAAATGTAGGGGAGCTCGTCTTAATCATTTCCTGAGAGATGTACCTACCCTCTGCACAAATGTCCCAGTTAAAAATTAATGACTGCAATTCAGGGTCATTAATCACACTAGGAGGAAACTGAGGGAAGTCCACATGAACTTCCGTCTTAAAAATTTCAAGGTGGCCCGATTCCCGTGGTCACCCTGTATAGTTGGGGTCGTCGGAGAATAAAAGCATGGCGTGATGCCAAAGTCTCAAGTAGGTACACAAGTACCTGCGGGTCCACAGACTCATATCCGCTTATATATTTACTCTTGCACGCGCCCCACTACGATCACAGATGCAAAGTAATGCGTCTGCATCTTTATGCATATACATATACATACGTATATATTTATTATATGCAATCACGTACATATGCTCATTTGTGTCTAGAGAGGTGCTATCATAATGAACAAATCGCAAGTGATGAGCTGACCGCACATTTTATGATAGCTCTCTATCATAGAACTCGCGTCATATAACAGTGACTTTTGGACAATTGCATCTAAGTCAGGCGGAAGTCATGTTAAAAAAAAAACATTAATAACTTTATGCAAAATATGTTAATTATGAGCTTTTAAAAGTAACCGTAAATATACAGGGGTGAAAATCAGAAAGTTGGCAATATTATGACCCTGAATTATTTATATCTTCAGTTTTTTAAATACTTGTCTTTTTCAAAGTTAATTGTGGAATTAGAAAACAAGGATAATTTTTTGTTTCTATAATTATATCTATATACAGAGTATTAATTACTTTTTAAATGTTTCCGATTTTTTACCTAATCCGGTAGAAATGTATGCTTTATAGTTTATACTATAAATTCTACTTAAAAGTATTATTATATCTACTTAGTAAAGTTTCTGGTTGACCATCTTTTGATTATATTTTAATCAGTTTTTCTTGTGAATGTTGCAAGAATTTCTAATAAGAATAAACCAGAATATTTTACTGGATATTTTTCTGGTTTAAAATTCTAGTCAACAAAATCAGACTAAATTTACTCGACTTTTTTTTGGAATATTTCAAGGGATTTTATAGAGATTTCAAAAGACGTTGGGAGATTTTAAGAGATTTTACACGGAGAAGGAGAATTTGTTGATTCAAGGAAATGCATTTACTTGTCCTCATTCAACAAATTTACTTGATCCAAGTAAATTTGCTTGAGTCTAGTTTCTTTCATACATATTTTCAATGCAAATAAATCAATATTTTAAAACTGTTTCTAGTTTAGAACACAAGCAATAAAAAACTTTGTCCATTTGAACATTTAGAACTTTTCAGTCATAACTAGCTTTTTGATTTTCATCAATGTCAATGAAAATCAATGATTTTCAATGTCATAAATAAGTATACCCATTTGTGTCAACATGGATAGGATTAAAGTGAGCGAATTGAAAGTGACAGGTTGACCGGATGTCAAATCGAACGGAAATCGTTTGAGCGAAGGCTTCTCGAGTATATGAGATAACTCTCTCTCTATATATATGTATATATATACATATATATGTAGGAGCGGCGATATTGATAAAGATTGTGCCGCAGAATCGTCAAAGGCGGTGTCAGCGTTATCCGTTATCAGACAAGATGACTTACGTAGCAGGCATTATTGTAACCCGCGGAGCAGCGAATCTTTCAAAAGAAACTTCAAAGAGACCGCGTGGTTGGTTCGGCCACTCGAAAGCAAAGACAGCTTAGTCGCTACCGACCTCAGCTCGCCCCTTGAAGCAAAAGAAAACACTTGTACAGAGGAAAAGTCCTTGGGTTTTGAAAGTTTAGATGAATCTTTCACCGATGTCCTAAGTCCCAAGCAAAATGCTCAAATTTGGAAAATTTCGAGCTGAACCTCTTAACTATTCAAGAAAATGATTGACGTTAGTGTAATGAAAATGTTTAGTTTATCCTTCGAGCCATTTTGCTTTATTATCTAAAAACTATTGAAAAATATTCCACTGAAACTTGAATTACTTTAGAAATCAATGCAACAGGTGTCGAAATATTTTATCTTTGTTTGCCAGTAGAACATCTGCAATGCAGAAACTAACTATGGAAACTAACTAAAGAAACTGTGGACAGTTATTTATGCACCCTAGAGAAATAGAGAGCAGTTTTTCGACATTTGGAATCCAGCATGCCTTATCGCTTAGCTTCCAAACTGTAAAAACACGCCTACTACTATCTACTAGACTACATTGGAAACATGATTATTATAGCCTTCTGATATCTGGTCGTCACGTTCCCTAGGAAGCCATTTCTCATTTATTATAACGCCGACAAAATCATTATTGGTCTTCTTTTAACACGCCGCTTCCTTAATTAAAGCACAGTTTAGACAATTTCCGAGAAAATACAATCTCTTTAAGAAATGTGAATGTAAAAATCTCTTGATTATTCCGATTATTCGTAATATAATCTGTAACCCTAATTATGAATATAAAGTACTGAAAAATGCGAAGCCCGCGGTTTTAGTGGTCGCGCCTTTCCGGTGAAGGGTTAACGAATTCTAGTGAAATTGTCCCATGAATGGACCTCTCTACGTTAAGTTCTCACGTTACAGAGATTGGAATTCCAAATCACAGTGATCAGAGATCTACCTAGCTAAGAATGCTTACGTAATTTTACAACTTCACATCACATTCAGCTGATTCTCATCGTAAAAAGAGGTTGGGCACAAACTAGGGGCGTTATAAGGTTGTAGTTCCTCGCTTTGAAGTAATTTTTTGGCTTATATAAGGGTAAACAATTTCGCAACGTTGAAATATGGTTTTGTCCTCATGGAGAAGATGGACAAGATTCCTGGCAAGGGGCCAGTCAGACAATAAAAGAAACTATTTTACTTTTATTTTTTCTTTTTTAATGACTATGACATAATTTCTCTTGAGTCTCAAAACTCAATATTCTCGTCATTTCGAGTGTTGTAGAATCACTTACACTCCCTTTAAATCCCTTGATATTTTTACTTATTTCTTTTTTAAATCTCTTAGAATCTTTTGAAATATGTATTTGAAAATCTGTTAAAATCATTTCAAAAAATCTTTTTAATTCTTTTTAAATAACTTTAAATTGAGCTTTGAAACCATTTAAGAAATACATATTAAAATACTACGAATTTATCTTGATATCAAATTGGTTTGAATTCTCTTCAATTCGCCTTAAATTCTTTTTGAATTCTTCTGAAATCACCTAAAATTTTCTTAAATTTCTCAATTTTCCTCAAATCACTTTGAATTATTTTAAATAAAATAATTTTAATTTCTTGGGAATTTACCTCGAACTCTTTTGAAATATTTTTTATTCATTTGAATCCTATCTTTAAAAAGTGGTGTCACGAAATGTCCCGAAAATCTCGCATACATTGTTGTTGTAAACCTGATTGGCTTTTGAATAACTTGATGTAGGAAAAAAAAGAAAATAATTACACGTGTGTTTGTTTGCCTTTGTCCCTTAAAATTTCACGAAAACCTTCGAAATTCGTTAAAATTCGTTTAAAAATCTTAAAATACCTAGAAACTTCTTGAAAATCCTTAAAAATTCACAAAAACCTTCAAAATCATTAATCTTTTGAAATCCATGTTAAAATTCGTGAAAATTTCTAAAAATTCCTAGAAACCTCTTGAAGTTTCTTAACATTTAAAATCTTTTAAAATTGTTAGAAATTTCATCAAATTCCATGAAATCCTTAGAAATTTTTAAATATTTTAAAAACTAGAAAAATCTCTTGAATACTCTTAAAATTTTACAAAAACCTTCGAAATACTTGTAAATTTTATTTTAAATAAATTTTTAAAAAATCATAAAAATCCTCTGAAATCCCTCAATAAAAATCTCTTGAAATCCTTTAAAATTATTATAAATCTCATGAAATTTAATAAAATCTTTAAAGATGCGTTGTCTTTTAAAAATCATTAAAATCTCTTGAATTTTCTTAACATTTCTGGAAATTACATGATAAAATTAAAAATCCTTTAAGATTATCAGAAACTTTTCGAAATTTCGAAATTCTAAAATCCGAAATTCTATATCTCGGAATCCTTAAAATCTCTTAAAATTTCTAGAAACTTCTTGAAATTCTTTCAATTTCTATGATAATAATTAAAATCCCTTTTATATCCTTTAAAATTAGAAATCTCATAAAATTCCATGAAATCCCATATATAATTCCACAAAAATTTTCAAAATCATAAATCTTTTGAAATCCACGTTAAAATTCATGAAAATCTCTAAAAATTCCTAGAAACGTCTTGAAATTCCTTAACATTTAAAATCACTGTAAATTATTAGAAATCTCTTGAAATCTTTTTAAATTATTAGAAATCTCATAAAAATCCATCAAATGCATAAAAATTCCACAATATCTTTTAAAAATCGACTAATTTCTTGAAAGCCCTTAAAAAATGTATAGCCTTTGAAATTCTTTTAAATTCTATTAAATCTTTTAAAACTCGTAAAAATCTTTTGAAATCTCTCCACAAAATTCCCTGAAAAACTTAAAAAAATTCTTGAAATTTGACGTTAACATTTAAAATCATTTTATATCTTTAAAGTTCGTTAAAACTATTATAAATCTGATAAAATTCCATGAAATCCTTTAAAATTCTCACAAACTCCTTTAAAGATCAGAAAAATCTCTTGAAATCGCTTAAAATTATTAGAAATCTCATAAAATTCAATAAAATCCCTCGCAATTCTTAAAAATCTTTTTAAATATCTTAAAATTCTTTGGAATTCCAGGATAACATTTAAAATTCCTTAAAACCCCATAAAACTCTTACAAACCTTTTGAAATTCCTTAAAATCTCACGAAAACCATAGAAATCGCTGAAATTCGTTGAAATTTTTTTAAAATCTTAGACACCTCTTCAAATTTCTTCAAATTTCAAAACATCTAGAATCCCTTTTAAAATCGCTAAGAATTCTTAAAAGTCGCTTAAAAATCGTCAAATTCCCTTAAAATTTCTAGAAACTTCTTGAAATTCTTTTCTAAAAAAGTGGTTTCTCTTTAAAAATATCTCAAAAATCTCGCATACATCATAGTCTTAAATCTGATTGGCTTTGGAATGACTTCAAGTTGTAAAAATAAAAACAAAATAATCGCGCGCGTGTTGGTCTGCTAGTTGTGTTAAATTCCTTCGAAATTCATATTTGAAATATTTTCATTTTGATTTTTCCAATGTTTTAAATAGTTTTCTAAGAAATTTTGAAATGAAGTTTAAATGTTATTGACTTGGATTGAAGTTTAAAAAAATGTATGAAATGACAGTGTGTTTCATTCCTCTTTTTTTTTTAGAAGTTGGCGGAGTAGAAATTGAAAAAAGCCTCGATATATTTTTCTGATTAATGCATTTCGACCTCTTGGATTCGCGATTAAGGTTTAATTCGAACGACAACGTCAGAGACATTGAAGTGGATACAGAGAAGTAGACTCTTGGATCTCTTCTCATAGGCGAATAAAAGAGATTTTGCCGACACCGCGAGAGACAGGGTGGCTAAAGGATAGAAGCATGCGAGGAAGGCCTAATGGAAAAAGACAGAAGATGAAAAGGGGTAAGTGAGGGGTGGGGAATAGGGTGAGGAAGACTGAAAGGGTTAACTGAATGGGAGCCGTGTGTATGCTTTCCTCGTTTGAGGAGCTTCGGATTGCCCAGTGTCGTAGTTATCGACTGTAGCGCCTTCGACTTCACCCTCGTTCCTTCTTACCTCCTATCAACTGAGTCTGTGTTGATGCGAGAGTACAAAAGCGTTTTTAAACTCTCGCCACCCACTTTAATCCTTTGATTCTCGAGCTGGCCTTCTAGTCTACCGTCCTACTTGCCTTACTTTTTACTTTTACACTCTTCAGTTTTCAATCAAACTCTCAGAAGTTTAGTTCTTAGAAGTCGTTCTTTCATTTTTAAAAATCTTATTCAATTATCAGATGATATTCAGATGATATGATTATCTGACGAAACTAAAGAGAGATGTTAAGACTTGTTGACTGCATTTCAAAATGTATTCATAGCTGATTACATAACAGAAATGTGGCTTGTTATGCCGATCGTTTGTGTTCTTTTCGCCGTAATATAATATGAGATTTCCTAATCTTGCCTTTTATCTTAAGTTGATGTTTTAAGATTCCTTTCCGGTGTAGCGAGCCGCTCTAAACATCAAGTTCCAGAAACAAGTGAGCACTTTTATAAAGTGCTGTCAATGTCAATGTTTTTCTACAATTTCGCTCTTAGGTGGAGAAAGACTCAAAGACCTGACACCTCAGATCGTGAGATAATAATCTTGATGATTCCTAGATTGTCCTACAGGATAATGATTATTAGCGACTGATTAAACAACATATATCATTCATTATACCAAGAAATTTTCTGTGAGATGTGTGTTTGAGAATGTGGTTTAAGTTCTGAACGTTCAAATGAACAAATTTTTGTATTGATTCTATTTCAAACTATAAACTGTTTTTAAACATTAATTAATTTGCATTAACATTAATTGTTTATGGAAGAATATGGAAGACATTATAAGTGTCTTCCATATTCTGCTATACAAAATTAATGTTAATGCAATTGAATTAATGTTTTAACAATGTTTATAGTTTAAAATATAATCAATACAAAAATTCGTTCATTTGAACGTTCAGAACTTAAACCACATATTAACATTAATTTTTTATGGAAGAATATGAAAGACATTATAAATATCTTTCATATTCTTCCATAAAAAATTAATGTTAATGCAAATGAATTAATGTTTTAAAACAGTTTATAGTTTAAAATACGATCAATACAAAAATTCGTTCATTTGAACGTTCAGAACTTAAACCACATGTTTGAGATGTGTGCAAGGGTACCTAGTGGGCAAAAAGACATTGTCATCCTGAGAACGTCCTAGACATCCTTAGGACGCCCATGTCAGTCCAATTGATGTCCTAAAGACGTCTCACGTCCAAAAGACGTCTTTAAGACATGAGTCGTCTTTTGGACTGACATGGATGTCCTAAGGATGTCTTTAGGACGTGCTCAGGATGTCAATGTCTTTCTGCCCACTGGGTAAAGATTCTTGGGGAAGAGAAGAGGTCGAGGTTACAAATAAGCAAGATAAAGCCAGACATAGTAGCCAGAGGAAATGGAAAAAGGCGACTCATAATTACATACTAGCATCCACCTTCAATTTCGTCTGGCTTGTTTTTCGTCTTTGCTCTCGTCCTACATCTCCGAGGTGTCGATGAACATCCCTCGGCACAAGATAAAACAGAAAATCCCCACGAGCCATACCTGCGTCATCACATCCTTCTCGGAAGTACGACCATGCAGTTGCTGCATCCCTGCACTTTCTGTTAACGTGCTACGATGGTTGGGCCTCGATTCCAAAGAATTTTTCAGCATCGCCCAGTTTGATTCCACACATTTGCCTAAGAATTTCTTGCTGGTGGTGAGGTCGAGGTCGAGCCTCCAGCATGCCACATTCTTAATTCACAGTTTAAAGACTTTACTTTTTAAATTCTGCCTCACTTTTCCAACACCCGATATTCTCCTGGGTTCCAGACTGCCCGAGGAGCCGAATTTCTAAAGAGACCCTGAGTATACTACCGGCTTCTTCTGTGTACGTCGTAGGTATACTCCCTTAATCGTATTTTCGTCCATCCATCACGCTCACAAACGTTTCAAGAAGCGAGTCCGGGCCTTTTCTTCCAGCTGCATTCATAAATGGCGCGTTGGATCACGTACTGAGTGTCCCAACAGAAGCCGACTCGAATCGCGTGCCCGACTGTGAAATTCGTTTAAATACCGGTGAACCTTCTTCCTATTTTATACCAAAAATTACGAGGTTCAGTATTGTCAACATCACTAACTTGTCGTTAAGACGGATCAGCTGGTAGCCACCAATTTCTACAACAAGGCACCTGTTGAATCTTATTTTACTCCTTGCTTTTCGAAAACTACAATGAACAAAGTAGTTGTAATATGTTGCGCTGCTGTTACAATGGTTGGGGATACTACTTTTACTTTTTTCAAGTTGGTGTACTACTTACTTAAAGTAGTAAGCCTTACTATTGAATTAATTTGTCTTACAATTAAACTGATTACGTATACTACTTTTGTTTTGTCACACGACCAATTTTATATCCCAAAAAGGAGACAAAAGTGCTTCCGGATAAAATATTGACTCACTCCATCGATATAGCGAGATTATCTCCTTTAGTGAAAGTTCCATGCATTTGTACACAACTTTTTTATTTTCCAGTAACACCTTTATGTCCAATATTTTTTTAATTTATCTGAAAACTTGGTAGTTTTTAGTAAATTAGTAAAACGATTGGTTTTACCTTGATTTTATCTATTTCACAGAAATGTTAAAAAGAAAATGTCGACGATCGTGAACATGATGCAACGCGATATTTCAGCACGAATGTTGGCAGCAATTTTCAATCCTCAGTTCTGCCAATGTCGCCAAGGAACAAAAGTAGTAACTTTTAATACTTTTATTTCTTGTGCTTACAATTACTAACTTTATCAATAAACATTTTCGTGGAAAACGTACTCAATTTTCAATAGTCTCTCTTCTAAAGTTAACAAAATTGAAGATTGAGCTCTATGGTTCTAAATTGTTAGAAGTTTTGTGAATTTTAATAACATACATTGGTGTATTAAATTTAACAACTCAAGTATATGAAATGGCCATTAATAGTGTCTTTTAAATTTCATATTGCATCTAATTTTGCAGGTTTAAGTTTATTTCAATCTGTCATAACAGTACATATTGTCATTAACAAAGGTGAATACATTGCACTTTAATTATAATTAACAACTCAGTCGAGGAATTCTAGAGTATTACTTCAATTTTAAATATTAGATAAGATTATAGAAAATCAGGGGACCTTTTACACATGTTCTCTTTTACAGATATTCTATATTAAAAATTCATGTATCAAAAGTTCTGAACGTTCAAATGAACGAATTTTTGTATTGATTGTATTTTAAACTATAAACAGTGTTAAAACATTAATTCATTTGCATTAACATTAATGTTTTATGGAAGAATATGGAAGACATTATAAGTGTCTTCCATATTCTTCCATATTCTTCCATAAAAAGTTAATATTAAGTCCACATTTGTTTCCCACACTTGTATATTACATTTAAACAAAAAGCTTCCTTTTTTAATGATTTTGTGATATTTTAAAGCTTTCTTTTCGTAAATGACTTGACCCTCTGAATGAAAAGGCTGCGCGCAGTATTGAGGAACACTTTTTGATCGATTTTTGCTGCATCTGAAGAATTTGACCTGAAAAATGAAAAAACGAGAGCTAGTTTCGCAGGCGATAAATGGAAAATGGAGTGGACGATTTTTGGGCTTTAAAATAGGTTTTTTCAAAGTAGATAAGTAATTTTAAGACACTGGGTATATGTAGTGGCGAGGGAAGGCCCTGCCTCGAACAGCGTGGCTCGGTCGAGCGAGGCGTTCCGAAAACCTGTAATTACGGACCCGGCGTACATCAAGCGATGCCGCCAGCCGCCGAAGCCTACGTCTTTCGTCTCTCTTTTTATCCGTTTCTCGTCTCTGACTCCTTTCTCTCTCTTTATAACTTTGTCCTTCTTTACCTCTCACCCGTCTTTTTCCATCTCTTGGCTCTCTCAGTCGTCTCTTCTCTTCTTATCGCTCTCGAACTTACCTGTTACCTCTTCTCAGATTCATGGAGGGATTTCTTTCCAACGTGACTACTCGCAACATCCAATACGATTTTCAAGACTTTGTCTTGATTGTTGAACCTATGTTGATATGATTTTTGATCCTATTATTGAATTCAGCTGAATTATCAGGAGAAAATATTGGAGACATTAAACGATCCAGAAATGCAGTTTACTGTAATGGCAAGTTCTCTTCAGTTTGCGCCTCCTTTTAAAGAATCCGATCGAGTCTGGAAAACAAGAGTCATAAAAAGAGTTTAAAATAACTCGATAACATTCCAACACGAGACTTGAAGAGTGACAGTGGCAAGGTTTTTCCAACCAAAGATATTGTTCCAACTATTATCCAACTCTCCATTTTATCAGTCATGATAAAGGATCAAAGGATGACCGTTATGAACACAGGAAATTCCAATATTTCAGATCTCCAGCGGTTGATTTCATACCTGATTGAAAATTGTGCATCTGGATCGAGAAACCAATCACCTATTTCTCTTGTCTATGCATGATCAGGGTTTGCGAGCTCCGGAGATGTCTGTCGGCATTCTTACACGCGGCTACTAGTTTTTCAGGGCAGCGGCCTCTTCTCGTTCTCTTTTCTCTCTCCTTTTTTTAAATCTCTTTTTCCTTTTCTCTTTCCACTCACAACCATTCACGTACTTCCTTCTTCCTCAGTTTTAGGCTCGTTTTACTGCGAGGGAAAAGATACGACTTATATGCGTATAAACTCTGTGTAGTCCTCCAGACTTCCCTTATCTTTCTGCGATTAACATTCTTTGGAAAAACAAGCTACCATTCTATGAGTTTCGAGAATTGTGGAACGAATAGTCAACCCGAATGGTTGAAAGTGTTACATCTTTGAAATTTTCCCGCCTTTGATGACTTTTTTTTATCTTTGAGGAGCTGACAATGACAATCAAAACGTAATTTGTCACACAGATATTAAAATGAATACAATAAGAAAAACTATTATCATCATAAGTAATGATGTTTATGGCTGGTATTATTGGGGGAATTCAATGCTTTTCAATTAGCTGTAAGTAGGCCATCCATAATCTTGCAGATAGAGATAGTTTTACTATTTTTAATAACTATTCAAGATATGGACATAATATGTTTTGAATGATATATCCAAGGACAAAACAAAAAAAAACATCTCAATATATAACTTATGATTGGTTTTTTGGACAAAACGTACTTTGATTGTCACATATTCTCTCTAAATCTGAATTAGTGAAAATTAAGTCACTAATTTACTTTAGTGAACATTTTTACTAATTATTAGTTGTATTTCACTATTTCAATTCGCAGTTTTCAACTTTTCACTAAAGTTTTAGTCAAAAATGACTAACAATTAGTAGAATTTTCCAGTAAAGTAAATTAGTGACCTACTTTTCACTAATTCAGATTTATAGAGATTTGATAGACAGATCACGTTCTGATTGAAAAAATAATTTTAATGCAATTTATTTTTTCGGAAATACAATGCTTTAAATTTATGTTAGGAGTTGAAAAAAGCGATTAAAAAAATTTAAGATTTAAAAAACTAGAAGCCGAAGAGGTAAGAAACAGATTTTTCAATTTTTTGTGACAAATCACATTTTGATTTTATGCTCCTGAATTTGTTTAGTTTGTATTCTCTAAGTCGTGCTTAAAATTATATATTTTTAAATTAAATAAAGACCTTTTTTAGTACAAGTATATTTTTTTACTATGAGAAAGAGAAAATAAAAGAAGAAAGCATGTCTTCGTGGTGCCACTGTTCACCAACCGGACCTTGTGGAATCTTACTGCTTGAACCGACAACACTGGACCTTTTTGTCAGCGAGGGTCGTTTGTGGTATTCGGAAATTGGTCCTATTGCACACAGTTTTTCGCGGTCGGCTGTCGACTTTCTTACGACATATCCTGCTTATTGTCCTCCTTTATGCCCAAGTTTCTCGAACGACGGCCTACATTGATTTCAAAAAGACCGCCGCTCCGCTAATGACTCCACCATTAATAGAGAAGTCACTTTTATTAAAATCATCGGATAATTTCATGATTTTTGATATGTGGGACGCAGGAAGTCAGCGAGCCAATTATAATCCCTTTTATATCCACTTTTCTCTTCTCACATGTAATTTATTAAACAATTTCTTATTAAAATACTTGAAAATCAAAATACTTTGAAAATCTCAACTAATTTTCTTGTTTGTTTCAGGTAAGTGAGCCGATTGCTATTACAGAGCCATAAAGGATCATGGAGGCCTCTTTCTCAAGTATATTCTCATATACATTCACGTATGTTCTTCAGATTAGTAAAATTACTAATTACAGTCATAACAGTCTATAGTCAAATTCACCTATTCACCTTTTTTAATGACAATATGTACTGTGATGACTGTACTTGCAATAACTAACAATCAATATCACAGATTGAAATAAATTTAAACCAACAAAACAGAAATATTAGTTTCCGTTTTGTTGGTTTGAGTTTATTAAAATTTTTTGTCATCTATTTCTCATCAACATCGTTTTCAATTTCTCTCACTTCCTCCTAGTTGTGCATTTTCTTTAAAATATTCCCAACAGAGGGAAAGCATTTCGGTAAATGACCATACAATCAGTAATCAAACACATAAATGTTTTATTATTTGAGAAGAGTATTTACCCTAGAAGCAAAACATTGACTTTTGTATGAGCAGTGAACATCCCTGCCGACAGGACAAAATGTTTAAATCCAAATATAAGCTCTATTTGCCTACAAACCGAATAAATATGGGTCAAAAGCACCGGCGAAATTGGCAAATCTAATTACTAGTCCATTTGTAGTAATTTTTTTTTCCTCTATGTCCGATTCATTCAGTAATAGAGAGAAGACAATTTTGATGCAGATTTGATTGATTCGTTCGAAAATAGCTCCAAGTTTAAATGCTCTATTTTATTGACTCGCTATCCTCCGAAGAGGACACCTTATTTGGGTATTTCTTAAATATGGCCTTGAGCGAGAAGTGCAAGGTCAGGTCAGGGCGAACCCTGATCGGATATTCGTTCTGCAGATAAGTTCCTTACGATATTTCACTGTTTAGACTGTACAGTTTACCAGAGAGTTTACAGCCTCCAAGGTTGAAAGATTTCAAGGATTCCATTTTTATCATCAGTGCCAGTGTCCCTATATAAGCAGTATTCGGCATCGAATCAAAGTCCCAATGATACCGACCGCGACTGGTGGTCGATGACACTAAAAACCACTTCTAAAGTACTCAAGATAGTCTATCTAGTTCGAAAAACAAAATTGTCTTTCGATCTTGAACTCGAAATAAGAACCTGAAATAAAAATAAAATGAAAATTGGAAAAAATCCATTTAGAATCTTGGACGAAATCACACAACGGTACATACTACTTTGAATCTTTTAGTTTGAGTCGGTAAGGCGAAGGGGTGGAATTATCGAGCATTGAAATCATTGCTCTTTATCAAGAGACCAAAGGGGGATTTTGCATTGTCGAATATGGGTGTTCGTTGGTGCGAGATTTCAACGAGCGATGGCGGTAAGACTCCTTTCCCTGGTGGTTTCGAGTTTGCTTTATCGACGGTTTGCCTATTGTGAACGGTATTTTCGAAGGGTTGCAAATTTAATACATACCACGGATTTAATATCACCCTCGGATTTCACGTTATGCCGAACTGGACCTGTGAAATGTTTTCACACGGTTGGAGCTGATACCTCCTAATACCGCATCTTCTTGGTATCTTCTTGGCATCTTCACGCTCGAAGACCTCTTGATGGAGAAATATTTTTCGCATTATAGCTGACACTCTGACGCTTTGGAATTTGCATATGAATCCCACGTTTCGGCTTTCTTCAGCCATAAAAGTTAGGCGAAATTGATCGCATCAAAAAATGAAGTTTCCGGGTGACTTGCAGTTTTGCATATTGCAGTCTTCACTGGTCGTCACCTATTCACCTTCTTTTCAATTGATAAAGTTGAATTTTATGAAAAATTATTGACATTTGAATTCTGCAAATCATTCCTTTTCGGTAAACCTAAAAAATAATCCCATTAGCGAAAGAGACATGTTGAAAATAAAATTATTGAAAGTTATGGATCGAGTATTGCACTCGGATTGCAGACTAGATTACCCAGAAGTTTGTCTACTGCAGTGAAACTTTTCGTCTGTTTCGCATATCCATATTGGAACTTTTTTGCCGCGCTAGCCAAACCTCTGCTGACCACCCTCAGAAAGTTGGAACTCAAAGCACATCTCCAATGCATCTGTACCTACGAAGAAAAAAAAATATCAAAGATATGAAGAGTTTTTAATGAAATATATAATAAAATAGTTGAAGAGTAGGAAATCTTTCCTATAATTGGTAATTAGATTTTTATTTAAACTCGATAAAACACGAGCGAATAAATAAGCTCTATCCAGATTTACTAGAGGCAAAGTTTAAATTTGCGAGCGTAAATTGAAAAGAGCTTTTAGCAAGAAAATGGATACGAGGCTTCATGTCACAGTGAAAAGAGGATATAACTTTCGTTTGAACGAGATATCGCTTGATGAAAACGCCTCTGCATATATTTTTGCTTAGAAAGAAGTGTAACGAAAGAGCCTAAAAGAAAAAAATGTTATTTTAGGCAGTGTGCATGAATGAAAGGAGCTGATATAAATTTAACTTTGAATAGGTCACCACGATTTATACTTCAAATACAACACCTAGATTTTGTTTTGCAAGATGAAGATAGTTTGATCTAGCATTATCTTTTGAAAAAGTTAGTTTAAGTACATATTTCGAGGTAGAAAAGTTGGTCTAGACATTTTTTAGACTGCACTGTGCCTAACCTACCTTCATCTTTCATACTGGATGAGAGATCCATTCTTACCTGCCGGTTCCTCACTTGTAATACAAGTGGAAGCCGCCGGTCTGAATTATGTGCCCCTGAAGTCTTCTCCCACTCATGTTTAAATGGATGAAAACATAAGAAAAACTCACTTTTTGTCGTGGAACAGATTCAACCATGAATAAAAATCTGCGGGTAAAAGAGAATTAATTATTTTGCTGCAATAATTTTACAACTATGTAGAGAAAATTCTAATTTTATATTTCACGTTTCAAATTAGAATCAAAGAAATGTTAATTAGGTTGAAGTTTCAAACAGATGATAAGAGATTTCGATTGATTTTAGGGATTTTTAAAAGAGTTGAAAATAGTTATGAAAAAGTTTTTTCAGATATTTCACAAGATTTGGGAACTTATAAAAAGTTGAATGG
This sequence comes from Synergus gifuensis, assembly GCA_904066015.1. Taxonomy (NCBI): domain Eukaryota; kingdom Metazoa; phylum Arthropoda; class Insecta; order Hymenoptera; family Cynipidae; genus Synergus; species Synergus gifuensis. The sequence goes on from CAJFCO010000373.1 coordinate 2,421,608, forward strand.
TTTTGGGAAATTATAAAAAAAAATTCATTAGGCTAGACGTTTGCAACTTCAATCCAGTGAAATGTTACGGAATTTCAAATCAAACTCGGTCAAAATCGCTAGAATAATATACCATAAATAAGGCACTAAAGCCCTCAAGTAGAAAAAAATATATACCCTAAATGCAAATGTTGATGAAGGGAGTAAAAGTCAACCAGTTGTAGAAACCGCTTTTCAGGCTCAGCAAGCATCAAAGTCAGTTGAGACATTTCTTTTGCTATTTAATTACGTCTTACGGCGATGTTCGCTCAAATAATTAAAGCGACGGACATCATTAAGCAAGTATAAACTGAGGGAAAAGGGCGTGGAGTTTCTCAGTCGCAAATTACAATTATTTTTTTTTTCTCTTTGAAGGTAGGCCCGACATGGAGCTCATAAGTCGGTGTAAAAGAAAGTGCACGCTTCAGAGAGTCTCCCTTGCGGCGTGTTATGTAAGATGTTAAGACTCGCTACAAAATTAAGAAAACCCACGCAAAGAATTAAGACTATCATTTATTCGAATGAGGCAAAAAGAAATGATTTACTTTTTTTCAGAAGCCTACTTTGATCTTCCGACTGCCTGTGGGTAATGGAATTACAATTTACTGATTCGTGTCGGCATAGAAGCAGTGGAATAACTCGTTAATAAATTCCGATTAAAGGCAAATGAGCTTGGATGATTTTTTTCCACTTTCGAAAAACGTTAATGCGTGTAATAAATACATCGAAAACCCACGGTAGCTTCATTAGTCTGGAGATTTAGTTGCCGCAGACTGCGGCTCGCGGTTTTTCTTTCATCTATTTTTACCACGCAGAGGCGTGCGGGTGCAGACACGAGATACGTCTTTTAACTTGAACAAAACCCCCGAAATATTGTTGAATCCGTAAATCAACGGTTTTAAAGTCCGTCTCAGAAATCCGTTGAAAACTAACAGCCTGGTCCTTTTAACAAATAACACCAGCTGATGCCTTTTTACTATTCATTTCTTTCCGTGAAAATGCTGATGATAAATTGTATTTGGTTGTTTACTTTCTTTTTACTTTTCCTAAAAAAAAAATTAAACTGTTTAAGAGAAAATTTTCAATTAATAAATATATATAAAAATTGCACAGAATTATCAATTGGAATCCGATAAAAATTGGGAACCTTCTGAAAATCTATAAAAGTGTCAGAAAACTAATTTTAAAATGCTTCATTATTATAATTGCATCTTTAACAGAATTGGTAATTTTTGCATAAATTTTTTCTAAAATTACGTATATTTAACACTAGATATTTGATTTCCAAACTTTCTGAACGACATTTTGTTTACATAAAGGAGTAAAAAATCTAAATTATAAAGAAAAAGTAGTAAATAAATTTTAACTTTAACACTAAAAAATTAATTAGCTTTTTATAATTTTTATTTTGTTAATAGCACGCTCTTTTATTCGAATAAATCGTTAAATAAAACTCGAATACTTTGAATTTTCAAACTTACCGCCTTGCTTGCGAATGTGGCGCCATCGGAATTAATTCTACCGTCGCTTAGATACCAGATGTTGACAAAAGTCATAACCTACAAAATATAAAACTTTTAAAAGAAGAAATGAAGGGCTTTAGCTTACCAAATCTTTATACCGATTTCTGTAATCAAAGCAGAAATAAATTTATACATAATACACTAATTTATTTCTGAATCAAGAGAGTATTTCTCACTCATTTTTTCTACTGAAAATTTGACACATTTTTAGTTTGCTAACTGGAACTTACAATCCGCAAAGGCCACAGTAAAGACGTGTCCTGATTGGCTCTTTTTAGATAATGGCTACCAATGCATGCTACTTCAGCGGGAAATTTTAAATTCCAATGATTCATATTTTTAATTTAATTTTTATTATTTAGGAAAGTCTGAAATTGATTTAAAATTTGCTATCCACGTTTATAAAAGTATCATTATACATATATTATTTTATTTTAAATGTTTACTCAAACCTTATTTAGAATGCGCCATTCATTTATTTCTTAAAAAGTATACAACTTATCTATTATATTATTCATAAAGATTTGATACGAAAGGGAAATATTAGAGTTAATATTTGTTTCCAGAAAATGCAAAAGTCAAAGGAGTTTCTTAAATATGATATATTTTTTAAAAGTATTAGTTCCAGAAAATCCTCCTTTTGTTACACTAAAGATCTCCTCTCACTCAACCTTTTATTCTCTTTTAAAAAGTATGTTTCTTCCCAGCCACTTGTAATTCTCTTAGACTTTCTGCTCATAAGCTTCAATTTAGTTTCCGTTTTACAGACTTTTAATTTTTTAAATATTAATTTTAAAAATTTTAATTTTTTAAATAAATTTACCCCAATTTTATTATTTAAAAATTTTCAAATTATTTACAATAATCTTTCTTCATTTGAATTATTCTTAAACTTTTTCTGATCACTTATCACAAAATTTGTTTTCTGAATTTTTTAAAAAATTTGTTTAAACAATTATTTTATTTATTTATAATCTTGAATATTATAATAAAATAGAAAAACATTAATAAATTAACTCATTAGATTAAATATCTTAGTAAAGAATGTGGAAATAGTCTGCACAAATGTTTGTTTGATGAAACATCCTTCGAAGCCCAGACCCCATTATACTCTTCGATGAAGACTGAACAATGCAGACAGGGTACTCATAGTAGAAATCAGTGCTTGCTGCTAGCTACAACTGCTCAGGATTGTGAATCCTCCCCTCTTTCGAGTTTCCTCCCCTGACAATCTGGCTTCAGTCCTGGTCAGGACGCTGCCTCGACTCAGTTCGAACTGTTCAGCTCAAGTATCGTAACGTCAATTTTTTGTTCAAAACGACAAAATATCTGTTCAATTAAATTTTTTTGCCTTATATCTGAATATAATTGAGGCTTGTAATAGATATTCAACCTCTGGGCATTTAATCTACTCTTCTAAGGGTTTTCTCCAAAATGGTATGTACACATTTCATCCCTCCTCAGGTATGAATGCAGCCACGCGAGATGATTCGTTATGACAGCTTTTCATTTCATATTTCTTTCTTTCTCAATCTATCCTTTTACCCTCTATAATTTCTCGGTTCAAATTTCCAGCTTAGTCTTTTGCTTTACAATTTGTGTGTGTATGTGTGTGTTAAAATATATAAATGCATTTTTGAAAGCCTGAGAACCACTTTGGGTCTTCGAAGAAAAGTATCCTCGAAGACTTCAAAAATTTCATTGAAGAAATTTTTTTTTTTTTATTACATTGACTAATAAGATAAACAATTTATTAATAAATAAATCAATAACAACAATTAATAGCATTTTAAATTTTGATTTTAAAATCCACTAAAAAAAATTTCATTAATTTTTCAGAAAATTTGTTTTTTTTCTAAAAGTTTATTTTTTATGTGGCACATAAACCAATCTTTATTGATAAATTAATATGTGAATTAATACAACCTCTGTGGTATAATATTTCTATAGCATTTCATAACAAAGGTTGGTGTACATAATAGGCCTTGGATGCCTTCGAGGCCTTTCGAGGTCTTCGAAAGCACGTTGAAGGGCCTGAACTGCCCATACAACTCTATTAATATTTTTCCACCTTATGAAAGTTCTGTTCACTCATCATACTAAAGGGGACCATTTTTTTAGCCTTCAGCAGAATTTAAAAGATTGTGTCATAATTTTTGGTCGATCAATACCAGACAAAGATTCTTGCGCAGTCCGATGAAAACTTTCATCGAAGCAACTTGATGCGCATTCTGCAGTACCTGGAGTATGGTTTTTGGTCTAGCCCCTCTACCATGATGATACTCATATTAAAAAAGCTCCCTTGCCTGCCTAATTGGCATATGACTCAACATTCTGCTCCATCGATTTGAAATTCTGGGGCTGAAAGCCTTTTGTTCAAATGCTTGAAGCCTCATTCGAGGCACATCGAAGCAGTTCCTCAACGAAATCAATACCATTCAATCTCCATTCTTTTGTTACCCCTATCACTTTATCATCATTCTAGTATCATTTAGAGTCAACAAATAATGTTTATTAACAATAATTATTGTTTATTTATAAAAAAAAATTTTTATAAAAATTTTCATTTTTGATATTTATCTACGTTTAAATTCTATTTGAGGTCATTTTGCTAATTAGGAAATTTGTTTTTAACAGAATTTTAACGAAGACTATGATTTTTGTTTCAGGTTTGGACCAGCCATGTCTAGTAGGCGGCGTCGTGAATTGAAATTCACCATATACAGAGACGAAGTACGCGAAAATCGCGACAGATAGGATGAGTGGACCTCGTCAGAGTGAAGCTCAGAGCTTCAATGAAAAGTATCCGAGGCCGCCTGTACCCGGTAAGCCTACATAAATTGTTGTTTTAATCTTTCCGATGTTATTGTAATCATGTTATGATAGTTGTATTTCAATTCTATGTCTAATAATCTTTTCCCTGCTTTATAGGAGGAGAAACGGAAAAGTTCCCAAGTGCAGCTTTAACACCTAGACGTTCGTCCCTCGTCCGTCCATCCTTCTCAAGTCCTTATGATGCTTCCGCACCTTTGGGATTTGAACCAGAAGGTTCCTGTGGAACGACCACCATGGAGAGAGAATCAGTTCCAGCATGTCTACGATGGGCCAAAAATCTTCATAATCTTTTGCACGATCCCGAGGGTCTTGAGCTTTTCAGGACATATTTGGACCAAGAGGGGAGACCTCACGTGAATCCTCTAAATTTCTGGTTTGCTTGCGAAGGCCTCAAAAGACAACGAGATCCTAAACAAATCTATGAACTGATCAAGCTTATCCATGGCAGGTGAGAATATTTGAGATTTAAAAAATGAGTCATAATGGATTTTGGGATGGATTTCTGAATCTAATTTAGATAATTCTTCAAGTCTAGAAGACAAAAATTTCAAAGTTTACTATGTTTTAGGTTTTTCGTCAAGTCGCAGCTACAAATATCGGAGGAAGTGCGGAAGGAGGCGAACCGTAGAGTTAAGGAGGGTCTAGTCGATAAACAAGTGTTTGACGCAGCGCAACTGGAGGTCGAAAACCTTATTAATGAGTCGACGTATCCGAATTTTCTGAAGTCCGATACATACATTCAGTATGTTCAATCCTGCCAGAACCCAAATTCCGGTGAATGTCCTAGTCCAGGATCAGGCCGCGAAATGGCTCTTGCTAGCGGGCCTAGTTTGTCAACTGTATATGAAGACATGGAATGTATGAGCCCTATGCAAAGTCCTCACCTTACTAAGTTAGCATCAGTGAAGATGTTAAGTGGAGAACTTAAATTGACAAAAGACGCCCTTAAATCATCGCAAGATATGAGAGCTTGGGACTTCAAACGGAGACCGGAAGCTTTTGCTGGGTATGTTTTATATTCTTTATTTGCTAGAATTTGTCATTGACTCTAGAGAATGTTTTACAGCACCGCTGAAATTATATCGAAGGAGTTGTACATAACTAGTTGCAAAAATTTATTTTATTTTTATTTTTTATTTAATTTTGTCTTGAACTCCTTCCTTGCTTATAACTTGCTATCACTTATTATTCCTGCAATTTTGATTTACTGCTTTCTTATTTTTTTTTTTACAAAAATTCACCTTCCTCAACGAGTTTTGATTTTAATTTTGGTTTGTTCGTTTGGCGTTTTCGTGGCGATTGCGTAGCATTTACTTACAACCTGGAGCTAATCCCTACCATGTGACAAGATTGCACGCTCAATATTCCTCATACAACCCAGCCTCCAGATATGATTCTGAACTCCAGAGTGTGAGTAGCGATGCTCGCTCCGAATCTGACACTATGTCACTCCACAGTTCTTCAATGTAAGTATTACAGCCTATTATGTATTTAAAAACTCGTAGAAATCGTATTTTTCGCCTCAAAGATGGAACGATTGACAAATTGAAAAACACTTATTATTTTCGTATCTGTCCAATTTATATCAGAGACAAACGTAAGTATCTACCAAATAAAGAATATACATACCAAAAAAGTAATTAAAACAATAAAATACACTTTTATAGAGAAATTTGTTGTTGACATAAGTCTTGTTTATGTTTTCAGAGATGGATTGTCTATGAGTAGATCAGTAAGGAGTAAAAGACAGTTGAATCGAGATTATAGAGAAATCAAGGAAAGCGCCAAACAAAATCGAGATAATTTATGCACAGTTATTCCCCGAACGCAACGAATTAATCGAGATGTTAATCAATCTAAGGATCCACAAAGATTCGCGCAGGATTTGATTAAAAGACTTGATGTCGTAAAACGCCAACAAGACAACGGGGAAAAACTCAGTCGACATCTGCAGGATCCGGAATTGGAAAGCGTGTGTTCAGGAACTGATTTAGCGGAACCAGTAATTATTAATCCCGTCGACACTCAAGGGATCTCTTTCACTGATCAGCTCAAGCAGAAATTGCTCATTGACGATGAGTCTGTTCAATCTATCCTGGACAATCACGTTACTCGGGTCTTTTCGAATGATCAGACACCTTTGAGATCTCCTGGTCCAATCTCGCCGAGACAACACTCTCCGGAAAGAAGAAGACCAATGCAAGGTCATTCCAGATTCAGCAAGACGCGAAGAGATTCCACTTTCTCGATGGATAGTGGTAATGTACAGGACTTTCTGGAAGGAAGTGATCTTATGGGAGCAAGCTCCATGCGTTCTCTTGGCTCGTATTTACCCAAATCGAAATCCGTACCATCCGATTATGCAGATTCCCTCCAGAAACAGGATCTTTACTTACAAGGTAAAATTTCATCATTTTGGTGTCGTCTAGATTTAAGATTGATTGATATTGATATTGATTTTGATCAAATACATAACTTGATTATCATATTTTATTTCTTCTGTCGCAGGTCGCGATCCAAGACTCAGGAGATCAGAAATGAATAGAAAACCTCTTACAAAAAAATCGCTGACTGAACTGGCTGACAGTGGAGTCAGTCTTCTTAGCGAAGAATCCTCTCTACCTCGAAATAGGCATCTTCAGGCTTGGCGCAAATGCAACGACAAGGTCTCTGAAGTGAAATATGTAAGACAGCAGCTAAATTTTTATGGTTGTCGAAGCGGATCTTTGGAAAGAACAAATCAATACATGGTAGTTCCTGCCCAGCCATTTGTGGCTGATCCTGGAATGCCACCTCTTCCATTACCTCACACGGTAAGTGTTCATAATTTAGAATTTAATTTTTCCTTCTGACGAAATATGATGGTAACTTTTATTTTGATTTTGCTTTTGTTATGATTCTTAATTACAGGAAACGCAGCTAGAGGAAGCGAGTAGGAGGTTAACTGTGCAAGGTGAAGCAGAACGAACAGGTACTAAGCAAAGACATCCTAGCAACAGGCAAGTAAACGAACCTTTGAGGCAAAATCCGTCTTGCTCTCAATCGAATCAGTCTACGCTGAGAAAGGCGAGGCATGATGATAAAGATTTCACCACTGTTGTGTTCAACTTTTGCGACGAGAGTGTCCCTTATAGGACCAAAATACCTGGACGAAATGTTACTTTAAAACAGTTTAAAGACGTCCTTCATAGAAAAGGCAGCTATAGGTAAATTTCAATTTTATTTTAATTTTAAGAAATCATTGTCACATTTTCGAATTTAGTATAAATTTGTTCCTTTCATTTGTTTCAGGTATTTCTTTAAGACGGAGTGCGAAGATTTGGACGTGAAAGTAATTCAAGAGGAGATTACTGATGATTTAGAAATTCTGCCTTTATGGGAAGGCAAGGTTTTTGCCGAAGTAAAGGCACTCGAATAGAGTCAAAGTAATTTTTGTTATCACAGTAAAACAAGCAATTAACGCGCAAAATTTTTTATTAGATCAAAAATATTGTGTGTTTCCAAATTCTGTATTGTTGACTGTTAAAGTCGGTATTTTTACATTCTGTTTTGGATTACGAGTCGTAAAGCTTTTGTGCATTTCGCAATGTATAAGTTCATTAAGTATCGAACGACAGAGAATCAGGGTATTTACTAATTTTGTGAATAGGATTTATTTGTATATTGTACGCAATTGAGATTTTTTATCTTTTTTTTTTCTTCATTTACATAATTTCTGCTTGATTACAGTAGAAAATTACATTGTGGTTATTATGATCTGCGCGATTATACGTTTATTTTCGAAGGAAGCAAAGAATTATTCAAGACTCGACTGTACATAATTGTAATAGTAATTTTCGTAAGGAATCTTCGTCTTGCACGGAGAATTTATGAGAAACTGATGTACGACCACAACTCGTTGAACCGATTCGTGGCCGCACGAAAAGTTTAATTTTAATGAAAATTTCTTCCTTTCGAAGACTTCCCAATAGTTTTCCAACCGACTGTACAAAACGCCTGCGTAGTTTACCGCCTTAATAAGGTCTGCGTAGACCCTAGACTTACATAGACTAAGTTTCCATTGTTCAGAATCGACTCAAAGTCGATTTTATTCGTAATCTTATTGAATTCGACTTGTGTCCAGGCTGTACGACGGAACTTAGCTATAGAAGAATTATTATCACAAATTAGTCCGTAAGGATATAGATATTATGTATATTATATATATATTATCTAATTCTTATGTATAATATGTGTAATATAATATATAAATATATATTATATATATTATATATACATATAAAGCGAGAGATAATTATTGATGCAACTTGCGATTCGTCGTGCCGCCAATCATCGTTGACATTGTAAAATATAATCATTATGCGCATAAATCGTACTCGTACGAATAGACTGAAGATACATGAACACGGGATTTGCGTTAGAGAGAAAGAAAATAATACCGCGGAGGAGGCATTAGCGTTTAGAATGTAACAATGTTTTATCAGGTGCGGAAAATTGTGCCTTTTTAGTCCAGTAAGGTTGAATTAAGCCTAATGGAGAACCAAGTTGAATGAGACTTGTTACTCTAAAATTGGAGGGTCCGTAATTGAGAGGCCAGCCGTTATCGCATGGATTATTCGACAATTTTTCTTTCTATCAGCGTACTGTTTTGTATTCTAAAAGCAATTTTTAAAAATCGTGAGACTTGTCTAATTTATAACGCTCAAGATTTCTTAAAATTGTAAAAAATCTTGACGTGTTTACACAGCAACGAGTAGCGATAAATATATTCTAGTATTACAGAGTGGAGAGCAAAGCTACTCTATTTTTGTTTAATTTTTAAGAATGATAGATCTTGGGGAATTTATTGAAGCGCACAGTCACGCGCGATATAATTATTTATTGTTAGGTGACTTCTTTTTAGTCAATCGCAACGGCGAACCGACTATTTCTACTACAACACAATGTTTTTAACGCGAGTATTTCATGGAAACGAGGACCCAATTTTCACAATGGGTCAATCCGTGAATGGTATTTTGTTAAAATCTACGCTGTCGCTATTGTCCGCCTCCGAAAAAAAGTCACGTGCTGAATTATTTAGCATTCGAACTGAATTTAATAGATTACATATGTGTACATTTCAATGATTTTAAATTTAATTAAATATTTTCCGGATTAGGGTTTAAGCAAGGAGGCGGTGCACTGCGAATAATTGATCTTTTTTAATCGTACTTGATTATGATTAATTAATAAAGTGTTCCTGTACCTTATTATTATTATTATTATTATTATTATTATTATTATTATTATTATTGTATATCAAAAAGTATTCAAAATAATAACGCGATTTTCACTGAACCTAGGGAGTTCATTTATTTTAAAAAGTAACGTGAAGTAGTGCGTTGTTTATATACCATTTTCTACATTTGTCATTTTTGTTTTGTATTCTTTTAGTTTAATTTACGAAAACTTAATTTATTACACGATGGCAAATATTTATAATGTTGAATTTAAAGAAGCTTTAAGAGAAATAGCGCAGCGTGTTTCGCATTTTGATTCTCCGAAAGGTAGTACAACATTAGGTTATTTTGTGATTAATTTTATTCTTGATATTGTCAATTGTAGGGATCTTTATTTATAAATGAGTAAATAATTTTTTTAAATATAAATCAGATCGCGTGAGGATTTGCGAATGGTGTTGTCGCCTAGCTGGGATTCCTGATGACACAATTGATGATTCCAAGAAGAGAAATGACTACATTCAACTACTGAAGATCATGACTCGAGGTGGTCGCTTACATGGAATTTTTTTGAAAACTCCGCCTCAAGGTGAAATTTCATCTTTAGCAGAAGCGATGGGGAATTTAATTTGCAATCACTTTCCTGACTTGCCCAGAGCTGGACCAATTGAACCGATTGTTTCTCGACAAACGCCAGACGGTTGTGCTTACATATCTTTTCGAAAAATTCCAGAAAAGGGAATTTTGTGTTACATGGCTGTAAGTCCCGACGGACTCAATTTTGAAAACGAGGAAGGGGATATAAAGTAGAAAACTTCCTGGAACTTCAAATTTATAATTTATGTTTGTTATGCGATTTTCAAAGATATATTATTTGCGAATATTTCTTTTTTAGAGAACCATAAACACTGAAGTTTGCTGATCGCTATTAATAAAGTTCAGTTTTTAAACTGATTCATATATAAATTTGTCAGTATCTGGTTATTATTAGACTATCTTCAAGAAGAAAGAGAATTGAATTTATAATTGTTTTAATATTTGTAATAAACTACAAAGATAAAAACTTTACACATAACTTTAACATTTTAAGAATCTATACATTTTTGGAATATAAATGATCAAATTAACGTACAAAAAATAAAACACATTCTTATCATAAAATATCGTACTTTAAATAAGTCATGCTTGAGAAAATATTACGCAAATATGCTGCAGTGTGAAACTTCAAATATGAGAATTGTGAGCCAATTGGACAAGCAGAATAGTTTTATCTCAAAAGTAATTTATTCACTTGATAGTTTTATGTAGTGACAACCAAGATAAGATTGGAATTTCCTAATTGTAAATTCTTCTTCGTTTCAAGGGTGAATTTTCTAAAAATATTTGAATTAATTAAAATGTGAGTTCCATGCTTCATTACCTCGTCTGGTGGATCATAATTCACGTGGATATGGATATACAGATATTTAAGTGACGAAATGTTTTACCTATTTTGAATGCATTCACCTTTTTCATCCATTTTTGAAGTTTACCATTTTTTCGTCTTTTTTCAATTCATACAGTTAAATTTTATAAAAAATTATAAACATTGAAATTCTTTAAAAACATTAAAAATATCTCGAAACTTGGAGTCTTTTAAGCGTGTTGGAGCCAAGTTTTAATCTACAAATTCGATTTCTTCATTTTACTCAACAAATATTTAATTTAAAATTTTGTCCCCCTGTAGAATTAATCGTATAGCGAGAAAATACCTAATTCAAATATTTAAGTAAATTGAAAATATTGAATTTTGAAGTCAGATTTTTAATTCTTCGTTTTATGCAAAAAGTATCGAAACTAAATATTTTTTCGCTCTGTATGCAGTCTTATATTTAAAAAAAGATTAGCGCGTCAGAGCGAAAAAATATTTATCTATAAATTTCGTTTAGTAAAATGGAGAATGAGATTTGGAGCTTAACACTTTGATCCAACACCCTTAAATAGTTTGAAATTTTGCAAATTTATCTTGATATCGAATTGGTTTGAATTCTTTCCAATCTACCTAGAATTCTTTTTGTATTCTTTTAAACTCGTCTAAAATTTTCTTAAATTCCTACTTTTATAAAAAAAATTCACCTTTTTTAATAATAATAGATATTATGATGACTGTAATGATAATCGACATCTTGTCAGTTAATTTATTAGTAAAATTATTACGAGGCTCGAACACCTTAATTTATCCATCAAGAATGAGTGGAATGTTGCATCTTATTAATTATTACTTCATCTAAAAGTTAATTGCTATTAAACTGTCGAGCACATGCCGTTTTGCTCGATATAGACATCAGTAACTTGTTTTACCAGTTTTTTTTCCTACACCTTTTTTTTAATTTTATAGTCACTTATATCATTGTAGTCGTGATTTCATCACGGTGGCTGATTACTCTAACAAGAAGAAGGAAAAATAATGCAAAATCCATACAGATGACTCGCCTTTTGCTGTGCTAAGAAAGCATGCTTCAAACTATGCGGAAATGATTCTTTTAATTAGTCAAAAGAAGCAACGCACTAATTTTTTATCACATTTTTTTATATAATCACAAGAACGACGAAAGGATGCTGCAGGCAAAATCCTTATGTGAAATCAATTTGCGTGATTAATCATTAAATCGAGTCTTGATAAAATGAAGTGTGTGTTGTTTGTATTAGCAGGAAGTCAGATTATCATATGAAATTAAAAATTTTGAGTTAGCATTAAAAATTGTTTATGTCTCTAATAGCCCTTAAATGATAGATTAGATAATGATGAAATCTCATATCCGACTGATCAATTTGGAATGCCTGGGGCTTTGTATATGAGCAGCACGTGACACTATATAATTGGGATCAGTTGATCTCTGTGTCCCGCTTTAACATTGCCGCTTCTTCAAACTGAAAGACATCTCTAAAGTCGTATCACGTGCTTTCTGTTGACAATTTTGTGGAACGCCGCTCGCTTGAAAATGTCTACTTCCATTGCTTATTCTTCTAATCTTCTAATTCAATAATCAATTCCGAAAAATTAATCACTCGCAATTTAAGTTCAATTTAAAAATGTTTGGTTCCACCATCAGAAGAATTTGAGTGCTATACGAACAACAGAATTCTTTCCCTAACTTCAATAAAAAAGACATATGTGTAATTAAATATAGAAATAGAAAAGTAGCACAAATTGTGTGTGTGCCACTTTTATTGAAAAGCGTACGTGCTGCTGGGAACTTTGTTGTTGAAACAGTTTGATCAACTCAAAATTTTATAATGTATGATATCAGTTAACGTGTTTATAAGTACATATAGTACCTTGTGCTCTCAAGTCACGGGATCGAACGAAGCGCGATTAATTTATTATTGTTCGCTGTAGAAAGTAAACATTGAATTAGCGTTAAGTGATCACACGTACAAGTGAGCCACTTAACTTGTAAAGTGGACAATATTTTTCTATTCTATTTAGAAATTCACATTTCTCGTGATTCAGAGATTTCCAGTTACAATTAACACTTGAGTTCATTCATCGCTTGAAAAGAACTTTCTCGACATTTCTTATTCGCAACATGTGACTCTTAACTCTGAATTTCAAATAAAAATACAGTTAACGAGACGAAGAGCTTTAGAATTAATTTTACAATCCTCAAATTCTTCGCTTGCTGATATTTTTCAATCTTCAGATTTTCTTCAGTCTTTCCTTTGTTTCTCTTCTTTAAAGAAACTAATGACATCAGACTTGTTTATATTTTTGATTTCATCTAGAAAATAATTTTCTTACAATTATTTTTGTTTCTGCATGGCGAGTATAAGGTTGATGGAAAAACTTATCGATATTGATATGCCATTGATAATTGAGCAAGGCCAAGAACCGTCACACTTGGGTGAATTATTGAAAGCCTTGATAGTTAAATGTTTTTAAATGTTTAATTACAGTTTGAAATAAGTGTAATTAGACAGAAAATTGGACTTTGGAATTATAGGAGAAATAGTTCATTTAACATTGTGCGTTCGAATATTGAGCTCAAGACTTGAAAAAGGGGAATTAACTGCATTTGTTTTCCTGGTTTGAGGAACGAACTATCACTTCTTAACGTTTTAAAAATTTCAAAATCATGTGATTTGATTTATCCTGAAGAGGAAATTCTTCAATCTGTGTCACATATGCGTCATAGATTGAATGCAGGGTTTCCTTGATTATAGATTTCCCTGAAATGTTTATAAATTATAATATATATATTGTAATTCTACAATACATATAATTATAATTATATTGTATAACATCGATATTTGGAGAATTACCTGTCATGTAAATTAACCGAAATGTATATAGATCAATTAGTCTGAAGACATGCCATAAACGGCTAAGTATAAATGTCAATTGATTATATATACGGAATGATTCATTGCTGATGTTCAACAACCTTTATTATCACACCTTGATAGTTTGAGTCGTATTTCAATAAACGATTTCCTTAGAATAAATTTTCTATATAAATCATAAGAAATTTCTAATATTTACTTATTCTCGAAAACATATAAAGTCTTTTATGCGTCATTTCCATGTCAAGCGAAAGCGAATCGGAAACAATAATTTACTATCTGATAAACATTTATTAATTCGTATCAATAAAGATTAAAGAATCTTAAATAATCTTAAAGAGTTACATATAGATTCGACATTATTTGTACTTTTTTATTTATACATTTGACTAATTGAAGAAAACAATAGAATATTTCTTTATTTGGCGTAGATAATGTGGAGCTAAATTGGACTTAATATAAATGAATCCAACTATTAATTTATGTGATGACAGAAACTTAAAAAAATGGATGTCTAAAGAACACAGTAGTTACGGATGTTATTAGTCAGACAACATGTAAACGCGCATTCATTTGATACTTATACAAAGTTAAAAGTCACCGATAATGGAGAGGAAGTTATTTAAATTGTCTCTAGATTTGAGATTGTGACGAGGAAATCTAAGTTTAATGATTTCAATCAATGGACAGCATGTGATTATAAAATACGTAAGCACGTAATCTTTGTGTTTATTGAAAATAGACAAATTTACGGGAATTCCTTTAAAACCTTTCTCAGAATGAATCATTTTATAAATCATTAAGAAAAGAAATTCGAGTATATTAATATATTAATGTATTCAGTTCTACTTCCAAATGATTAGAATGATTTTACTTATATACAAGCAGAGTGTGGA